>OZ030395.1:33417774-33810274 GCA_964023965.1 Melinopterus prodromus
CGCACGCACGCACGCACGCACGCACGCACGCACGCACGCACGCACACACACACACACACACGCACACACACACACAGACACACACACACACACACACACACACACACACACACACACACACACACACACACACACACACACACAGACACACCCACACACACACACACACACACACACACACACACACACACACACACACCCACCCACCCACACACACACACACACACACACACACACACACACACACACACACACACACACACACACACACACACACACACACACACACACACACACACACACACACACACACACACACACACACACACACACACACACACACACACACACACACACACACACACACACACACACACACACACACACACACACACACACACACACACACACACACACACACACACACACACACACACACACACACACACACACACACACACACACACACACACACACACACACACACACACACACACACACACACACACACACACACACACACACACACACACACACACACACACACACACACACACACACACACACACACACACACACACACACACACACACACACACACACACACACACACACACACACACACACACACACACACACACACACACACACACACACACACACACACACACACACACACACACACACACACACACACACACACACACACGCACACACACACACACACACACACACACACACATTTTTTGTACCTTGGTCAAAAATGTTCAGGGGACCCATAAAGACCCATTTCCGCTAAAATCTCAATTTTTGTGACTGTGTATTTTGAACCAGTTTAACTTTATTTGCGATTATCTGCGTAACTAGAAACGGACAACTGGTCCCTTATCCCATCCACGGACATATATTTTTGATTGCTTATTTACTTTTTGTATGAGTTTCGTCAATTTTCAATATTTTATTACGTTGAGACTTGCGAGTATAAAGTTGACTTTTTGTTCTGAAATATTTATTTAGGATATCTGTTTCGTTTTATTTTAACTTATACGCATATTATTACTTGAGTATAGTTTGACTTTTTGTGTATTTCTGAAGGTTTATTCAGACAAAATACGAGTTTTGTTAATTTGTAACATATGTTGAATATATTACTGGAGTAAAACTTGATTTTATTATTGTAAAAATAGTGAAATAAAAAAAATCTATAAAAGAAACATGTTTATGTAGATACATGTACATACAGGGCATTGTGAATAATTCCCGCGCAATTTAACACACAGATACACAGTGTTACGCCGCGGTTTTGATTTAAGTGTTTGGCGATCAGTGCATTGAATCAGGTGTGACTAGTGTCCCTGTATTTAGAGAGTACCGCAATAGTCGCCATTTTGGTTCCATTTCTTATGGGCGAAAGGTTATAGTAAGGTTATGTTGACTTTTCAATCAGGCCAGCTGTCAATACTTAGCAGCCATTTTGAGTCCTAGTAGTGGCATAACCAATTGCGGTACTCTATAAATACAGGGACACTAGGTGTGACGTGTGTGGAGCGCCATCTGTTGGATTTCTCCTTGGTCTCTGGTTCAACTGTTAGGTTTCGTTCGGCTCTTCACCGTTCGATGGCGTTGCAGGTTTTCTGGAATTAATTGCTTATCTCAGTAATTAAAACGAGTTTGGGAATAAAAATTACATCGTTGTAACGAGGGAAAATTCTACTGTCGATTGATGGGCCAGGCGTTGAAATTCCTGCGGGTTTGAGCATTTGCAGTGATAATGCGTATTGTCCAGTTTTGCACCCTGTGACGTAGAATGTAATTTTCTCGTAAACCGCTTGATTTCTGGAAATTGACCATTCAGATCTTCCCAATCCGGTCATGTGCGCATCTTATTGATTTTTTGCTATCTAATGACGGGTTCCGTTTCTTTAATTACGTCCTAATTCTTCTTTTGCGAGATTTCGGGTCTCATAGTGGGGATATGGATGGCTATATATAGGGCGACTTCAGCCGCCCTAAATCATCTTTTCTTGGGTGCTAAAGAAACTGCTGTCGGTTCTTGGCCCAAAAGCATCAAAAAATCCTAGAAGTGTGTTTCGTTGTGAAGTTGACCTGTGTTCGGCTGTTGGAGTGTGTAGCCGGTTGAAGACGGCGTACGGCGCGGAACCTCGCCTAGATTGGCGGATGTATTCACTTCACAACGTGTCGGTGGCGAGCTATTGTTGTTGGTTCAAAACTAATCGTCTTGAGTACGGATTTAATAGCACAACTTTCTGTGGATTATCTATAGCCCTCAACCCTACCTGGAGGGTAAGTCTAAGCTTGTTTTCTTTATTATGTGGACCCGATTCTTATTTCTGGGGATATTTTAGGCTGCATAGGCTGCATAGGCTGCATAGGCTGCATCCTTCCATCTTTGTTTCTGTCTTGCGTCTGGGTGATGAACGTGGTAACCCGTGGAGGATTCCTGTGTACGTGGGAGCTTCGGTGAAGAACGCTGATATACCGTGGGTGTTCCTGGTTCTACGGAAGATACGTTGAGGTTACGTACGGCAGCTGAATCATACCGTTGGGAAGTGGACTCGTGGATCAACTTGGTGCTGCAACGGAGGCTTTCTGCAATTATTCCGCAGTCTTTGGCGGTTATCTTGCCACCGCAGCTTGGTCAGTCGAATCGTCGTGGGGACGGCAGCGAGGGATTAAGACGGGATACCCTAGTAAATACTGCGGGTTTGCTCCCTCGCACTGAAGACACACCTACCTGCGGAGACCAAGGTTTGATTTATATTTTCTATCCTCGAAGGGTGACCGTGCCCTACGTCGCTGGTCCAGTGAGTCTTCGAGTTACGTTCGTTTGTCGTTAGCTTGTCGAGGAGTTGCCTCGACATAACCTAACTTTTGCCGTTAATTGTTTATTGTTGTTTGTTTATATTGGAGACTGGGTAACTGGTCTGAGGTTACGTACCTAGTTGTTACTATTCTGTTGTTTAGATATATATTTGATAATTAATGCAGTAATAATAATAATAGTTCAGTTTATTGATTTTTCCCCTTTTTACAAGAACAATAATTATAATGATATCACAACAAACAATTTCAACAATAATAGCATTAATAAGTATATAGAAAAATTCATACAAAAATACATCCATAATTTCAATGATACATAAATTCACAAAAAGGCAATATTTTCCATCCAGCATCTACAATCTTATCCTACACAATATACTCCCCACAACAACAACATCCACAATAAAAACAACACGAACTGCCAATACATAACAATATATTATGGAGAAAAAAGAAAGAACTGTCTGTTTGGAAGTCGGCGACCTAAACACAAAAAGTGTTTGTATTGTGCCGTTTTGCCTGTTGTTTGGCATTTACCAGTGTATATGCAATATAATTAAATACAATTAAATCCTCAAAGTGCTCTACATAAGTACATATAAATACAACTAACCTAAAATGCATGAGAGAAAGAAAAAGAAAAATGGGCGCAATATTGAACGGGTGTGTATGTGTGTGCTTTTGTTGTTTTTTTTTTGTTTTTGCTCTTCCTTCCCTCCCTTCCTTCCCTTCCCCTCCCTCCCTCCTTCCCTCATTCTTTCTTTCGCCGCCCCGATTATGTGTGCCCTAGAACTGTCACCAGAGAAGCATAGTTTTCTTGTACAAATTCTTTTATCTTCCCAGAGAATGTTCTAAACCTCTCAATTTGTTTTAGCTTTGACGGCATCAAATTGTAAATCTTTGGGCCGTAGTAGGAAAGTCTTCTCTGTGTCAATGTTTTATTGAATTTGGGTACCACCAGAGCCCCAGCACTCCTCAGTCTTGTATCATATTTGTGTTCTACATTTTGTGTGGTGTCAATGTTCTTTCTTGTGTTTAGAATAACTGTGCATATGTAAAGACCTCGCACATTCAAAAGTTTTGCCTCTCTGTATAAATCTACTGTGGGGTACATTCTGTCTCGATAGGTTATAATTTTAATTATGTGGTTCTGTGTTGTCTGCAAGATCGTTAGGTTAGAAGCGTACAAATTCCCCCATCCTGTGATACCGTAACGTATCACAGACTCTACCAGTGAGTTGTAGACATTTAATAATATTTTTTTACTTAGAACCTCTCGCAGACGGTAAAATTTATAGACCAATTTTCGTAGTTTTCCAGTCAACAATTCTATGTGTTTATCCCATCTTAAGTGTTGGTCGATTTTCAACCCGAGATATCTAATTACGTTTGTTTTCATAATTTCTCCTTGGTTATTTTCTAAATAGACAGTATCAAATGTAGGTTGCCCAGAAATATTTGCTGAAAACGTCATAAATTGACTCTTTTTGCATTTAATGAGAGACTATTTTGATCCAGCCATCTCTTTACTCTGTTTATACTGGCCGTCGCTATTTGTCTAGTGCACTCCCAAGTATCACCTCTGCACAGTATGACTGTGTCATCGGCATAAGAAATGATTCTACCGCATCCCCCTAGTTCACAAAGGCTATTTATGTATATCAAGAACAGAAGTGGGCCGATGACTGTGCCTTGAGGTATTCCTTTATTTATTATAAGTGGTTGGCTGATTTTGTCTTTAATATTTACATACTGCACTCTATCCGCCAGATAACCAACAAAGACATTCAACACCGTCCCCCGAATGCCAATATTTTCCAATTTATTCAATAACTTATCGTGAGGAACGGTGTCAAACGCCTTCGCGAGGTCCAGGAAGACCGCAATACATTTTTTGTTCTCTTCAATAGTGTTTAGAATGTCATCTATAACCTCATTTATAGCATGTTCTGTACTAGAGTTCCTAATAAAGCCATACTGGTTTTTTGATAACACCTTTTGCGATTCCAGGAACGACCACAATCTGGATTTGATACATTTTTCCAATAGTTTGGCGAAACCGTTTATTTTACTTATGGGCCTGTAGTTGTTCACAATTGTTTTTTCTCCAGCTTTGTATACGGGGGTTACTAACGAAATCTTAAAATACTGAGGCACTATTCCTGTTTGAAAAATTAGGTTAAATATATGGCGCAATGGTCTTATAATGTGAAGGTGGGTACTCTTTATTGTTTCCATGCTTATGTTGTCAAAACCTGCTGCAATTTTACTTTTTAGGGTTCCTATTTCTTCTATAAGTTCGTTCTCAGAAACAGGGGTCAAGAACATTGATTGGCCAGAAGGTGCCCTTATTGAATTATCATGAATTGGAGAGTTAGCATTATTTACTATCTTTTTAGACATTTCATTGCCCACGTTAATAAAAAAAGAATTGAATTTATTCGCCACCTGTAAGTCATTTCTTATTTCCTCACCCTCGTCATTTACGAGCAGATACGTACCAGATTTCTTTTTTTCTTTATGAGTGCTATTTCTGAAATAATTTGCCAAATTTTTTTATAGTTACCACCAGATTCCTCTAATTTGTTTCGATAATATATATTTTTGGCAGCCCTAATAATTTTTGTTAATGAGTTTCTATACTTTTTAAACACGTTTCTGAAATTTTCGTTTGGTTGAGTTTTTATTAAACGCCTTTTCATTTGATCCCTAACTCTTATTGATTTTATTATACCTGTAGTTATCCACGGCTTCAATTTTTTATTTTTATTTATAATATTCGTTATTTTTGTACAGGAGTCCAAACAGGATTTATATTTACAAATAAATATATCGGTAGCAGAAGATGGTTCCTGAATATCCAAAACATCTTGCCAACACGTTTCACCAAGAAGGTTATTCAGTTTTTGGTAATCTATTCTCAGTCTTATTCCCGTGTCTTTTCCGTGTACATTGTTTTTATTATCATCAATTTGAAAATTCACAAACGTAGCATAATGGTCGGTTATAGCTGTCTCCACGATACAAGGCACTATGCGCATACCACGTATATTATCTATTCCTCTAACCATAAAATGATCGATACACGTTTTCGATGTTTCTGTTACCCGTGTTGGGGCATTTATATAAGAAACAAATCCATTTTTTTCAATGATATTCAAATACTCACTGACGTCGGTCTTAGTCTTATCCAAAATGTCCACATTTATATCACCTCCAATAAGTTCAATTTGCTTTTTGCTCAAGTCTGTTAGATATACATCCAATTCGCTCAAGAAAAGGTTCAAATTAGTTGCTGGAAGTCTGTATATAGACGTTAAGCCATAATCGACCTTTTCCATCCTGAATGTTGATCTTAGTACAGCCACTTCTCCTATTTTTATTATTTTAGAAGTTGATGCAATATTATCCTTAACATACGCAACCACCCCATCATGTGTATTAAAATCTGCATTGTTATAATTAATCTGAAAACCCGGAATCGCAAAGTAATTTATTTCCGGTAGCATAAAAGTTTCCGACAGTATTATAATATCTACATTTTCTGGGTTTATGTCTTGTATCATTGTAAGCAGTTCGTCAAAATGTGCATTCAAACTACGTATGTTAAGATGCATCACTGTCAGCTTTGAGGCATAACCCTCCAATAGTGGTAAGTATTCCTCAAATGATTCTAATGAGCTTGTGGGAAATTCGTCCTCAGGTATACAGTTCAACAATTCCAGTGCACTCATGGTTAAATCATAAACGTACTCTCACTCTAATTTACTCTACTCTACCCACGTGTGCACTATACTTTGTGTTTTGTGTTTACTGTGCAGTTGTGTTCCCCTCTATACCCTTCATATTCTCTATCTTTCAGATGTGTGTGTGTGTGCATGCGTCTGAAATGTGCAGTGCATGTGCGAAAAATATATACAATTAACAGATAACAATCAATGACTAAATACTAAATACTAATACACAAATGGAAATCAAGTCGATTCCCACATCAAAAACAAAGCTATCACATTTAATCTCCCCACTAATTTTACTCCTAACCAACCAAATACAATGTTAATCCAATCCTTTTCTGTATCAAAATCAATCTCAAGAATATTACCTTATCACTACTTATTACCGCCGGTGGAATTTGATCTTAGGCATTTCCTTGTGTAACCTTCACCCTCATCGCTCTTGTGTAGTGTCGGTTGCGGTTGTTTAGGTGTACTATTATTTCCAATTTTCCTATTTCCAGTTGGTGCAATTTTATTTTTATTTCCGGATACTGCAACTTCACTGCCTTGGATGATAGTTTTGTTGTTTACAACAGCTGATTCGGTCAATGTTACGTTGCTACTGTCATGAGAGGGTGATGATGATGAAAAATTTTGTTCCAGACTTTCTATGTTATCCTCCAATACAAGTGAGTTTTCTTCGACTGGTTTATTACTATTTACGTGGCTTCTTTGTAATTTCTTTTCTTCTCTCTCCTCGATGGTTAGGTCGTGACTTATTGCTATGCCACTGCCCTTTAACATGCGAACCTTAGAGAATACCTCCTTTTTTCGCAGGAAGCTACAGAATTCCACTAAAATAGGTCTTTTCCTATTGTTTATGTTTTTTCCAAGTCTGAATATATTATTGATTTCGGACTTGTTTATATTTATTTTCAAAAACTCACGTATAGTATCCGAGACACACTCGAAAAGGCCCAGTCCTGATTCGGGTAAACCAAATATGATAATATTATTTCTTCTATTCTTCTTACTAAGAAATTTTACTTCTTTTTCCAAACTGCTTATTTTTCGGTTCGCATCTTCAAGTTTTGAGGTTAGGCTCTCTTTGACAATTTTTATATCTTCCCTTGCCTCGGTTAGGCCTGTTTCTAAGGTTTTCAATAGTCTGTACACATCCGCGATTGTAGCTGTTTCACTATTTACTTCCAATACCATAATTGTACTATATAACTTATCTTAATTTAACTTTTAATAGGGAGCTGGTAGGACCTCTGCACAACGTGTATTACTAATCAGCGCTTATCGCTTTTGTTTGACCACAAGTAGTGTGTGGGAATTTAATTTAGCATTTATTCATTTCATATTTTGATTTTAACTTTAAATTTGATTGATCGCTCGGTCTTAGGACAGCGGTACCAGTTTACGTGTTGTCAATTTACCAACGCCGTTGAAATCATTTTATTTCATTAGTTTATTCCGGGGGAATTTTATCCCGACGTTTGCGGTACACTCGTCGAACTTCGTGGTTGGCCAACAACAGGTTTTATCCGGGTGCGCAAATATTTTTGCGTTTGCCAAAGCGTTGGCATTTGACCACGGTATATTTGTAGTCTATTGTACTTGTTTTATTATTTTATTACGATGTAATTTCTGGAGTCCTGTAGTGATTGCAGTGACTGATCAGCCTCCTGGTACCCTAGTGTGATATTTTTCCAGGTTTATAATTTGTCTATATATATTTTTTTTTGTATATCCAGTGTGCCGGCGAACAATAAATTGCATCTAGGCAAGCTTTGGTCTTTCTCTGCCCCTGTGTCGCACTATTATTTTTCAGCCAGCTTTCGCAATCGAGTGAGCAGTCAACAAGCGAGGTTCAGATTGTGTGGCGCCCTTCTCCGAAACATCTTGTTGCGCGCAGGTAACGATTATTCGTGGTTCGTGGTACCTGGATATTCGTGGAAAATCAAGGTGTTTCAACAGACACACAGACACACAGTCACACAGACACAGAGACACAGAGACACAGAGACACGCACACGCACACGCACACGCACACGCACACGCACACGCACACGCACACGCACACGCACACGCACACACACATGCACACCCACACGGACACGCACACACACACACACACACACACACACACACACACACACACACACACACACACACACACACACACACACACACACACACACACACACACACACACACACACACACACACACACACACACACACACACACACACACACACACACACACACACACACACACACACACACACACACACACACACACACACACACACACACACACACACACACACACACACACACACACACACACACACACACACACACACACACACACACACACACACACACACACACACACACACACACACAAATGTTCAGGGTATCCATAAAGACCTATTTCCGCTAAAATCTCAATTTTTTTTGGCATGATTACAATACTGCGTATGATAAAGTAAAAACGCAACGTTAGCATTGATGAAAATAAAAAACGTATGGACGAGTACTCCTTGTTTTCCAAATTATTGTGCCAGAAGCTGAGAGCGTTGGACAAGAACATGCGTGAAGTTGCTATGCATGAGATAGATTGCCTAATGTTTAGCTATAAGCAACAACAAAATCGCCTATCAGCTCTTCCGCACGGCGCTCCAATATTTCCGTCTGTAACACGATTTCCATTTACTGTGTGATCCCATTCTCAACCATCTCCAGGATTTCCTCATTTAGCCCGTCAACCATCCCCAGGAATTCCAGCTTATCCCCACCCTCATTCTCAACAAGCCCCAGGATTTCCTGGGGGATTGCTCAGGAAATGTTGAATTTCGGAAAACTCCTCCGTCGCTAACTCTACCCTGACATCCCACATCCACGTAAGTGAAACAATAATTAGCATCCGTTACGCCTAATAGCACAATACTACAGGTGCCCTTATAGTTAAGTAAAATTCTGAGCCACTATGTTGCGGAGACGGAATTACAACTTGTTTTCCGTCAATAGCACCAAGGCAATGAGGAAAATTCCAAGCGTTTTCAAATTTTGTTGCTATATTCATCCATTCTTTTGGTGTTGTCGGCATCTACAAATAAAATAAAGTAGGTACTAAAAAAGTGTACTCTTCGTGGGTTGTATATTTCTTTATGGCAACCCTACTAAGTTTTGTTAATATTGATAACAAATATAAAATTGGCAAGCGGAAGGTTATCTTGAGCTACCCGGTATATGAACAATATTTTTTAATAGGAATGCGTTTTATTTTTTAGGAACATTAGAAGAAATTGATTACTATGAAGACGAAACAATTAGCAATATGCATCTATCAGAAAATGATTCACGTAAAGAAGATTCTGAAAATCCAACTCCAAGTACTTCTCTAACACCTTCAAAACACCAACTAGTGTCAAAGTTTTTGAGAGTAAAAAACGCAAAGTTAGCATTGATGAAAATAAAAGTGCGAGTACGAGTGCTCCTTGTTTTCCAAATTATTGTAGCGTTTTTCGTTCGTTAAGGTGTGAATTAAAACACTCGGTATATTAAAATAGTCAACTAATTTATTTAACACTATTACAGTCTTATTAACTAATTATCAAACACGAACACTAAACACGAACACTAAAAACTAACTGTCACTTAAAGCTACTATAAATTTATCTTCACTGTATTTATTTCGAACTATTTATGTCGATCAATAATCGCGCCCGCGCTCCGACTGCACTCTGAATAATACTGCCGGTAGCGAGCGACGGCTCGCTTATATACCCGTATCGATCCGTGCGGACCCTTCGCGAATCATCCATACTGGCACCGAACAGTCGTTACTCGCGCTCGCCGTCCGGATAGATCTTTCTGGAATGGGCCGCCTCGAGAATAACCTCGAACTTCTGGCGCCTTCGCGGCTGTTAAGATCGTCACACTGCCCCCCTCCTAAGCTCGTTTCGTCCCGAAATGATTCCAAAGATGGTGGATGTCGATATCGGCAGAAAGCTCCCTGGTTGCAGCAAGACCTCTTGTGAAAGTAACAGTCCACGGTTCTCTCCAGGGGACGACGTTGAGGGCTATAACAGCACACCAGAATTTGTACGCCCGTCAACCTGAAGAGTGCTTCCAACATGCTGCGAATCATCCTCCAATCCAAGCCATCGAGTCCGCATGCCAGCTTGGGAATGGCCAGGCTTCTCAGGTCCTCGGCTAGCAATTCTTCCTTTAGAGAACACAAAGTGTCCCAAACATCTCTATAGGTTGGCTTCTGATCGGACGTCTCTTTGGTAACCAAGTGGAAGATCTTTCTGCCGGTCTTTTCGTCGGTTGCCTTGAGTGCTTGTCCGACTCTGGGATTAGACCGACGCAGCTCTGGAATATTTCCAAACTTCCCGCGGAAAACCTTGGCTATCCCTCTAGACATTTGCAAGTCCTTAGCCACACAATGTGCCAGTGCGTAGCCAGCTGGAGCAGTAAACAGGTCCCGCTGCACTTCACAGGTCACACCGAACCGACTCTTTTGACCATTAGTATGACGGGCCATGAATTCGTCGAATGTCAAATCCGGCTCTGGTTGGATTCGCCGCAGCTCCGCGTCTTCGTGGTCTCCGTAGTAAGGAGCCAGTCGGTTGAAGTGAATGACTCGAGCTTTACCCCGCGGTGGCTTTTGTATCCGGTAAAGGACGTCGTTGATAGCTTCCAGAACTTTGTATGGTCCATCCCAGGATGTTTGAAGTTTTGGTGACAGTCCCTTTCGTCTCTTAGGGTCGTAAAGCCAAACCATATCACCGGCATTGTACCTGTGGTCCTTGGCATTGACATCGTATGTGTCCTTCATCCGATTACTGGCATCTTGAATGGAAATGCGAACTTGGCTATGAATGGCATCCATTCTTCTTCGCAGTTCACTGACGTAGTCCTCCCCGGCGACATCAGTTCCTGGCGGGCAACCAACTTCAGATCGCATGGGAGACGGAGTTCTCTTCCCATAATTATCCGAGCCGGAGACTCTCCCGTGCTTTCGTGGACGGCCGATCGATAAGCCAGGAGGAACAAATGAAGAAAGCCATCCCAGTCTCTTTGATGGTCGGAGACCACTTTGGCCAAATACCGATTAATGGTTCTATTCATGCGCTCCACCATTCCATCTGACTGCGGGTGTAACGCAGTAGTTCTTGTTTTCTTGATTCCGAGCGTCTTACAGATGTTCTGGAACAAACTGGATTCAAAATTTCGCCCTTGGTCCGAATGTAGCTCCAAAGGTACGCCAAATCGGCAAATCCATTCTTTCACCAAGGCGTCGGCAATTGTGGAGGCTTCCTGGTTTGGTAGAGCGTATGCCTCAACCCATTTGCTGAAGTAGTCCATCACGACCACGATGTACTTATTTCCTGCTTCGAATTCGGGAAACGGGCCGGCTACGTCAATAGCAATCCTTTCAAAGGGACTTCCCACGTTGTACTGACGCATCAAAGCCTTCTGCTTTCTCTGCGGCCCATTACTTGCCGCACATACAACGCATTTTCTGCACCAGTCCCTTACGTCTTCCTTGCTATTGACCCAGTAAAATCTTTCCCTCACCCTTCCCAGCGTCTTTGTCACTCCGAGATGTCCTCCTGACACACCAGCATGGAGTTCTTCTAGCAATTCCACAATCCGACATTTGGGCACAACAATTTGCCTTCTTTCCTCTTGGCCGTCGTGGTCAATTATTTTACGCCGCAGGAGTCCATCTTCCAGAATTAGGGAGTCCCATTGTGCCCAATACGACTTGATGTTAGGAGGATACTTGGCAACTTCTCCCCAGGTTGGCTTCTTCTCCTCTTTCATCCAGTTTAGGACTATCTGGATATCGGGATCTTCCTCTTGGTCTTTTATAAGATCTCTATTTTGCCAAGTATCGTCGACTATGGTGGTTCGTAACAAGTCAGCGTCTTTTTCCTCTGCCCGCTGGCAAGGCTTGCAGTCCCGTGGACAGGGTCTTCTTGATAGGGCATCTGCATTTCCATGGATTCTCCCTGCTCGGTGCTCGGTGTCGAAGTCAAACTCCTGTAGCCTCTCTATCCATCTTGCCACTTGTCCCTCTGGACTTTTAAACTGAAGGAGCCATTTTAAAGCTGCATGGTCTGTTCGTAGCAGGAACTTCCTTCCGTAGAGGTACTTGTAAAAGTGCTCCATCGCTTTCACAACAGCTAGCAACTCTCGGCGGGTGACGCAGTAGTTACGCTCTGGCTTGGACAACGTTTTACTAAAATAGCCTATGACTTTTTCTTCTTGCCCATCCTGAATTTGGGACAGCACGGCTCCTATGCCCACATTGCTAGCGTCGGTGTCCAGTACAAATTTTCCTTCAGGTAGGGGATAGCTCAAGATAGGTGCGCTTATCAGAGCCCCTTTTAGGTGATCGAAAGCTTCTTGACATTCCTGGGACCACTGGAATTTTCGTTCTCCTTCGGTGAGCCTGGTTAATGGTTTTGCGATGTTGGCAAATCCATTCACATAGCGTCGGTAGTATGTGCATAATCCCAAGAAGCTGCGCAGCTCATGTTTGTCATTGGGAACTGGCCAATCTTTGACAGTCTGGATCTTTGCCGTGTCAACCGCCACTCCTTGACTGGAAACAACGTGACCCAGGTACTGCACAGCGCTTTGAAATAGGTGACATTTCTTTGGGCTCAATTTCAGTGCTGAACCTCGTAGCCTCAGGAACACTTCTTCTAGGTTTCGCATGTGGTCTTCAAACGATTTTCCTACTACAATAATGTCGTCAAGATAGACCAGACATGTCTTCCAGGACAGTCCTCTTAAAATCGTTTCCATCAGTCGTTCGAAAGTAGCAGGAGCATTGCACAATCCAAATGGCATCACGTTAAATTGCCATAATCCAGCACCTACCGTGAAAGCTGTCTTTTCCCGATCTTCGGGGGCCAATTCAACTTGCCAGTACCCGCTCTTCAAATCCAGCGTGGAAAAGATCTTCGATCCAGCCAGGGTGTCCAAAGTGTCATCGATGCGAGGAAGAGGATAGCTGTCCTTTTTGGTCACATTATTAAGCAGCCGGTAGTCAACGCAGAATCTGGTCGAGCCGTCTTTCTTCTTTACCAGTACTACCGGTGAAGACCATGGACTGCTGGATGGTTCTATGATTCCTTCCTCGACCATACTCTCAATAATCTTGTCAGCCTCCTCTCTCTTAGCCAGCGGTAGCCTTCTAGCTGTCTGCCGAATGGGACGAGCATTTTCCGTATTAATTTTATGCTGGATTATATTGGTCCTCCCCTTCTTCCCAGTATCAAAAACATCTTGATACTTATGGACCAGATGTCTCAGCCTCCTTCTTTGGTCTGGTCTTAGACCGGTGCCTGACGATGACACAAGCACTTCTAATTCTTCCGGAATGGCTTCCCGGCTGGTTTCCACGGCCGCAACCTGTCGCAGTATCGCTGAAACTCCAGAGCAGTGTCCTAACTCCGTGCCCTCCTTTAATAACACAGGATAGTTATTGACGTTCATTATCCTCACAGGAATACTCCTGCCAGCCCGCACAAGGGCCTTTCCGACCGCTATTCCTCGGCCAACAGCCTCGTCATGCATTACGGGTTCGAACATGACTATCTCACCATCTGTGATCTTGCCATCAATGCAGCCGTCCAAAACTATCTCGCTCCGTTCTGGTATCAGTGTCTCCTCCGGCAGTAGGACCTGAACGCTTAAATTCTTTTGTCGGTGTAAAACAACTTCCTCGTCATCTACCCGCAGAACTCCCTGCCTAAAGCTTAACTCGAAGCCCTTGGTGTCCATTATGTCCGTCCCGATGATCACCTCATCCTCAATCTCAGCCACTATCACAGGATGGTTAAACGTGGCTTTCCCGATGGTAAACATGACGTTTGTTTCACCATGCACTTTTGCTTGGTCTCCCGTTGCTGTGCGTAGACGCCATTTTGATTGCCGAACCTTAGCTGCAGGTTTTATTATGTCCGGCCTTATGATTGTCTTCGTCGCACCTGTATCCAGCAGCACAGTGCGGAGGGTTCCATCCACGCACGCGTCGACGAAAACACTGTTGGCATGGTGTTGCAGTGAGGAGACCTGGGCGGTATTTGCTGGGGCTTGCTGAATACAGGTCGACGTTTGCCCCCTCGCATCGACCTTTTTTAGTTTTCCGGATTGGCGGAAGTGGGACTGACGCCTTCTGGACAGCGTCTTCTTATGTGGCCTGCCTTGCCACATTTCCAGCACTCCAACTTCCGGTCCTGGCGGCTACGTTCTCTATTGATCTCCCTGACGATCCGTTTGACTGACTCTTCGAAGTCGTCCTCTCCTGGAATCACTTGTCGCACACGAGCTTGACCTTTGTTCGTGTTCTTGGCAGCTTCGAATTCAAGGGCCCGTGTTAGTGCATCAACTAGCTTAGGTGGATGTGCTAGTAGTAAGGCTTACTTCATTTCACCATCACGGAGTCCGTCCAGGAATGCTTGAACCGCCAAACGTTCCATGATCTTTTCCTGGGCATCTGGATATGCCAGGCGAACCAGACGTGCAATATCTGCCTCAAATTCCTGTAAGGGCTCCCCTGACTTCTGGCACCGATTTCTTAGCTGAGTGTGGTAGACATGTTCCAGGTGTGACTGGCCATAACGCGTCTCCAGGTGTCTCACCAGGTGGTCGTAGACTTCTTGCTCTTCCGGGGACATTCTTTGCAAGATAGCAGCAGCATCTCCTCTCACAGCCAACGTAAGGGCGGTCGCCTTCTCCCTTGATGACCAACCGTTCGCTTTTGCAGCCGCTTCAAACTGACGCTGATAAACATTCCACGACGTTGAACCATCAAATTGCGGTGGTTTGAGGCGCATCAGCCCAACGGAATCCTGATTGCCACTAACTTTGCTCTTGTTGTCCGTTGCTGAAGGTTGATAGGGCAACTCCTCGAAGGTGTTGACGTCCAACGTTGTGATTTTGTTCTGAACTTCCTGGATCTTGCCTTCCAAAATCAAAAGAATTCGCTCTTCCAGTGTAGAAGATTTTGTTAAAATTTCTTCGTGTAATTCCCTTTTTAGGTTGGCGTTGTTTTCTAACATCTCTTTTTTTAACTTGGCAGAATTCTCTTCTAGCTTTTCCCCAAGCTCGCTTTTTAAACTGGTAATAAGTTCGGCGGAATTTTCTAGCAATTTAGCCTCCAGGTCGGCGGATTTTTCTAGCAATTTTGCCTCTAGGTTGGCGGAATTTTCTAGCAATTTAGCCTCTAGGTCGGCGGAATTTTCTAACACTTTAGCCTCTAGGTTGGCGGAATTTTCTAGCAATTTAGCCTCCAGGTCGGCGGAATTTTCCAACACTTTAGCCAGGTCGGCGGAATTTTCCAGCAATTTAGCCTCCAGGTCGGTGGAATTTTCTAGCAATTTAGTCTCCAAACATTGCAGCATTTGGCCGATATCACTTGCACTAGCAAAAACAAAGTTGTCCGGGTCATTGCCTTCTTCAATTAATGCTTTACGAAGCCGCTCCTGCAAGTCCGCTTTCTTCCCCGTCGTATCGCAGTCCCTTTCCTCCAGCTCCTTTTTCAGCTCACTAACTTTTAAGTCCGCTAGTTTCGCCATTTTCACGCACACTAATTAGTCCGATTTATTTCACTTCAATTTTATTTTCACTAATGTCCAATTCACACCCGACACCTGACACCAATGTAGCGTTTTTCGTTCGTTAAGGTGTGAATTAAAACACTCGGTATATTAAAATAGTCAACTAATTTATTTAACACTATTACAGTCTTATTAACTAATTATCAAACACGAACACTAAACACGAACACTAAAAACTAACTGTCACTTAAAGCTACTATAAATTTGTCTTCACTGTATTTATTTCGAACTATTTATGTCGATCAATAATCGCGCCCGCGCTCCGACTGCACTCTGAATAATACTGCCGGTAGCGAGCGACAGCTCGCTTATATACCCGTATCGATCCGTGCGGACCCTTCGCGAATCATCCATACTGGCACCGAACAGTCGTTACTCGCGCTCGCCGTCCGGATAGATCTTTCTGGAATGGGCCGCCTCGAGAATAACCTCGAACTTCTGGCGCCTTCGCGGCTGTTAAGATCGTCACATTATTGTGCCAGAAGCTGAGAGCGTTGGACAAGAACATGCGTGAAGTTGCTATGCATGAGATAGATTGCCTAATGTTTAGCTATAAGCAACAACAAAATCGCCTATCAGCTCTTCCACACGGCGCTCCAATATTTCCGTCTGTAACACGATTTGCATTTACTGTGCGATCCCATTCTCAACCATCTCCAGGATTTCCTCATTTAGCCCGTCAACCATCCCCAGGATTTCCAGCTTATCCCCACCCTCATTCTCAACAAGCCCCAGGATTTCCACTTTCTCATCACTCTCATTCTCAACTAATCTCCAGGATTTTCGCCTTCTCCCCACTCTTATTCTCAACTATCTCCAGTATTTCTGCCTTCTCTCCACTCTCAGCATTTTTAAATATCTCCAGGATTTCCGGCTTCTCCCCACTCTGATTCTCAACAATCCCCAGGATTTTCGCCTTCTCCCCACTGTCATTGTCAACAATCCCCAGGATTTTTGCCTTCTTCCCATTCTCATTCCCAACTATCTCCAGAAATTCCGCCTTCTCCCCACTCTCATAATTCTCAACCATCTCCAGGATTTCCTCATTCTCACTTACAACCTTCCAATGTGTTTTCGTCCGCCAATACTTCTCAATCTCAACCATCCTCAGAAATTTCTCCCCATTCGCTCTCTCAGTTAGAGTCTACGTTAAATAGTACGTTAAAAGAGTAAACGGCAAACCAAAAGCAAGAATTATAGTTTTAGTTTTTTTTACTTATCCCATGTCTTTTTAGTTTAAGTTTAACAGGTATTCTTTATCTGAGAAAAGTATTGTGTATCTAATAATATTTTATTGTTGATATTTGATTATAATGCTTGACACTATCGATTTCGGTCGTCTTTGCTTACTAGGATCATCATTGGGTATCGCGTCAGTAAACTAAGCCGTAGAGAGAATACCGGGCGCTTCAAAATAAAGACGAAGTGCCACTCTCATGAACGAGAAGAATGTTCTATGTAATGGCACCTTTAGCCGGCACAATGTTGTGCACACATTGTACTGCACATTCTCTCTCAGGCTTAGTTTTTCTGACGCGACACCTGATGGTGATCCTGATATGCAAAGAGGATCGAAATCGATAGTGTTAAGCATTATAATCAAATATCAACAATAAAGTACTGTTACTGTCAGATACACAATATTTTTCGTACATATATGATCTGTTGATCACACTAAATGTTTTTTTTAGTTAAGTTAAAAAAGTTTATGTTAATTTACATGTACATTATTCATACGCTTATTTAATAAAACATGCAATCACAATAATTATTGGACTTTAACTTACTTTTTTTCTCCTCGTAATTGTTCGAACAATGTGTTACAAACTTCATCGACGCATTTTGAGACGGTCTGTGAAGAAAATTTGAATAAATAGGATAAACTTGCATAGCTGTCTCCAGTAGCTAGAAATCTCAGTGTTACAGCCAGTCTTTCTCATATTAGTATCCGTTTTCGCTAAGCGATGACCAATTTTATTATGAAAAATTCAAATTCTGTTGCGGACATTCTACAGAAATTAAAGAATTTACCAGAAGGTTCGTTGTTTAAATTGCAAAGCATGTCGGTGGAGTTGTATCTAAAAAAAATACATCATTGTAAAAAATATTCTCTATAGTGTGGAATTTTTGGAAGTTACTCTGATCGACTTTTGTTGATTGTTGATTGTTCTTTTTTTCTTTATTATCAAATCATCGCTGTCCAACAAAATATAGCATGCTGCTGCGCAACCGAGCATCCGTTTTCGAGGAACAGACATGTTGAAATGACGAAGCTTGCCAGTCTGCAGGTCGTGTGATCACGATCACCAAACTGCGTAGCGGCGTGTCACTCCACACTTGCGCACCACCCCACACGCCGTGTAACGGCACCTTAACAACAACCCCCCCCCCCTCCCCATTTGTGATCAATAGTGACGTTATTCCAAGCCCCCGTCACCTATTTGGACCTCATGTGATTAATGGACGACGCCTTAGTTTCACCACTGGTGTAATTATCCTGTCCTGCATGCGTTTTCTTATGCTTTCTTACAGTGCTATTATTTGAAGATGCATAAGCACATAATGTGCATTTAAATGGTTTCTCTCCTGTATGCGTTCTCCTATGGTATATAAGATTACCACTTTGTGAACTGGAATAACCGCATAAATTACATTTAAATGGTTTCTCTCCTGTATGCGTCCTCATATGCAGTGTAAGAGAAAACGTTACCGTACTAGAATAATCACATAAAATTCATTTAAATGGTTTCTCTCCTGTATGCGTTTTCATATGATCTGTAAGATGTCCACTTTGGAATAACTGCATAAATTACATTTAAATGGTTTCTCTCCTGTATGCTTAAGCTTATGCCCTTCAAGATTACCATTACAGGAAGAAGCATAAGCACATAAGGTGCATTTAAATGGTTTCTCTCTGGTATGCGTTCTCATGTGCTGTGTAAGAGAACCCTTTACTTTACAAGTATAATCACATAATGTGCATTTAAATGGGTTCTCTCCTGTATGCGTTCTCATATAGTCTGTAAGATTTCCACTTTGTGAACTGGAATAACTGCATAAATTACATTTAAATGGTTTCTCTCCTGTATGCGTCCTCATATGCCGTGCGAGAGTAACATTTTGTGCACTAGAATAATCACATAAGGTGCATTTAAATGGTTTCTCTCCGGTATGCGTTCTCATATGCTGTGTAAGAGAACTCTTTACTGTACAAGAATAATCACATAATGTGCCTTTAAACGGTTTCTCTCCTGTATGCATTCTCATATGGTCTGTAAGATTTCCACTTTGTGAACTGGAATAACCGCATAAATTACATTTAAATGGTTTCTCTCCTGTATGCGTCCTCATATGCAGGGTAAGAGAAAACTTTACCTTACAAGAATAATCACATAATGTGCATCTAAACGGTTTCTCTCCTGTATGCGTTTTCATATGGTCTACAAGATGACCACCTTGTGAAGTGGAATAATCGCATAAACTGCATTTAAATGGCTTCTCTGCTGAATGCATTTGCATATGCCTTCCTAGATTGCCATTAGTTGAAGAAGCATAATCAAATAAGGTCTCTTTTGTAGGCCCTTTTGTGCGCCTGCTCATGTTAACTTCAACTGACTTCTTCCTTGCATGTCTTTGCTTATGAGCCTTTAAGAACCTAGGTTCTATAGTAGTATAGTAACAAATGTTGCATTTATATTGCTTCTCTGCCTTGCGAACTTCCACATGTTGCGGTAGTTGCAGTGATTGTGCAGAATCACTAGACGCGAATGCTTCCTCAGGTGTTTCTGTCTTTGGAGGATCAATAGATTGCCCGGATCCTGTACAAGTATAGCCAGAAACAGTAGTTTCAGTAAATTCCACTTCTTCAACTTTTATGTCCAAGCTGAAAATATGAAAGAACAATAAGCAATGATTCCATTTACTACATAGATGGGAAACTGCAAATAATTTTTTGGAAAAATAAAATTAATGTAACTTCTACATCTTTGACTTTTTCAAATATAAAATGTCTAGCCCCACTCATTATACAAAATAGATTTTAACCTAAACAATAAAGCGCCAGAAATGTACTTATTTGCCCATATTACTACTGCCCGGTGTAGACAGCAGACGGCAGGAGCTTTAAACACCGCATATAACTGGTGACCACGCATTGGCGTTGGGGGGACCGGCTGACCACTCCCAGCAAAAAAAAACGGCGTAACGAAACATTTCGTGTCGGAGCAATGTTTTTAGAACGGAGCCTTTATATGAAACACATAATAAAACATATTTTAAAAGAAAGAAATTGTCAATCCCAAAATTTTAGTTTCAATTGCCTAAAACGCTTTCTTCCAAATAATTTTGACCAAAACTAAAAAAAAAAAAACTGTTAGAGAAACTTGAACTTCATTTGAATGGGGTTAGAAAAGCGTATTATGGTATATTAACCAACCTTCACCTGAACTGTGAAAATGTTTTCAAGGTTGTAAGTTATGTTATTATTTTAATGGTAATATTATTTTATTGCGTTTGTATATTGCGGTAGTAATTGTAGATATAGGAATTTTAAAAATATTCATGTTAATAATTACAAAAAACGAAAAAAACGAAGAAATTATAGACCATAAGAATTGATTATTTACATTAGAGCACACTTAAAAAACGAGAATATAGTAGACTATTGCGTCTTAGCCAAGTGAAATTGAACAAATAATTCACTTCGGAAAAACTCAAACCAAGATGGCTTTTTAAATAAGCCTCTGATTCATTAGAAATAATGTGTAAAAAGTTCCCATTGATATGGGGTGTGAGTTGCGAGTTATTCACGGTCATAGATGATCGACTTGGATTTTTTATTGATTGGACAACAATGGATTTTAGGAAACTTTTAGATGTTTTAGTCCTCTACATAAAATATGTATGCATCCTTTAAGTACGAGTTGGCGTTTTCAAGTTATGCGTCTGAAAATACCAAAAGCACGTATAACGGTATTTGTATGCTGGGTGATCCTTTCCGCGTTCAAAGTATTTGAAAACATGATTGAACATCATATTTAATAAGCAGAATAATAGCGTGCAATTAAAACTTGACCATTTGCGAGATATTCCATTAGAAAGATAAGAAATGGCTTATGAATACCCACCTTGGTTTTAACGGAAACTAAAATTAGTGTAAATGATCTTAAATCTACGCTAGTAAAAAATAGTTTTAGAAAAATTCCATAAAATACGTCACATGTGAACACATTTGAAAAATATTTGGGTTATAATAATTTGTTAGAAAACTAGTTAAAAAATCTAAAACAACCAGCTATTGACTGCTTTTTATTGTCATAAAGCCCTAAACTGAGTTTCGCAAGGATTTTGTATATATAAACATCATTTTTTGTTCAACCTGGAATTGAAAAATTGCAATTGAAACTGGTATACATTAAATTAATTGTTCAAAAATGCCAGACCTCTTCCGAAAACAAGTGGGCGCAGTGGTTTTTCTTTCTCCATGGCGCTGAATATGTAGCTACGCCACTGTAGAGACAAAAATTAGTGCCTGTTAGATTAAGTTAAGTCGCCTATCGGAAAAGTTAATGTTAAGGGTAGTTTTTTTCAACAATTATAAATAGGCACCCACATAGAAAATTTAGTACTAGTTTGGAAGAATTTCCAGATGCAGACGACAGACGTTGAGAATAACGTTGTGGGGGGAGGTAAATGTTAGCAAACAAATTTGATCGCAGTAAAAATAATATTGGACAAATAACTAGGAGGTCCTGGGAGGGTTTACACCCAAGAACAGCCGTAAATTGGTCTGTCGTCTTTTGGATGAGATGAAAAACCGTGGGGCTCGACAAACAGTTGAAAACCTCTGGTTGTCGATATGACTGTATCGTAAGGTGACGAAAATTTCCTTGAGAAAAAACGCGACATAAGCGGGGAAGGGGGGGGGGGAGGTTGTGATTAAAACCAAATGCTGGCGTCGTCGTAAAATCGACAAATTTTTGGTTTTTGGTTATAAATTGAAAAAATAATAATGGCAATATGATTTTGATTTTGTTTGCGTACTCAGATTTTATTACACGTTTTGGTGATGGTGATCAACACATAATGGTTTAACATAAAAAATAACACTACATAATTTGCATAAAGATATTACTTGTTTTGCCATATTTATGTCAAATTACTAAATATTTAGAATGTGTACCTGTAGATATTGAGAGAGGTTGATTCAATGTTCATATAGGTTTATTCAATCTTTTGAATAAAGATTGTTTGAGACGAGAAACAGTTTCTTTCATTAAGTATCCACAAAAATTACATTGTTGGAAGTAACGCCTTTTTCTCTTAAATGTGACTTTAATAGTACAAAGAAGTTACTGTATTTTAGGTAGAAATAGTTATCATGAATTGAAAAATAATAAAAGAAAAATTATGGTGGGACGTTTGGAGGACAGTAAATTGAAAATTTTAACTCTTCTCTTTAAAAAAAGTTCTTCAAATATACGTTCAGAATACACAGCAGAATAGTAAACATATAAACACTTAAGTAGATATATAAATTAAACAAAATTTCACCTCTGTTTAACATTGACCATCAACAGAACATCTAAACGTTGAAATGGTTGGGGAGGCATGAACAAAAATTAATTTTTTATTTTTAGTAAATAACATAAATGTTAACGCTTAAGAGTATAGCAAACAAATATTTTAATAAAAGAATCCTAATTCTTTTCTGTTTCTGCACAGACTTACAAAGAACACAAACAAAGATATGAAATTTTTTTCTTAAAACTTTTTACATATTATATCTGTAATTTTGATTGCGTTTTAAGATTGATAGTTTATGAATAGGTGAAAATAAGAATAAATGAATTTGTACGATTTTTGTAAAACGTGTCATACGATATTTTCGGTACGTCGTTTTAATGCGTAATAAGCAAATAAGAACAATTTTTACGGAAAATCAGAACTCTCAGTTCAAAACGCTGCAAAGTTGCGAAAAAATATTTCTTAAATCTAAGAGGACTGTTAATTTATCAAGGCATACAACATTTTTTTAACTCTACAAAATTGCCCAACAGTGTAGAAGGCAGCCTTTGCAGTTAGTTGAATTAACACGTCAACTTTCCGAATAAATTTCACCCGTAAATATTAATAAGTTGAAATTTGATGCCAAGTGGCAACTATCCCAAAAATTCTACGTTGTAGAATTCTCTAAGTAAGCTAACATGAAAGCTTAAACCTTGACACAGTGAATAAAAGTGAATAAGCGTTTACATTTGCTACGTAAAATTTCCTTGAAAGTTTGTAGTATTAATAATCCGTATTTAGTTTGCTACGATACCTATGTGGCACTTGGTTTGATAGTCCTAAAGATGCAACATAGTGCAAAACTGGTATTTAAAAATGACTGATATTTAGATTGAATACTAGGAGAATCTGCAGGCCTAATAGGCCTGCTGGTCGACCTAGGTAGATCGCCGATACATTAAGAGAGACGCGGTAACGCTCCATGTTCTTACACACGAGTCGTGACTATGCTCCTGCGTTCGGCGCGGTAACGTGGCGCCATCTAGTGACCGCCTTGCGAAGCTTCGTTACATAACCTCAACAGCGACATGTTAACGTGTTGCCGTCTGGTGAGCGCGTTGCGAAGCGCACAGCCGTCGCCTAGCAACCTCGATCGGTTGGAATGGCGACGGGCCGACCAGGTACAGTCCCAAAAGATAATTCATAAATTTAGCCGAATCGTGGCAAAAAATATTGAAAGCGAGGGCGAAAATGGACGAAATCGAAAGCCTAAGCATTGAATCAAATTTCAGGCGGAAAATCGCCGCCGCACGCTTCTCCGGGGAGTAGACTCTTCCCCCGTTTGGCCGATTTTCGCGAAACTCTTCCGCGGAGTGTGAGTCACGTTTAGTAAATTAAGAAAAAAAGAAAGAAAGAAAGAGAGAGATAAATCAGGGTATCAAACCGGTATTTTTTTACGTTACGGTTCAATACATTAGAAATATATATGGGTTCGGTTCCGGTTTTCGGTTTCGGTTCAATCATGCAGCATGATCTCGCTTTACAGAAATGTCGTAGATAGTACAAATGCTTTTCATTTCTATTGTTTGTTGTATGTGAAATAATCCCTGCTGGCATTTGTCCTATTTCTCCCCATTCTAAAAAGAAAGAAGACCGACGAACAAACATAAATAAAAGTTAAGAACAATTGTATAAAATTGTTATCAAGTTAAGAAGTTAAGTAAATCAAGTACAGTTACACCTCATTTTTGTTCTATTAATGTAGATAAAAAACTAGGTACAATTTTTTTTAAATGCTCTCGACAGACTATAGATACACAGCTTCTCGAAAATCTGAAAAAAGAAATGATCTATAAATAGTTAAAACTTTTCTAGTTAGAAAAAAATCACTGTTTTGACAAACTGTTTGAAGTTAGAACAAAATATTAAATAAACTAGCGAATATACTGATTTCTTCTTTTTATAGATAAAATCTTCTACTCAGTCATTCCTGGTTCATGTTAAAATATATCATCGCATTTTGTATTTTATCTACGAACTAATCTGTCAAGTAACAAGTAGCTATACAGATTCCACAGGACACAAGATGCCCTGGAGGGCACAAAATGCGCTGGACCTCCGCGCCAAAGTCTCTTGGTCTACCGTGTCGGTGGCCCTTATTGTCATAGTTTCGTTATTAACAGATATTTTTAATAATTTGTATTTTAAAAATGTTAGTAAAAGAATGGAGAATAATAATAAAAACTGAAAAAACAAATATTCTAAAGAGTCTGGAGGTATGTAACCCTTAGGATGATGAAATGTCAGTTTTACCTTTAACTTATACTATCCAAATAAATAAAAATTAAATTTTACTTACGTGTCCGTATATGAAGATAAGTATACAATATTTAGTAATAAAGGTGACAGCCAGACGGTAGATATATCATCACGAAAACATAACCTAACGCACTTTCGAGCTGCAAGTACCTACGTTATAATTTTTAACGAAGGATTGTGAAAACGAGCGCGCTTGAACGATGATCGAATGAAGGCCAAATACGCTACACAGTTCGATGCCGAAATAAAAACCGATATTTTTTGCGTTTCAGTTACGGTTTTCGTTCCGACAAAAATATCGGTTTTTTCGGTTCAGTTACGGTTCGAAACCCTGATATAAATACATACTTACATCGGTTTTCTTGCAAAATGGACCTCCTCTTCACAAGCTTTAGTGGCTAAAAAGAAAAGCAGGTAAGTTACAATTTAAGAATCAAAACAAAGGAGCATCGTGCTTACGTCTATCCGCGCCCAACCTATCAGCCGGATTTTCAACGTCCTTGCAAAAGTTGACGTGATTTAACAAATACTTCTCCTTGCTAAACTTGAATGCGCATAAACTGCAATTAAATTTCTTCACTGGGGTTAAGTTTTCTATTACACCACTTCCTTCATGGATGTTCAAACGTAGCCATATTTCTTCAGCTATCTGAATAAAAATAAATAGTAAATAAAGTGCTTCCGGGTTATGCCGTGTGTCAAGATTTGTTAATGCTGACGTTTCGCAAACCATGTTGCTCGCTTCTTCAAAGCTAATTGAATACTGAAGACTTACCAAGACAATCTCCCTTATATACCTAAGTTTACACCTCACTGTGCACATCTGGAGAACCGCTCCCATGTGCTTTTCCACCTGACCGCGTTAGAATCGATTGCCAGACCCTACTAATGTCAGTACCGTCCTCGCGATTGATGTTGTCAGGATGTTTGTAGATTTCGATTGCTTCTCTAATAAGCCTTCGATGATAATTACCTACCCTTGCCAACATCTTCGCGTCATCGAAATTCATTGTGTCCCGTCTCGTGGCAGTGTTGAGCAACAGCGGACTGTTGAATCTTGCGTAGCCGGGTGTCTCTACTGTGCTCCTTGACTCTACATTCGATACTTCGTCCTGTCTGTCCTACATAGCATGTTCCACACTCACACGTTATCTTGTATACCCCTTCGTTCTTCAGGACTGGTGTGATATCCTTTGGGTTAGGCAAAAGATCCTTTACCTTTGCTGGCGCTCTGTACCTTACCGTGATACCCGATTTCTTCAGTATTCTACCGATTCTTTCCGATACCCCACTTACGTATGGTAAGCAAGCGAACCCCTTTGACTCTTGCCGCTCCTCTGAGACTTGCGGCTTTCCCTGTGTGACACCCCGTATGTCAGACTTGGTGTATCCATTCTGACGCAGAGCCCACTCCAAGTGTTTCCGTTCGTCGTCCAAGATGCTGGAGTCGCACACCTTCTCGGCTCTGTTGAACAGAGTATTAATAACACTTCTCTTCTGTTGGGGATGGTGGTGCGACTTGGCGTTCAAGTACCGATCGGTGTGTGTCTTCTTACGGTAGACAGTATGTCCAAGCGTACCCGTTGGCGTTCTGTATATCAGCACATCCAAAAATGGCAGCTTGTTATCGTCTTCTATTTCCATCGTGAATTTGATAGAAGGATTGACATTGTTCAGGTGGCTAAGGAACTCGGTAAGTTTATCTCTACCGTGTGGCCACAAATGTACCAAATGTACCAAATGTACCAAATGTACAAATGTACCAAATGTACAAATGTAACCACAAATGTATCATCAACATATCTGACCCAATGCTTGGGTTTTAAGCACATGACCGAATGGCTTTTTCTTCAAACAATTCCATGAAGAAATTGGCGATTACCGGTGAAAGAGGAGATCCCATGGGAGCACCCTCCACTTGCTCATACATCGCTCCCGCCCACTTGAAGTATGTGGTGGAGAGACAATACTCTACAAGATCCGGTACATCGGTTGGTAGACCTAGGGGAACAAGTGTTGTCCGAAGGCCTTCGACCGCCTCCTTGACCGGAACACACGTAAAGAGTGATGTTACGTCGAAACTTACGAGTATATCCTGCGGGTTAATAACAACTTCCTTCAAAAACTTAATAAAATGTTCAGAGTTCTTAACAAAAGATGTAGTTTGTCCTATAAACGGTTGGATGGTTTTCGACAAGTATTTTGCCAACAAATAGGTTGGGGAACCTATTGCGCTGACGATTGGTCTTAAAGGTACGTTATCCTTGTGTATCTTTGGCAAACCGTAGATCCTCGGTGCCCTAGGGGCTTGAACAAAAAGGCTTCTTTGTTCCTGTTCGGGAATCAATGATGACGATTTAACCAACTCCTTCACTCGCCTTCCTATCTTGTCTGTTGGGTCCTTCGCAATTTTACGGTAGGTATTTGGGTCCAATAGATCGTTAATCTTTCGGTTGTAGTCCTCCTTGTTCAATATCACCGTTGCATTTCCTTTATCCGCTGGTAGTACCGTGATGTCCTTGATGGTCTTCAGAGAGGACTTCTCTTCTTTGGTAATATTGCTCTTCGGCGGAGTAGCTTTCCTAATTACCCTGGAAACCTCTTGACGAATGTCCTCTGCTTGTACAAAAATAAATAGAAGCGCTAGAAGTGTTTTGAAGTCAAAGAATATGAACTATGTAGTATCCAAATTTAGCGTGAGAGATTATGTTGATGTAAAACGCTATACTATACGCATTAGCTTACCTTGTATCGCCTGTATTATCGTAAATATAATGAAATTGATTTCTCGACAATTTGTAGATATCCGATCGTTTTATTATCACTTTTAAGTTTATATCCACCTAATATAGACGTGGTCAGCGCACTTTTACATTAGCCTTATTATGGCCTTATTGGGAGTTATTGAAGAATTCAGTGATTCGAGGTTAGATGCTAGTTTATTTATCCGCCAATCGCGTTGCTGACAAATGTCGCTACACTTGCTACTAGCCAGTGTTGCCACCTCCAAAAAAAAACATATGCAACTGCGTCCTCAAAGAATTTCAATATTTATGCAAAAAAACTAAACTACAAATATAGAAATGCTTTCTGGTCGCAGTGGCGTATGATTATTGTGTACTGTAATATATTATAAAAACACATTAAATGCTACGTATAACGATGGGAGTTATCTTTTAGTGAACGTAACTAGAATACCATTCTGGGGGAGTTTAAGTCTCTTGGCATTGCAACATTGTTCAACGCAGTTCAACGGTCAGTGGATAGATGGCGCTGTTTCAAATTGAAAATGTAAATACAACACGAATAATTTATTTAGATATGACCAAAAGTACACTAAAAATCGGCTATACTGAAAACAAGATGTAACATAAAGAATTCCACTTTGGATTTTGTGTGTTCGTGTTAAAAAATATAAATGCTTATGAACTAGTTCACCGTCAAGTTGGTTTTAAAGAACTGCACCACAACAATGCGCTTTACGCATATTCACGGTGCAGTTCGCACCGAGTGCGTGCAGAAAAGTGTATAAATCGAAAACGTTATTAGTTGAAAATTGTCCGTTTTATTGACCTTAAGCGTGCCGAAACGCGTGCGGAACGCAACGTGTTAAAAAATATAAATGGTTATGAACTAGTTCACCGTCAAGTTGGTTTGCACCACAACAAACCTGTGTCAACTTGGCCCCTCCTTTTTCGATATTTGGAATTCTGTTTCTACAGATCGTTTGCAATTGTTTGCACCCTTTTTATTTTTGTTTGCATCCTCACCGTTTCCGAGGTAAAATTAAAACAAATTCGGAGCGGCCAGATTCACAGTAGCCCCTCCTTTTTCGAAATTTAAAATTCTATTTCTACAGATCGTTTGCAATTGTTTGCACTCTTTTTAGTTTCGTGTGCACCCCCGCCGTTTTCGAGATAAAATTAAAACAAATTCGGAGGGGCCAGATTCACAGTAACCCCGCCTTTTTCGAAATTTTAAATTCTATTTCCACAGATCGTTTGCAATTCGTTTGCAATTATTTGCACCCTTGTTAGTTTCGTTTGCACCCCTACTGTTTTCGTGGTAAAATTAAAACAATTTTGTGAAGCGTGAACTTAGCCCCTCCTTTTTCAAAATTTAATTTTTTTCTACAAATCGTTTGCACGTATTTGCGCCCTTTTTAGTTTCGTTAGCACCCCTACCGATATCGCAATGAAATTAAACCAATTTTGTGAAGTGTGAACCCGGCCCCTCTTTTTCAAAATTTTATTTATTTCGGCAGGTCGTTTGCCTCTTTTTGCAATTTTCTATAACTTTATTACCATTGTATTTCATTAGTTTGGCTCTCTTTGGTTTTGCACACTTACAGTTTTGGAAAATAACAAAAATAAAAATTAATAAGTGTGAACCAGCTGACACTTATTAATTTAAACACAACTTTATTTACAAGTATCATTAATGGAGCAACAGAGTTTGGATAGCAAACTTATAACAAAAATGACAAAATACAAATTACAATAAATTGAAGGGACAATAAATTAAACTGGGCATTAATCTAGAATTTGAGACTGAACTGCTATAAATTTAATACATATTCTAATGTTTCAAGTCTGTATGTATTTAAAAAAAAGAAAAGCGCATACACATATACAGCGAGGTATCCCAATTTCTCTTCCTCAAAAATTTTCTTTTAGATAGCTATGTCATACTCAACAAAAAAGTCAATGGACTTTTTGAATTTGTTTTTCAACTCCCTTGAAGCCGCTTGAAGTAGTAACACAATAAAGATAGTTTTAAATAAAATACGTATAAACCCAAAAAAGAACATCATCAAAAAAAATTTAAATAAAAAAAAGATTTTAAAAACAAACGATGAAATAAATAAATATGTTTTCTTTGTTTTAGCTCAGCCTTTCTTCTAATGCTTTCTGGATGATATCCGTTATTCTATGGGCTTGATCTATAGTGGAATGCTTTTCTCTAAAACCAAATTGTTGATTAGGAATTAGTTCCTTTCTCTCAATGATAGGCTTCATTCTCTTTATAAGCAGCTTTTCAAAGGGTTTCGATATCATTGGTAACAATGATGTTAACCAATATGGTTTGGCCTCATTCGGTGGTTTGCCTAGTTTTGGTATCATGATAACTTCTGTTAGATACGCCAGCATACCAATACCATTTTTAGATTATTGTTCCCTGTGATAAGATCATATCCAGGTGCCTTCTTTGGATTCAGGATTGTCTTGATTTCTCTGGCAATTTCCTTTGGAGTAAGTAGCTGCATGCCTTCTTTTTCATAGGCTATATTGGCTCTGATTTGATTTTGTGGGACGGGCAGATTTCTGTTAGATGTGCCAAAATTTCAGCCTTCTGGTTTAGGTCTCTTGCCCAGCTGCAGTTTCTACGTCTTATAGGTGGGACAAGTGATGCAGAACGGTAATATTACCGGGGTAATATTACTGGTAATTTTGGTAATATTACCGTAAGTTACCGGAGGCATAAATTCTCGCTGGTAAATTACCGCGGCGGTAATTTTGGTAATATTACAGTAAGTTACCAAAGGTAAGTTACCTTTGTTAAGTTACCGCACAGATAAAATATTACCGGTAATAACCGGTACTTTTGGTATTGGATACCTTTGTTAAGTTACCGCGGCGGTAATATTACCGGTACTTTTGGTAATATTACGATAAGTTATCATTGTAAAGTTACCGCAGAGGTAATAATACCGGTTCTTTTGGTAATATTATGCAAAGTTACCATTGTTAAGTTACACCGTCGGTAGTACTACCGGTTCTTTTGGTAATATTACGGTAAGTTACCGTTGTTAAGTTACCGTGGCAGTAATATTTCCGTTACCGGTAATATTACTGGTAATATTTACTAATAACTGGTAATATTACACCACGGTAATGTTACCCGTAATATTACCGGCAGTCCATAAGCTACGGGTAATATTACATGACGGTAATATTACCGATAACGATACCGGTAATATTCTCCTTTTTTAAATTACCGGTAATTTTGCATCACTAGGTGGGACATGGGCCACTGGCCTCTTGTACTTCCTCACTGCTTTCCACAGCGAGTATTCTGTTAATTTATCGGGTTTCAATGTAGTTGAGAAGGATTTCAATAAATAATAAATTCCTTAAAAAGTAAAAAGTCCATAAATAAAAATGAAACTTATTTTTTTCTCGAAAGTAATTGTCATTTTGAGTAAGAAGTTTCTAATAGATTTATTGCGTTTTCGCTTCCTTGAGAAAGTAGAGCTATTTATAACACGGTTTTGTTAATATTTCAAACGGCTGTAACTTTTTAAGCAGTTGGAAAAACAGTTGTAACGAATTTCGCTAATTCGTAATGTAAATTAGTTTAAATATTGTAATGGTTATCTTTCGTAGTATTAAAAACGCTTTTTAAATCGAATTTACGCTGGCCTGGAAAGCCTGTATGGCTATACGACTATTTTTAATAACCAGTATAAGGGATACTGGTTTTCCTGCAGCACTTATACGTGGAGAAGGGGTTAGAATTTTGGTATATAAAGGCCTAGAAACAGCAACGAAAGGCAGAGCCGCAGAGCTGCATGCTGATTTTAGATTGGCTGCTCTCTCCCGTTCGCCGTTACAGCCGACTCCGAAGCCGACCGTTTAGCAGACGCATGCTGATTAATATATTGGCCGCCTGTTTTAATGATCCCGCCTTTGCCGAGACCGACCGTTCACGAGTGCTTCCGACTGCGCGCCGAAGCTGAAGGCCCCAGCTGTTCTCCGACCGCACCAGACAGCCTGCCGCCAAGCACTCAACCCGTCTATAGGACTGGTTTGTATTTTTACCAGTTATTTTTTCCGGAGCGTGTGTTTTTCTTTGTACATTTTTATAGTGCTATTTTTCGACGAATGTTTATTTTCTTTTGCAAAACTTTTTTTTCCGTATGCGAATGCATTTCTTTTCTTTTATATATATATATATATATATATATATATATATATATATATATATATATATATATATATATATATATATATATAGAATCAAACTAAAGAAGCGAATGATAATTAACCCAGGTGAGGATAATTTTTGGAAAAAACACCTCCGCCTGGATTTGAACCAGGAACCCTCCAATTGCCGGTTGAAAGCTCTCCCAGTTGAGCTACAGAGGCGATGGAAATTTATAGGTTTTATTTGTCACTTCAGGACCTGCAATCCGAGTTTTCGAATTAAACAAACCCGTCGTGACACCTATTGGGGCTAGATGGAAGTTTGGTAACTAGGAATCGCTAATGTTTATTGCTAAACAGCTCATATAGATGAATAAATTCAAGGGAAAATGGTTATTACGTAAACTCGTCAGTAATATAGAATCAAACTAAAGAAGCGAATGATAATTAACCCAGGTGAGGATAATTTTTGGAAAAAACACCTCCGCCTGGATTTGAACCAGGAACCCTCCAATTGCCGGTTGAAAGCTCTCCCAGTTGAGCTACAGAGGCGATGGAAATTTATAGGTTTTATTTGTCACTTCAGGACCTGCAATCCGAGTTTTCGAATTAAACAAACCCGTCGTGACACCTATTGGGGCTAGATGGAAGTTTGGTAACTAGGAATCGCTAATGTTTATTGCTAAACAGCTCATATAGATGAATAAATTCAAGGGAAAATGGTTATTACGTAAACTCGTCAGTAATATAGAATCAAACTAAAGAAGCGAATGATAATTAACCCAGGTGAGAATAATTCCATCTACCAATCCATCTACCAAACTTCCATCTAGCCCCAATAGGTGTCACGACGGGTTTGTTTAATTCGAAAACTCGGATTGCAGGTCCTGAAGTGACAAATAAAACCTATAAATTTCCATCGCCTCTGTAGCTCAACTGGGAGAGCTTTCAACCGGCAATTGGAGGGTTCCTGGTTCAAATCCAGGCGGAGGTGTTTTTTCCAAAAATTATCCTCACCTGGGTTAATTATCATTCGCTTCTTTAGTTTGATTCTATATTACTGACGAGTTTACGTAATAACCATTTTCCCTTGAATTTATTCATCTATATGAGCTGTTTAGCAATAAACATTAGCGATTCCTAGTTACCAAACTTCCATCTAGCCCCAATAGGTGTCACGACGGGTTTGTTTAATTCGAAAACTCGGATTGCAGGTCCTGAAGTGACAAATAAAACCTATAAATTTCCATCGCCTCTGTAGCTCAACTGGGAGAGCTTTCAACCGGCAATTGGAGGGTTCCTGGTTCAAATCCAGGCGGAGGTGTTTTTTCCAAAAATTATCCTCACCTGGGTTAATTATCATTCGCTTCTTTAGTTTGATTCTATATTACTGACGAGTTTACGTAATAACCATTTTCCCTTGAATTTATTCATCTATATGAGCTGTTTAGCAATAAACATTAGCGATTCCTAGTTACCAAACTTCCATCTAGCCCCAATAGGTGTCACGACGGGTTTGTTTAATTCGAAAACTCGGATTGCAGGTCCTGAAGTGACAAATAAAACCTATAAATTTCCATCGCCTCTGTAGCTCAACTGGGAGAGCTTTCAACCGGCAATTGGAGGGTTCCTGGTTCAAATCCAGGCGGAGGTGTTTTTTCCAAAAATTATCCTCACCTGGGTTAATTATCATTCGCTTCTTTAGTTTGATTCTATATTACTGACGAGTTTACGTAATAACCATTTTCCCTTGAATTTATTCATCTATATGAGCTGTTTAGCAATAAACATTAGCGATTCCTAGTTACCAAACTTCCATCTAGCCCCAATAGGTGTCACGACGGGTTTGTTTAATTCGAAAACTCGGATTGCAGGTCCTGAAGTGACAAATAAAACCTATAAATTTCCATCGCCTCTGTAGCTCAACTGGGAGAGCTTTCAACCGGCAATTGGAGGGTTCCTGGTTCAAATCCAGGCGGAGGTGTTTTTTCCAAAAATTATCCTCACCTGGGTTAATTATCATTCGCTTCTTTAGTTTGATTCTATATTACTGACGAGTTTACGTAATAACCATTTTCCCTTGAATTTATTCATCTATATGAGCTGTTTAGCAATAAACATTAGCGATTCCTAGTTACCAAACTTCCATCTAGCCCCAATAGGTGTCACGACGGGTTTGTTTAATTCGAAAACTCGGATTGCAGGTCCTGAAGTGACAAATAAAACCTATAAATTTCCATCGCCTCTGTAGCTCAACTGGGAGAGCTTTCAACCGGCAATTGGAGGGTTCCTGGTTCAAATCCAGGCGGAGGTGTTTTTTCCAAAAATTATCCTCACCTGGGTTAATTTTCATTCGCTTCTTTAGTTTGATTCTATATTACTGACGAGTTTACGTAATAACCATTTTCCCTTGAATTTATTCATCTATATGAGCTGTTTAGCAATAAACATTAGCGATTCCTAGTTACCAAACTTCCATCTAGCCCCAATAGGTGTCACGACAAGTTTGTTTAATTCGAAAACTCGGATTGCAGGTCCTGAAGTGACAAATAAAACCTATAAATTTCCATCGCCTCTGTAGCTCAACTGGGAGAGCTTTCAACCGGCAATTGGAGGGTTCCTGGTTCAAATCCAGGCGGAGGTGTTTTTTCCAAAAATTATCCTCACCTGGGTTAATTATCATTCGCTTCTTTAGTTTGATTCTATATTACTGACGAGTTTACGTAATAACCATTTTCCCTTATATATATATATATATATATATATATATATATATATATTTTGTTTGCGTTTACGATAATAAAACCTGATTTGAATTGAACTCCGTATACCGCTTGATTTATTTCGCAGAACACTGGATCTCCGACTGAAGCAACCTGATCAGGTAAGACGAAGGGACTAAATAAACCGACGTCGTTAGATAATTGGCGCCCGAGCAGGGACAGAAAAAAAACCGAAAAAACCGAAGAAAACCGTAACAAGAGTAAGAAAGTCCGATACGCACTTTCTAACAATGCCGAACGTCACGCCAGATGCATGGATATGTAGACTACCGAAATCCGAGCTTGAAGTCATTATGACAGCCTTACATATCGACACCTCTGGAACCCAAGATGAGTTGAGGAGGCGGTTCCAAGCCTTTGTAGTATCAAGGGAAAGTATGCAAGTCGAAGGCCCAAGACGCGATAGTTGTAGCGGCGGAATGTCTACTGTAGTAGTGTGCGAGCGTATCATTAAGTGTCGTCTACATTTCAGTGGGGATAGCGATGCGATTTCGTTCCTCAAAAGAGTTAGGGATTTCCAAGAAAAGTATGAAATTGCTGGAAGCAAAATGTTAGTAACTTTACCCGAAATACTGAGAGGCAAATGTTTACTGTGGTACCGTAATAATAAATGTACGTGGGAAACATGGAATGATTTCGTGGAAGACTTCAAACTAGATTATTTTCCGCCCCGATATAATAAAATAATAAAAGAGGAAATTTGGCCGGAAACCGCTACGATCAACAATACCGCGACGGTAAGGTTGGATAACCCAGAACGTTTGTGTTTGCGATACGGCATTGAGGAGGTTTCAACAAAATTTGATACGACCGACGCTATTGAGAATGAAGCTCCTTGCATGACTGGCAAACTACAATATTTGACTCCCCGATATACTCTCGCATTAGAGGAAGACTTTAGGGTCAACGGAGAGAATTATCAGCTGAACGTAGTATCAGTATCAAATGATTCACAGACTGTCATAGATTCGACTGTATCTGTTGTGCAAAGTACTGGTAGTTTAAAAAGGTACGATGCTGAGATAGTATTACCTACTGATACTGATGATAGTGGTTCTGGAGTAAATGTGAAATCTAACCGGTTTAAACTCGAAGAGGTAACCGCCGAAAATGACACACCCGAGGAGAAGGGTAAAGAAACCGCCGAGAATTACGCACCCGAGGAGAAGTGTAAGGAAACCGCCCAGGAAACAAAAGGAGAACCAGAAGTTGCCCAACTACGGATGGCGCTGCAGCGTATCGAGGAGGAGAAACGCCTCATGATGGACGAGATCACCCAGCTTAAAGAGATACTGCAACGCGAGGTCGCCCAGGCTAAAAAGGATTGTGAGATGTGCTCGAAAATATTAGAGGAAGAGGTTAAAGAGGAGGATTTGGGGGAAGGCGATCGGCAACCGGTTACTTTGGAGAGGGTACGGGAATTGAAGCTGGAGCTTGCGCAGGTTAAGTTGGCGAAAGTTGAAGCGGAATGCCAGAACCAGGATTTAACCCAAAAGTTGCGATCGACCGTTTTCGACTGTTTGAGTAAAACGTTAATCTCGATAAAAGAAGTTGCTGAAGGCACTGCTGAGAAACCGGATGCTGACGATGGAAAAAATGAAGAAGTAGAGTCGAATGATATAGAAGAAGGAAAAGACCACAAGGAAGACGATAGGTTGACGAACTCAGATGACGAGAAGAGGGAAAGAAGGGAAAATGAATATAGGAAGAAGAAGCAACCGCGGCCGGCGATGCTTTTGCAACGGTGTCTCGTTGAAGCGCATCGGGTCTCCTGCGACAGTGATGACCGAGGGATGTCCATGACCAATCCAGTCATAAACCCTAATCAGTTCCGGGAAAATTCCAGTATAACTAATATAAAAGCCGAGTCAATATCTTTTCTTCCTATTTGTTACAGTAAGAGATGTCAACGAATTCCGAGAGACCACGTACGCCCGTCCTGGAAGTATGTCCACGATCGAGGAAAGTCATGCACGACGAACATCCCGGGAGGTGCACGACGGCAACGGAGGGGTCTATCCGTCCGGCAGCTCCCCCAGGCTGGTGCTATCGGTACCCAAAAGCCGAATACACCAAGGAGAGCACCGAGGCCGGCGATGTCTACACGATGCTACCTCTCCTACCGAAAACCGAACAACGCGCAGCTCCCCCCGGCTGGTGTTATCGGTACCCGAAAGCCGAGTACACCAAGGAGAGCACCGCCACCGGCGATGTCTTCACGATGCTACCTCGTAGAAGCCGACCGTAGTGCCCCAGTGAACCCCGTGTAGTGATGTGTGCCCCGCGATTTTGACGCTTCCCAAAAAAACCGTGATTATTGTATATATTATCCCGACTTTTGTTATCTTGTTACCGCCGTACCGATCCTTTTCGACGTAAGGAGGGTTTAACAAATTTCGCTAATTCGTAATGTAAATTAGTTTAAATATTGTAATGGTTATCTTTCGTAGTATTAAAACCGCTTTTTAAATCGAATTTACGCTGGCCTGGAAAGCCTGTATGGCTATACGAGTATTTTTAATAACCAGTATAAGGGATACTGGTTTTCCTGCAGCATTTATACGTGGAGAAGGGGCCTGCCGCCCAGCACTCAACCCGTCTATAGGACTGGTTTGTATTTTTTCCGTAGCGTGTGTTTTTCTTTGTACATTTTTATAGTGCTATTTTTCGACGAATGTTTTTCTTTTGCAAAACTTTTTTTCCGTATGCGAATGCATTTCTTTTCTTTTATGTATATATATATATTTTGTTTGCGTTTACGATAATAAAACCTGATTTGAATTGAACTCCGTATACCGGTTGATTTATTTCGAAGAACACTGGATCTCCGACTGAAGCAACCTGATCAGGTAAGACGAAGGGACTAAATAAACCGACGTCGTTACACAGTAAGTCCATGTGCCTTTTTTATGTAGTATGAAATTACAACTACCTAAAACAGACATTGTGCTGGAGAGAAAATGGGATAGCCTGTACATGGGTGTGCAATTCAGGTTAATTTATTGTCCCTTCAATTTATTGTAATTTGTATTTTGTTATTTTTTGTATAAAGTAATAAGTGGCGGCTGGTTCACACTTATTTACTTGTATTTTTTTTTTCAAAACTCATATGGTGCAAGAACAAAGGGTGTGCAAGCATATGCAATACAATGGTAATAAATCTATAGAAAATGATTTTGAAATTTGTAAAAAGGGGTAAGTTTTTTATCAAACTTTATTTGAAATATATCTGAAAAACAGTAGGGGTGGAAACAAAACTAAACAGCGTGCAAACAAGTGAAGAAAAAAAATTATATTAAAAGGAGGACCAAATTCTCACTTCACAAAATTGTTTTAATTTTTTCACGAAGACTGTAGGGGTGCAAACGAAACAAAAAAGGGTGCAAACAATTGCAAACGAAGTGCAAACTATCTGTAGGAAGAAAAATTGAAATTTTGAAAAAGTAGGGGCCAAGTTCACGCTTCACAAAATTGTTTTAATTCTACCACGAAAACTGTAGGGGTGCAAACGAAACTAAAAAGGGTGCAAATAATTGTTCGCACCGAGTGCGTGCAGAAAAGTGTATAAATCGAAAACGTTATTAGTTGAAAATTGTCCGTTTTATTGACCTTAAGGGTGCCGAAACGCGTGCGGAACGCACCCGCAAATTGTACGTAAATTGTAAAACGTACTTCGTACCGATCTTTTAATTTTGCTTTTACATTTGAGATTTTTTGCACTCAAAGGGTATTATTTGAATGTAGCTACAGCATACGAACAGGACAACGATAACTAAAAAGGGAATACATACCGAAAATTGATCAGAATTGAACAATAGACAATAACTTAGAATTTTGTTTTTGAATTTATAAATCCTTGCTTTATACACTGCATAGTAAAATCACCTATCAATACATGCTGTAAAATATCCAAGAAATGACTTTAATTGGACAATCGGTACGAAGCATTTGAACGTTGCGTTTGAACGGAGAGGTATGTATTATGTTTTTAGTTATCGTTGTCCTGTTCGTATGCTGTAGCTACATGCAATTAATACTCTTTGACCGCAAAAAATCTCAAATTGAAGAGTAAAATTAAAAGATCGGTACGATTTACGAAGTTCGTTGCTGAACTTTCTAGGGTGTGTTCCGCACCCAAGTTTGAATGAATCATAGGAATGAACTAGGGATGTTAGGTGAGCTAGGTGACATTTCGGTGACGGAGGCGAAGGCGGAGGTCATGTGTCAACTTTCCCGGAGGCGGAGCCGGAGGCGGAGTTTATGAAAAATATATAGAAATAAAAATTATAAAAAATATATGAAAATAAAATACAAACTCATAGTAAAAAATATATATATATAATATAAAAACACAAATACCTACATATAAATGTAAATAAAAATACATATAAAATACAAACTCTGTGAAATAAATATAATTTAGGAACAAATTAAAATAAACTCTAAAACAAAAACTTAAATTTTAATATTCAAAGTTCAATACAGGCAAATACAGTCATTGTTGCAGTCTTGGCACGCTTAGTAATATCCTCCTCCAATTTGCAAAATTCAGCAAATATTTCAGAATGCATTGATTTTAAATTACCCTTTAATGGCCTCGTAGTGCAGCCTCGTCTGGAATATATTTTGTTGCATATCCTGCACTTTGCTGTGTTTGCATCTATAATGTCAAAATAATTCCACAATGGGCTTTTTGGCTTCATATTGATTTTTCACTCAAAGGAGCAGACAGTTAGAATACTGCCACTTGCTGTGACTTTTAGGTTTAAAATCGTTATATTTTTCCTTTCAGCGTTCCTTAAATAGCGCCCTAAGCTTAGCGGAAACCGCGCGGTTCTTTGTCGGCATCGACCGTGGTGCCGACAATTGACCTGCCGACAAACAGTGCGTTTTGCTGCCCGGTTTCCTCCGGCCTAGACATAGGCTAAATGGTCTCGAAACTAAACCTGCAACTGCAAAAAGGAGACGAAAATAACAAAAATCTTTACCGACAGCCAATTAGGTGTCAAACGAAAGCGTCATGTCGGCAATACTTTAACTTTTTGTCGGCGTATGGCAGGCGGCGTCGCGTCGGCGGCACCGTAGCAATCGGTGTACGGACACACGTCGCGCCGTAGTGAGCGGCGTGTATTCATGCCTTCGCCTCCGTTATACCTCCGCCAACAAAAATGCGAAGGCGGAGGCGGAGCCGGAGGTTGAAAAACACACGAAAGTTTCGTCTTTACGGAGGCGGACCTCCGTTACATCCCTAGAATGAACACAATACTAAATTTAGCTGCAAGACCAAGAAGTAGTAGAAGATCCACGGTCGTTTATCTTTTATATGGAAGTGGGGACTATGTTATTAGTTCAATGACCGTCCGCTTGGCGCTGCTCATGCACCAATTGCGCATGCTTGATTTTGAGGACGCGGGAAAGAGATCAAATGCCATGCGACATCGGCCATTGTCTTTGTTTACTTGGTCTAGTGTGCATTGATTATTCGCTTTGTTTGTGCCAGCATCCCAGCTTTACTTTGTTTTGTTTTATTCTTCGTTTGTTTATAGTGCTTAGTTTGTTCTAATAAGTTTTCGTTTTTAGTGTTATAGTATAGGTAAGATTGGTGTTTTAGTGTCAACAATAACATAAACTTTATCTGTTCGTTCTAGGTTAGTTTTCTAGTTTATTAGTGTTTTGTTTAGGTAAGTTAATTTAATGGTTTATGTTTTAGTGCAGACATTAAAAAAGTGTTTTCTTTTTGTTACAATGTTCTAGTTTATACGTTATAGTTCGATAGTTCTGTACTTTCTGATATTTACCTCGATCACATAGAACAACATCACATCTTAAATAACAACAATCCTTTTAACTCTAATATTGTGAAATGGGTTAGATATGTGGACGATGTGTTTTGCTTATGGAAGGGTAACGAATCAAACCTCAATAATTTCTTAACTTACATTAACAACATTCATAATAATTTAAAATTCACATTAGAAATTCAAAATAACAACATTTTAAACTGTTTAGATTTGACGTTAACTAAAACTAATGATAATATTCAATATAACATATACAGAAAACCTACCACTTTACCAACTATAATACCATTTGATTCCGCACACAGTTTCTCCCAGCGTATGTCTTCTTTCCATTTTCTATTGCATCGCTGCTTAAAATATCCTATTAGTTATAACTCCAGAATAGATGAACTAAATTATATCTTTGACCTTGCTCACAATAACTCGTTCCCCAAAAAACATATTAATAAACTTTTACATCATATAATAACAACAAATGACCCTTTATATACAACCGTAAAACCCACTAATAGAATATACAAACCCTTTTCATATAATAATATTAGCATAAAATTAAACACCATTTTACCGAAATTCACCATATACCCTGCATTCAAAAGTAATAACACAATTTATAACATACTCTCTAATTTCAAAACTCCTAAATCTATTATGGAAGAGTGTGGAGTTTACTCAGTCAAATGCTCAGAATGTAACTCTATATATGTAGGTCAAACTGGAAGGAAGTTAGCAAAACGAATGGCGGAACATAAAAACAGAGCAACATCTAACTTATTTCAACATAGGTTAAACACGGGCTATCATATTGATTATAATACACCAAAACTAATCCACCGATGTAACAAAGGATATAAGATGGATTTACTAGAACAATTAGAAATAGAAAAACACAAACGAAATAATAACGTCACTTTGCTTAACGATCAATTAACATTTTATAACAGACCAATATTTTCTTACATTTTAACTTCCTAAATTTGCCCAGCCTGTTTTCCTCCACTACGCTGCTAACTTCCCAAGGTCGTCTTGTCATTCGTCTGTTGTGTTCTGGGATGATAGACACGTGTTGTTGTGTAGTGCTTAATTTATTTAATTTTGACCGTGAGTAATTTATTAAAATATTTGTATGTGCTTATCTAGATTAAGTTCTGTTTTTTATATATTGTAGATTTGGGCTGAAGATGTCGTAAGACGAAACATGTACCCATTAAAATAACATAACCAAACAAAGGAAAAGAGGTTTTATTTACACATTTCCAATACATTATCCACCTTTGTAAAACATGGACACATTTCAAATTCAAAGTAAATTATAGGTGTTAGAGTTTTTCTTTTTGGGTAAGTTACTTTTAATAAAGATGTCTTATTTAATTCTGTAATGTATAACTTTTTTTAGCTGCAACATGGGAAATCCGCGACCTTGTTGTGTTCCTAAATGTGCAGATCAAACATTTTCAAGGGTTCGATTACACACCAACAATCCGCACTTGTTAGCAGAGTGGATTCGCATTTTGGCAACCCCAAGCTGGAAAAGGAGAATGTTACTTGGGGTTCATGCCGGATTTGCCTGTCTAATTTTCAAAAGAAGATTTGTGCCGTGGAACACTGACAACGTTAAAAGCTTTTCCAGTTCCTACTTTGAATTTACCAGGCAAGCATAATGTTTATTATATTGTAATGAAAAACCAATTCTACTTGGTGTATTACACCAAGTGGGACTACTTTGCAAGAGTTTGTTAAGCGTTCCTCACACAAAGCAGTTTTACCAGCCGGTGGTTGTTGCTAGCTGTTAGCAGACATCTAACAGCAAACTTTTTGTATTACTTGTCAGTATTATATGTTTGGCGCTAGATAGCAGTAGTGTGACGGACGCTATAAACGCTTCAATACGATACGTCTGTGGTTTTGAATTTTTAACAAAACAAGGACCCGATTGCACAACTTCCCATTAACCTCTAAGCTAAGCTTAAATTTAAGCGGTAAAAATGTGTGGCAAGAAGTTGATATAAGATTGGCTTCGTAATGACATATACCAAAAATATAATCCAAAAATGTATTGCGAAATCAATACCCGAATGGATATCTAATAATATACGAAATATTATGTATTAAAAAAATTGAAAAAGAAAATACCAATCAGTTTTCAATGTCTTTCAAATAAAAGAAATAAATAATTTGACACGGATATTCTGACACTGAAAAAAATGGGGAAGTGATGCAATCGGGCATAAAATGCTTTAAATCTCACTCAGAAAAAAAAAATTTAAACGATAACCAAAACTTTATTTAAGCATATTTTAAATCACATACTTGTTTTATTTGTAAGCATTTTGATTGTGCTCTTTCCATCCCTTACTTTAGTACTACTATTACGTATTATATTTTATAAAATACATTTAACTAATAAATACTAAATTTAAATTGTTTTTGGTTTTTTAATTTACCTATTAAAGACCAGCATACAACTCTGGTAAACAATTAAATACGCTGTTCAAATTTTGGAAAATTTAACCCTTTTGCTGCGGCCGTAGTTTTTGCTATTTACTGGTATTGAGGCGAATGCTCATTCTCATCTTATTTTTACGTAAAATGGGGAGGAACGACCGCACCAGTTGGCAAATATATTTGTCAAGAGCAGTGAAGGGGTTGAAACACAATTAAAACACAACATTTAAAAGAAAGTCATTTAAACATAACAAACCCTGACTTATGCATTCAATATTGTTATACTAAATTTTCCTATTCTCCCTATAGATAAAAGAAAACGGATCAGCTATCTACTTTACAAGCAATTACTGAACGCAAAGAATGCGTTAAAGGAACAGCAATTGAAGGCAGCTGAGAAAACAATGCAAAACCAAATGATTTAACCATCTGTTAAAAAGCTTTTCAAGTAATGCACACAATTTTTGGATGATCAACCCTTTTTTAAGTATTTCATTGTTTATTCAATGTATTTTATGTTTGTTCTTTACGTGGCAATTTGTTTTATTATTAACCATTTATTATTTATTTTTGTTTGTAAACGAATATAATTACAATAAATATACTGTTAAGCATATTAAATAGCTTTTTATTTCCAATAAATACAATAAATTTATTATTGAACGGCAAATACACCAAAGCGTAGTTCAAAATTCCCGCCACGAATGACTTAGTTGTCATGACCGGCCGCTATAGCGTTGTGCAAACTTCGTCCTCACCAATATCCCAGAGAGTAGACAGTCTATTATGTATATAGTCTATGAGAAGATCAATAGGGTGTGGAATTGATAGAGGCGCAAGAGCCTCCAATGGCTTGGAATATGGTCCTCCGCAAGATTTTGTTGCATAGGGTGATCTCCCACTTTGAACTAGGAAGACTTGCCTGTGGTTATTTCAAATGGTTTCTCCAGATTAAAGTAAAATACAGTAAAATAATTCTATGGAGTTCATCAATTTGTTGACAACATTGAGGTTAGTTTTGAGTTTAAAATGCGTAGCTTTTGTTAATTTAATATTTTTGCAGGTAAGGTGGTAAGGTCATTACGCGTGGAGCGTAATGACGCACGGGCGCCATTACGCTCCACGCAATAAAGCGTGTGTTCAGCGGTTTTCGCGTTTTCTTGTGTGTTTTTACTCAGCAAGTGAGCGTTTAGGTGTGATTTCACACTTCTATTAGGTAGGTGGTATTTTTCGCAGGTTTTAGGGCAGCGTGGTACACTTAACCTCAAAGAAAAAACTCCCGCGTGTTCGAACACACGCCGGCACCTGATGCCGGCGAGGTGGTCTTCTTGTTTGTTTTAGGCAGGAGGATGAGCAGTGGAGAAAGCTCGAAGGCGCCCCAGGAGGAGGAGCAACCCGCGCTAGTGTCCCAGGACAACGATGGCTTCACTGAAGTCCGTCGGAGGGCGAGAGGAGGCAAAAGACCCTGCGGTGCCGAATTAAAAAGGCGGAGCAAGCCTCTACGTCTCAGGGAGCAGCTGTGTCGGGAGCAACAGCGCGTACCTCTCGCTACACGAGAGAGCATGACGCTGGCCCGAACAGACGTGGTGAACGACGCGACGAGGGTCGTCAACGAAATCGCCCCGCACCTGGAGACCAGGCACGCAACTCGAATCAACGTCGAGGAACCGCGAGCCGCCCAAGTGACCGAAGGGAGAAACCAAGCACCTCCGGTACGAAGACCCAACCCCAATACTCAGGTAGAAGGGCTGAGGAGCGTACTGGGGATACCCAAAACAAACGGTTGCGTTCGGCGACATCTTTGGAGCAGTCACCGGCTCACCACAGGAGGGCGAGACACGCACCGCAAAACACCACGGCTAACACAGCGGCAATCAGCCTTCCGGGAGGCCTTGACTAGTCATTGACGGCCGCAATCCCCTTGGCAAGATCAAGGAAGCGGACGGCAAAGAAGTACAGAGGGACCTCTTCAGACTTCTTTGGGAAGAACTGAGCGTCACCCCTCTGGATCTAAAGAACCCCAGATCACTTTCCGTTCTTTGAGCTTCAAGAATAGAAGCTCAGGGTCACATGCGGTGATGACCTGTCCCTTGCATGGCTAAAGGGCAACATTACGAAGCTACGTTGCGCCAAAGACGCACAGCTTCGCGTTATCAGGGAGGATGAGCTCCCGAGGATGCTCATAGTCCAAATCTGGATACCCTCATCGTTCCTGCTCGACCCAGAGGTCAAGGCCTCCAGCGACAGACTGATCAACATCCTGGCTGATCAGAATAGACACCTGGACATCCACAGCTGGTGCCTTTTCAATTTCGAGGAGGTCTCAAACAGCTCTGGCGATGCGGGATTCGTTCTCGCATTTGGTGCAACCCAGAAGGATGCCAATTGGCTCCGCACTAACGGATCGATCCTCAATCTGTTCTTCGGAACGATTAAGGTCCGCGTCAGTGGGTGGTAAGACCTGGAACAGGACCTCACCACCGAGGAAAAAACGACGGCAACGTCGGGGGCTTGCACGGCAGCTCCAGCTGTAGCACCCTCGACTATGACGGCGCCCGTACCTGCTCCGGCACCTTCTGTCGTAGCAGCGCCAGCAGTGGCTAGGTCGGAAGAGATGAACATCTCCCAACCAGATGTGGGTTTCAGAGGCTTCACGGAGATGAAGACTCTGAAGACACCATCCTCGCCGGACTCTTGTGTGTTGGACTCCATCCTTGACACACCCCCGAGCAAAGCGACAGCCACTGTCGATCCACTTTCTCCCGTTCACTAGAGTGAGCAGCCAGGAAGCCAGAAACAGCCCGATGGACAACAACACTATCAGGGTAGTACAATGCAATCTGCATCGCAGCAAGACAGCAACGGCAACTCTTTGCCGTCATCTTGACGTGATGAAGAACACTATAGCTCTGATTCAAGAGCCATGGACCTCCGGGTCCAGGGTACTTGGTCTAAGTAATCTAATCGGTACTGTTTTCAGCAACGCCGGCGACAGCAGACCTAGGACCGCAATTTTTGTGCCCAGGAACCTTCATGCCTACCTCTTGCCTCAATGCTCGAATAGGGACGTTACTGCAGTGAGGGTACAATGGATCCTTAAAGGGACAGCACAAGAGATCACCATGGCAGCTGCCTACCTCCCAGGGGAGGAAAGACCCCCATCGCAGGAGCTGAAGGCGTTAGTCGACACCTGCAACGGAAGGAAATGGCAGCTGATCATTGGATGTGACTCCAATGCACACTCCACGGCGTGGGGTAGTAGAGATGACAACGTCAGGGGTAAGTTACTGCTTGAATTTATTACTAGCAGCTATTTAGATATACTAAATCGTGGGACGGAACCGACATTCGTCAACGCACGCTGTCAGACCGTCATTGACATTACGTTAGCCACCTTAGGTATCTCGCAACAAATAACCAACTGGCGTGTCTCAGAGGAAGCTTCCCTGTCAGACCACAGATGGATTACCTTCGATCTTGGTCGTCACGAGGCCAAGAAAAGATTGGGACGAGATGCCAGAAGGACGAACATCGACGCCTTCTGCGAAAATCTTTCTGGTGAGTTGCAACATACGAACATCTCACGCCCTCGTAACATCGGACACCTGGACAATTACTCGTCTGTCTTAAGCAACGCTCTGATGAAATCGTACAAAAAGGCCTGTCCCCTGAGGAAAGAGCTAGAGCTGGGACGCGCCACCCCTTGGTGGTGTTCCGAGCTCGAACGACTCAAGGTGAATACCAAAAGGGCTTTCAATAAGGCACAACCCCCAAAAACTGACCTGGACTGGGACGATTACAGAAGTAAGCGTTCCGAGTTCAGGAAACTAATCAGGCGAAGGCAGAGGGCTACCTGGCGCAGCTTCTGCGAAAGCGTGGAATGCATCGCCGATGCCTCTCGCTTGAAAAAAAATACTGTCAAAAGACCCGAGACAGGAAGTAGGTATCTTGAAGAGGTCTGATGGTTCTTTTACCAGCAACCTCAAAGAGAGCTTAAAACTGCTAATGTGTATTTACTTTCCAGGCTCCTCCACCACTCTGGATACCACCATTGCAGAACATAACAGCGCGGCCTCCGAGGACGATTGGCTTACAGCCAGTCGTATTGCAGACAGCGCCAGACTAAGGTGGGCCATTCAGAGTTTCTCACCCTTCAAGTCTCCAGGACCAGATGGTATCTTTCCAGCCCTGCTACAGTGGGGACTTGAAACGATCGAACCACATCTGCTGGAGATCATACAAGCGTGCCTAGGGCTGCGTTATGTCCCAAAACGTTGGCGTGAAGTTTCAGTCACCTTCATACCTAAGCCCGGAAGACAGGACTACTCGCTACCACAGGCTTTCAGGCCTATTAGTCTCTCCTCTTTTTTTGTGAAGACTATTGAAAGACTTTGCGATAGATATATCAGGGACACAGCACTCTTAGCGAGACCACTGCCCCCTTACCAACATGCCTATACACAAGGAAGGTCCACTGACACTGCACTATACAGTGTGACAAAGCAAATACGCTCCTCAATTGACAACGGGGAATCCACATTGGGTGTGTTCATCGACATTGAGGGAGCCTTCGATAAAACCATCTTTTGTTGCATCCAGGAGGCTCTGGCAGAGCGTGGCGTGGCGCCAACCGTTACGGGCTGGATCCATGCCATGCTCTCGCAAAGAATAGTGAGCCTCAAGGCTTGCAACACAACAGTCAAGGGAAGAGTCGCGGGAGGCTGTCCACAGGGAAGAGTGTTGTCACCACTTTTGTGGAACCTTACCCTTGATAGCCTGCTTCTAGAATTAAATGGCCAAAGATTCGAGGCCGTTGGCTACGCTGATGACCTTGTCATACTCATCAGTGGAAAATTCCACAACACACTTGCCGAAAGAATGCAAGTGGCGCTAAAACACGTCGAGGTCTGGTGCAAAGCTCACTCGCTTTCCGTTAACCCAGCCAAGACAGAAATGATACTCTTCACTAGTAAGAGGAAACACGGCAATTTCACACCACCAAAGTTCTGCAATAGCGAACTGAAACTGTCTGACTAGGTCAAGTATCTCGGTGTGACCTTCGACAGGAAATTAAGCTGGAAAGCACATCTTGAGCAAAGACTGAAAAGGGCAAGAATGGCTTTCGGTCAGTGTCGTAGAGCCGTGGGGAAAACCTGGGGTCTCTCACCACAGATCACACTGTGGATATACACTGCCGTTATCCGTCCTATGCTCACTTACGGGGCGATTGCGTGGTGGTCTAGAGTCAAGCTGACCACAACCAAAATCAAACTGGCACAAATTCAAAGACTTGCTTGCCTCGGCACAACCGGGGCAATGAGCACAACCCCAACCGCTGCGCTGGAGTACATGTTGTACTTGCCACCACTTGACTTATTCATTGAAGAGGTGGCCCTGAAAACACTATTTAGGCTTCGCACGGTGGGCTACACAAAAGTAGGCGACAAGGGCGGCATGTGGGGCAGTCTATGGAGTAGTGCAACGGAAGTTGTGCCGCTTCTCGACTACCGTACGGTCTATATTCCACCTTGTTACGTCTTCAACAAACCTTACCTTCCCAAGGACATACCGCAGGAGAAGGGGAACACCTCGAGCCTGAAGATGTACACAGACGGCTCCAGGAAAGATAGTGGTACTGGCGCTGGCATTTTCTCTCATGACTACCAGCTACGACAGTCCATCCCCCTAGGCAAGTATCCTTCTGTAACGCAGTAAAATCTTTGCCATAAAAACTGCCGCGGAGTGTATTCTCAGCTCCGACAAGATTGGCAGGAACGTAACGATCTATACAGACAGCAGACAATCCATACTCTCATTAAGTTGTTGCAGGTTTACCTCCGATTTAGTCTTGGACTGTCATAACACCCTTGTGGAGGTGTCCAGACACAACAAGGTCAACCTCACATGGATAAAAGGCATTCTGAGGATAAGGGCAGTCGGCACGCTGATAAACTAGCAAGAAGAGCTGCCAACGGACCGGTAAGCTCGCCGGAACCCTTTCTACTACCCACTAATAACCTTCTGCTACAATCACTGAAGGACCTCACCCACAAGAAATTCATCCGACAGTGGGAGAATCTACCTGGCTGTCAGCAAGCTAGGGAAGGGCTCCCTCGCCCCTCCAGCATCACTGCTAGGAATCTTACACAGCTGTCCAGACAAAACCTACGTTTAATTACGGGTATTCTCACGGGTCACTGTGGTTTACGGAAGCATCTACACGTGATGCATCTCGCTGAAACGTCTATATGCCGAGCTTGTGAGCTAGAGGATGAGACGGTAAAACACATTTTCTCTGAATGCCCAGACCTGGTTGAACACAGGGAACGGTTGCTGGGTGATCCATGGCCAACCATGGACGGAATCAGGAACGCACCTCTGAGCTGCGTCCCAGCCTTCGTTAACTACCTAGGCTGGTTGACACAGCCGGAGTGAGCGCAGGGGGAGGCACAAGGGGCCCAATGGGGCCTGGGTGCCACGAAGATTATTTGACCTCCAACACCCTACATACATACAAGGTGGTATGATGAAAACCACACACTATGAATTCATATAAATTTGAATGGGCATAGCAAGTAACGTATTCTCGCGTTAATTTCTTGGCCTCTTATTGGTTCGATTTTGCCAGGCAATCTGTAAATTTTAGTATCTTTAGGTATGACGTTATATTTTTCTAAATATTTATTTAGTTCACGTGGTCACGGCAACCAAATGCATTTTTTATCAGTGAGCTGCAGGCAAAAAAAAACTTAAACAATTGAATGTGTTAAATCATCTTGAGATTTGGTAATATTAATTTTAGGAATTAATCTTGGGTATTGCATACGTATTGTATTATTACTAGAACATCAAGTTTTCTATTAATTGCATTTGTTAACTAAATTGAAAATTTTTGCATTGAATCCAACTTTGTTTTAAAATTAAAATATAAATATTATTTTGTAAATAATACTATTTAGTTATAAAATAATTAATTAGGGTTCATTTTTTTTTATTGTTGGTAGTTATTCTTGAGTTTTTGGTTTATAGTAGACAGAAATAAATTTTAAATTAAATATTTTCCCGTTATTTTTATTATGTGCTCTTGCTTGATAGACGAGGGTACTCGTAACATATTTTCCGTTTGAGAACGAAAGAACGAAGGTATACTGGTATACAAACTTAATATTTTACGCTTTATTTTTATTTAAAAACTGAGGATCTGGCTATATTGTTTTAGTCCAATATATATAACAAAACAAAATTAGAACTATAAAGTATCATAAATATTATGCTAATGCAACGTTTAAGTCTTCTGCACTTGGCATAAAATTGAGTAATTTGAACAAATTTAGCTTATTTTTGTAGTTCATTTAAATCAAGGTTCATGGTATTGAGAATGATAAATCTAACTTTTTTTGATGTCAAACATCTTTCATATGAACTGAAAGAAACAAAAAACGACAAATCAAATGTAATTTTTTCAATAATTTTATCTATATCTGATTATATTGTAGTTGCTTGGCCTACCACATGCCATTATATAAAAGAGCAGTCCACTGTTGCCCGATAGGGGAATTTTCTTCACTTTTGGGCGGTATCCCTCCACAAGTAGTGTCTTAACCTTAGGGATAAAAGAAAGTTTTGGGGGTAAACTAAAGTTATCTACTAAAATCCACAATCGGGTAATCATTTTTTTTTTCGACATCCTCTACGTATGGTGTCAAGTCAATTGAATCGATCTACTGAATTCACTGATGTACCAAAATAGATGGTCTACAGGTCCACTAGTGATATGTAACAACGACCCCCCACCCCCTTTGCGATTAATAGTGATGTTATCCCAAGCCTCCCCCCTACCCTATTTGGACCTCACGTGATTACTGGACGACCCCTTAGTTTCACCACTGGTGGAATTATCCTGTCCTGCATGCGTTTTCTTATGCTTTCCTAGATTTCTATTATTTGAAGATGCATATGGTTTCTCTCCTGTATGCGTTTTCATATGGTATGTAAGATTTCGTTTTTGTGAACTGGAATAACCGCATAAATTACATTTAAATGGTTTCTCTCCTGTATGCGTTTTGATATGGTATGTAAGATTTCCTTTTCGTGAACTGGAATAACCGCATAAATTACATTTAAATGGTTTCTCTCCTGTGTGAGTTTTCATATGGTGTGTAAGATTTCCTTTTTGTGAACTTGAATAACCGCATAAATTACATTTAAATGGTTTCTCTCCAGCATGCATCCTCATATGCACTGTAAGAGAAAACTTTACCTTACATGTATAATCACATAAAGTGCATTTAAATGGTTTCTCTCCTGTATGCATTTTCATATGGTCTGTAAGATGTCCACTTTGTGAACAGGAATAACTGCATAAATTACATTTAAATGGTTTCTCCCCTGAATGCGTAAGATTATGCCTTTCAAGATTATCATTACGGGAAGAAGCATAAGCACATAAGGTGCATTTAAATGGTTTCTCTCCGGTATGCGTTCTCATATGCTGTGTAAGAGAACCCTTTACTGTACAAGAATAATCACATAATGTGCATTTAAATGATTTCTTTCCTGCATGCATTCTCATATGGTCTGTAAGATTTCCACTTTGTGAACTGGAATAACCGCTTAAATTACATTTAAATGGTTTCTCTCCTGTATGCATTCTCATATGGTCTGCAAGATGACCACTTTGTGAACTGGCATAATCGCATAAACTGCATTTAAATGGCTTCTCTCCTGAATGCATTCGCATATGCCTTTCTAGATTGCCGTTAGTTGAAGAAGCATAATCAAATAAGGTCTCTTTTGTACGCCCTTTTGTGCGCCTGCTCATGTTAACTTCAACTGACATCTTCCTTGCATGTCTTTGCTTATGAGCCTTTAAGAGCCTAGGTTCTATAGTAGTATAGTAACAAATGTTGCATTTATATCGCTTCTCTGTCTTGCGAACTTCCACATGTTGCGGTAGTTGCAGTGATTGTGCAGAATCACTAGACGCAAATGGTTCCTCGGGTGTCTCTATCTTCGGAGGATCAATAGATTGCCCTTGTCCTGTACAAGTATAGCCAGAAACAGTAGTTTCAGTAAATTCCACTTCTTCAACTTTTATGTCCAATCTGAAAATATGAAAGAACAATAAGCGATGATTCCATTTACTAGATAGATGGGGAACTGCATATAATATCAGAAAAGCCATACGTTAGAAATATCAGGCTCTACATGTGGTCCAATTATAGGTACAATTATAGTACAATTATAGCGTTATACTTTGTAGATGTTGGACAGGCTTTTGACAAACTCTGGCATGAACGACCATAAATTAGTTAAAATTAAATACTCTCCCCAAACAATTCGCACAAATATTAATAACGTACCAGACTCAGAGATACTTTAATCAAACAAGATGATGCAAGCTCTGCCCTTAAGGAAATAAATGCAGGAGTACCACAAGATAGTGTTTCAGGGTAGCACTGCACCAGTGACCTTCCAGGATTATCAAATTATAACGGGTATCCTAGGTATAGGGAACCGCAATAAAGAAGCAACAAGGAAACTCCAAACAGTTATTGGTCACTTTCAGGTCTAGACAAAGAAAAAGAGGGTTAAATTGAACGGCCTCAAGTCAGTACAGTTAGTACCGTACGCATACACAACCAAATATCTCGGCATGACTTTAGAAGCCATGCTCTCCTGGATACCCTATGTCCATGTGTTTTTATTCGTAAACTTATAAGTATGTAAGTGGTTTTCAGTATTTTCTTGTTAAGCCCCAGTTCTACCTCTACTAAAACCCGGTTTTCAAATAAAAACGTTATTTATTGTTCAAAGTTTATGAAATTTTCAGTGTAACTCCTTAGATAAATAACGAGTTAAGCTGGATGAAAAATAATTTTTTGGAAAGATAATATTAATGTAACTTCTACATCTTTGACTTTTTCAAATATAAAATGTTTAGCCCAACTCATTATACAAAATAGATTTTAATCTAAACAATAAAGCTTATGTGCTAGAAATGTACTTATTTGCCCGTATTGCTAATGCCCGGTGTAGACAGCAGGAGCTTTAAGGGTGCCGAAACGGAGAAACGCGTGCGGAACGCATCCGCGAATTGTACACGTAAATGGTAAAAACGTACTTCGTACCGATCTTTTAATTATGCTTTTAAATTTGAGATTTTTGGCACTCAAAGGGTATTAATTGAATGTAGCTACAGCATGTGAACAGGACAACGATAACTAAAAAGAGAGTACATACCGAAAATTGGGGAGAATTGAACAATAGACAATAACTTACAATTTTGTTTTTGAATTTATAAATCCTTGCTTTATACACTGCATAGTAAAATCACCTATCAATACATGCTGTAAAATATCCAAGAAATGACTTTAATTGGACAATCGGTACGAAGCATTTGAACGTTGCGTTTGAACGGAGAGGTATGTATTATCTTTTTATCCTGTTCGTATGCTGTAGCTACATGCAATTAATACCCTTTGACCGCAATTCAAATTTAAAAGTAAAATTAAAAGATCGGTACGATTTACGAAGTTCGTTGCTGAACTTTCTAGGGTGTGTTCCGCACCCAAGTTTGAATGAACCATAGGAATAAACACAAACACAATACTAAATTTAGCTGCAAGACCAAGAAGTAGTAGAAGATCTATAGCAAGATCAATAGGGTGTGGAATTGATAGAGGCGCAAGAGCCTCCAATGGCTTGGAATATGGTCCCCCGCAAGATTTTGTTCTTTTGGTCCGAATAAGACTTGCTTCACGCAGACATCGTACCATAACAAAGTGACAAACAATTATTTATTTAAGAAAACATTCGACCCAAAAGATATTGAGCTTACCAAGGGAGTACCGGAGAGACCAAGTGGCTCATGGTCTCATGGTCTTATAGTATTAAATATAGAAAGAGAACTCGATCCTCTGTATACTCGTAATAGACCGAGAACCGAGAAAATATACAGATCTTTTTGTTACAACTCAACCAATATCAAATTCAAGAAAATCCTTAATAGACACGACATTTCACCCTCTTATAAAAACAACAATAGCATTTTGAACTTCTTAAATAAGAAAAAAGACCTAACAAGAGATAAATTACAGGATAGTGGCATTTATGCTATCAATTGTATTAATTGTGACGCCATTTATGTGGGCCAGACAGGTAGACCCCTCTCTAAAAGAATTACTGAACATCAGCAGCAAAATTTTTGTAATGTATATAGACAGAAGTTGGAAACAGGCCATAACATAGATTACAAGGGCGCCAAACTTCTTCATAAGTGTCATAAAGGCCTAAGAATGGATCTTTTAGAACAGTTGGAGTTAGAAAGACACAAACAAAGGCACCTGTTAAATGATCAAACTAATTTTGTAATTAAACCTTTGTTCTCATATCTTGACTGTGGCTCCACCTTGTGATTTAGATACGCACTGATAGCTTCACACACGCTTGAAGCCGGTTTCTGTCTCAGCCTTCACACCGGTCGCTTTCGTCTGCAACGACAATTACTCTGACACGAAGCTCGCCGCCATACGTTATACATTTAAGCCGTCGACCTGATTATGTTGGTTGGAAGACAGGCAAACTATATGTAAGTTTAAGTCTATTTCATTGTCTTTTATGTAGTGAGCTTGTAGAATTAATTTTAACTGTGTATGTTTTAGATATACGTTTCATGCTTAGAAAACCTGTATATGACGCCAGAGATTGACCTATAAACGACCTCACATTGTTCGCCGCATAATATTTCCCCGATGTTTCTGGGTTTTAACGTTAATTTGATGTCCCTGATCATGCTGGTTGGAAGACAATACAACAGACTGTAAGTCATCAATATTTTAGGTAACTAGTTTTATTCGAATGTTATATAAATTTGTAGATTGGGCTGAAGATGAAGACGTCCTTCGAAACATGTACCCAGTAAATAGAATTTAGCAGGAAAAGAGGTTTTATTTCCCCCTATTACTAATATAATTATATAGTTAACATTTTTGGTTCAATCTGGAATTGAAAAATTGCAATTGAAACTGGTATACATTAAATTAATTATTCAAAAATGACAGACCTCTTCCGAAAACAAGTGGGCGCAGTGATTTTTCTTTCTCCAGGGCGCTGAATATGTAGCTATACGCCACTGGAGAGACTTAAATGAGTGCCTGTTAGATTAAGTTAAGTCGCCTATCGGAAAAGTTAATGTTAAGGGTAGTATTTTTCAACAATTATAAATAGGCACCCACATAGAAAACTGAGTACAAGTTTGGAACAATTTCCAGATGCAGACGACAGACGTTGAGAATAACGTTATGGGGGGGAGGTAAATGTTAGCAAACAAATTTGATCGCAGTAAAAATAATATTGGACAAATAACTAGGAGGTCCTGGGAGGGTTTACACCCAAGAACAGCCGTAAATTGGTCTGTCGTCTTTTGGAAGAGATGAAAAACCGTGGGGCTCGACAAACAGTTGAACACCTCTGGTTGTCGATATGACTGTATCGTAAGGTGGCCAAAATTTTCTTGAGAGAAAACGTGGCATAAGCGGGGAAGGGGGGAGGTTGTGATTAACACCAAATGCTGGCGTCATCGTAAAATCGACATAAAACCTAACGACATAAAATCGATACGGTATTATTTATAACATAAATGGCAATATGATTTTGATTTTGTTTGCGTACTCAGATATTATTACACGTTTTGGTGATGGTGATCAACACATAATGGTTTAACATAAAAATCTGATGTGGCCAGGCACATGACTTTATCATACAATATATAAAATTAATAGTTTAGCTGCATGAGGATCTATTTGACTGAAATAAATTAAAATTAAACTAGTTAGCCAGGATTTGACAGATATTTTGATAGTCAATAGTATCAATCGAAGGTATTGTCAAAGCATCAGCATTTGACACTACCTACTGTCATCAGAATAATAGTTGTTTATCTCACAAGTGCCGAAAGTACGGAATAGCACAACGAGAGGTGATGCGGCGCGTCACCGATGACGGAGCGTCGTCGTCGCATGTGAGCGATTCGCGCTATGTAGTTTTCGGCAGGAGTGACATCAACGTTTTTTTGTTTTGCTTTTTGAGAAATACGTATTTTAAAAAAATTCAAAAATGGCTATATTTCAGTATAGAAAATGTTAGGTTGATACCACTTCTACGAAATGTCAAGTTTAAAAAGCTAATTCAAATTCTGACAGATTTATATTCGTTCATGACACTGTAGATGACGTTCCATAGCGGTTCTCCGAGTGTGACAGCGTGGTGACAGCCATAGACATTTCTGTGGTGACAGCACAAAAAACTATTTGTCAAAATCCTGGCGACTACTACTGGCGACGATAGTACCATAGCGGTTCTCCAACCTCTGATGAAATCAGTTGTTTTCGACTGTGTCAGCACAAAAAATATTTGTCAAAATCCTGACTACTATTTAGTTTCATATCAATGCAGATGCGACCGATCTCGATCAAATAGAATTTGCTCTTGCAGCTAAACTGTTAATTTTACCAAAAAATGTCATAGGCATAAATTATTCAAAATTTCCTCTGCTTTAATTTATTATTTAACTATTTTGACAAAATTACAGAAATGGCGGCTCATCTGCAAAATCCTTGAAAAAGGCTTAGAATAAACTACCAGTTCCTTTGGACCCTTTTGAATCAAAAGCTTTTCAGCTCTAAGTTTGGTCATAAAACTTCTAAATATGAATTTTCGTCCCGACACCTTTAGTAGTTTCTCCGGAATCGTCGTCACAAAAATCTGGTACACACATACGCACACACACACACACACACACACACACACACACACACACACACACACACACACACACACACACACACACACACACACACACACACAGACATTTTTTTGTACCTTGGTCAAAAATGTTCAGGGGACCCAAAAAGACCTATTTCCGCTAAAATCTCATTTTTTTTTCGGCATGATTACAATACTTTAGCATACTGCGTATGATAAAGTAAAAAATCGGTTGCATGGATTACAAAAATATCATTTTTTTTTAAATTGGTCAATTTTATGCAATTTAAGTAGGTTGTATTAGAATTATATATGTTTATATACATATATGTTTATATATATGAAAAAAGGTTTTCTTTTCACTTGCTGGAGATCTTTTTTTTTAATTAAGGTAACTTTTTTGGTTGTTAATATGAGGCCATAAAAATAACTTTACATCAACTTGAAATTTTGATTTTGCAAAAGAAGTCTTTATTGTAGATACCCACTGTCTATGCGGTCTATCGATTCCTGCGATATACCGATTCACTGATCTACCCAATAGGCGGTCTATAGGTCCACTAGTATAATCGAGTATAATGCTATGATTGTTATGACGTCACACTAGACAAAAACACCAGCCAACAAGAAGATATTTCAACAGTTCCCGTTGAAACCAGCCAAAACTGTACCAGAAGTATACAAATAGACAAGGTTAAGACATCACACGTTTTATTTCCAAATTCCAACCCCAACAATTTGGTGTCAGAAGTGGAGTTTTTGTTTCTTTGGAAAGAAACAGCGAACTTACGGAAGGAAGAATTGCTGCACACAAGATTTCAAACGGCGAATAGAGTTGAAATTTAGTTTCGACTGTCGAGAAGAATCTACAGCAAATTGGAAGAAACGGTCTTCTACTACATCGTCTAGAGTGGCCAACATCTCACTCACTACGTCCAAGCTGCACCATATCCAAGCTTCAGCATCCGCAGAGGTACGAGTTCATCCCAAACCAACCACGTTCTGCTAGTTCTGGACCGATCATCCAGGCAGAAAACGAGTTCAGAGGAGGCTTTCACCCGGTGCTACAGCGAGGTTCAGCATTGCGTAGGAGAACTTCTGGTCCAGAGGAAATTGCTCTTCAAACCGTAAAAAAGAGTCCATAAAAAAAATTGTAAGAATTTATAAATTGTAATTATTAAAAAAAAACCAAAGCGACATCCCAGCAACAATGCCATTCGAAACAAATTTAGCACTCAAAATGATCCCAGAATTTAATGGGAAAAAAGAAAATTTACATAAGTTTTGTTGTTGTTGTGATATCGTGAGCGAACTAGAGCAGAAAATGATAGACTTATAAATGTAATCCGTACGAAATTATGTGGAACCCCGTATAGTTTAATCAAATACAAGAATTTTAAAAATTGGGCAGATCATAGGACTATTTTACAAGAACAGTATACAGACAAACGTACTATCGAGCAGTTGCAAACTGAATTGATAAATTTGCGTCAAAATTTTAACGAAGATGTTCAATCTTTTGCTAACAGACTCGAGAAATTAACAATTGACTTAACGGAGGCTTGTGTTTCAAGTGAAGGTGAAGATGCTGCAGAAATAATTCAAAATTTAAATTCGAAATCATGTTTAAAGGCATTTGTAGAAGGGCTGTATGGTCCTATCAAATTAATTATCAAGGCGAGTCGGTTTAATACATTTAAAGAAGCTGTACATGCTGCATGTGAAGAAGAACGCATTAATAAGTCTAGTAGATTCCAACAATTAAATTCTCAATTAAAATTTCGAACATCTAACTTTCAAAGATGTCATAAATGTGGCAGAACTAACCATAGAACTGAACATTGTTTTGCTAATAATAAACAATTCTAATAATACAATTCAATTCAACTAATAATAAACAACCGTGAACAAAGTGTTATGAATAAAATAGACATGTTTTGTCGATACTGCAAAATTCCAGGTCACGCAATTGGTGATTGCCGAAAGCGACAATTTAATAACAATTGACAAGGTTACAGTCAGTTTAACAAACAACATGTAGGGTCAAGTTCAAAAAACTTTGTGCGACCGGACGGGCAGAGCAACGTTCCGGTACGAAACATGAAATTTTAGCTCAACGCGCTTTTTCAAATTCATACATGTACAAAATATCCAATGATCAAATCAATAATTCTAATTCAAGTTCTCAAATGCAACAATCCAATCAATCAGTTCCATTAGAAGTCACAGAATCGTCTAAACAGATCTCAAATAATAAACTTTCAAGTTCAAATACAAATGAACAGATAAAATGCAACAATCGAAAAAATCAATATCTCTAAAAAACACAGATTCTTCTATTATATCCATTTCAGACAATAAATCTACAATTCCAAATTCAAATTCAACGCAACAATCCAATGAAATGAATTCTATAAAATACACTGCATCCAATATAGCAAACACAAAAATCAAGTCCAAGTTCAAAAACTAATGAATCCAACCCTTCAAATTCCAGAACTACTAAGTACGCAAACAAAAATTCAATGTCACATAAATCAGTTCCTACAAATTCTGTAAATTCAACTGCAAATTCAATTATATATTGTCTACTGTTACTAAATCAAAAAATCACAAATCTAGCAAATGTTTTACATGTGGAAGTAACACATCAAACCTTTCTTGTGTTGTATTACCCTTAAAATTAGCTAATACAAATACGGCAACTTTATTGCTCCACACAGGATCTGATGTCTCAGTTTTGAAATTAAAACGTACAGATGATGACGCATACATAAATATATCAAACAAATTAAATTTAAAAGGCATTACAAATGAAATTATTACTTCTTTAGGCGAATGTACAGGCAAATTTCAATTAAGTAATAACATATCTTTTACTCACCCAATACATATTGTTCCAGATAATTTTGAAATTGCTTACCATGGCGTAATTGGGAAGGACTTACTTTCGAAACATAAAGCTATAATAAACTATGAATCTTCCACGCTCACATTTAAAATTCAAGATAAAACATTTAAATTTCCAATTATAAACCCAGAAAAAATCACAGTTATAATAATAATAATAATAATAATACATATTTATTGAACAACTAAATCTCTACACTTGGTACAATACATCATACATAATAACACACATAGCTGCTCAATGGGAACATAACGCAGACTGATAGCGAACCATCGTCTGATATTTGTTCGTCCCCACATCGTGTTTAAACATAAACATAAATTTCAAATAAATTCGTCGATTTTGCACATTTACTCATCAAAGCCACAGACCGACCTAAATCCGTCAGAACATTCGAAAACACCCGAAAACCCCCCAATCTCCGACACCTCACCCACCAATAAGCCCCAGCCTCTGTTCCTCCAGCAACATGTCCCTATATGCTCTTTTGAAGGCAGGTTTTGAGCTCTCCTTCAGTGCACTCGGGAGAGAGTTCCACAACGAGGCTACACAATATGAAAAGGAGCGTTCAAATAACTTTGTCCTGTGCATTGGGACCATGATGAACTGTTTGCGTCTCAGATTCAAGTGATGCACATCAGAACGAAAAGATATGCGACAATACAAATACTGGGGACGCTTAGACTCAATTACCTGACGATACAACGTAGCGGCATGTAGTTTTCTCGGTTTACTCATATTGAGCCAATTGCACTGTTTTAGGGTATGAGATATTCGGTCAAACTTTCGAAGCCCATATATAAACCGGAGGCAAGCATTTTGGACTCGCTGTATTCGCCCAGCACACTCCGCCGTCAAACAGGGACCATAAACGGCATCGCAATAATTAAATCGTGAGAGCACCAAAGCGTTACACAGCAGGATTCTGGATTTTTGACTCAATATGAATCTGCTTGCGTAAAGACTTTTAAGTATGCCATATGATGTCCGAATCAAATTATGCACATGACTTCTAAAGCGCAAATCCGCGTCGATCCACAAGCCCAGATTTTTTACTGTATCAATGAACCTCACGCGAGTATCACCGATCTCCACGGTCAACTGCTCTTTAATACTTTGAACGTGATGTTTATTGCCAAATATTATCGCAGCCGACTTCGAAGGGTTAATCAAGAGCCCGTGATCCCTTGAGATCCTTACAAGATTTTCTATGTCCTCATTCACTCTAGTTTGAGCCAAATTACACTCGTCCCTAGCAAAGCTGTAGGTTAGCTGAGTGTCATCAGCGAAGGCGTGGTAGCCGCAGTGCTCAACATAGTCCCCGAAACATGACGTAAATGCAGTATACATTATCGGAGAGCCGATAGAGCCCTGAGGACACCCTGACGCAAGCGATCTTGCACCTGAGAGACCGACCCCCAGCTTCACCCTCTGGCTTCTACCGCTTAAAAACTCCCCAAAGAACGCTACAGCACCCCCGCCCAGACCCAAATAGCCAAGAACTGCAAGCAGCAGCTCATGATTCATCATATCAAACGCCTTGCTGTAATCTATGGTCACTAAAACTGTGTGCAAATCCCTGTCCCAACCCAGCAAAATCTCGTCTGTGATATTCAGCAAGGCAGTATTGCAGCTGAATCCTGCTCTAAATCCAGATTGTGTAGCCGGCAACAAATTATACGTTTCAAAATGATCCCGAATTTGCCTCTCCACAATCCTTTCCAGCACCTTTGAGAGTACCGGCAGAATACTTATGGGTCTCAAGTCATTGTAGGAGGTGGGCCGTGACACCTTTGGTACCGGCAGAAGAATTGCCTGCTTCCAATCAGCAGGGAATGCACTTTCCAGCAAGCAGGAATTTACTAGGTGCGCAATGTACTTAACAATAAACGGGCAGCAGTAATTCAAAAACCTTAGGCTAACATTATCTGCACCCACCGCATGCGACTTTATACCATCGAGGATACTCTGAATCTCCTCTGTAGTAGCCAAGTGAAACTCCAATAACTGATCAAACTTACATTTATGCTTATTTCTATAAAAGTTTAGTAGTTCATCACTCACGGATAAGCTCGGTATTGAGTCGATAAAGTGGTTATTTATCTCGTCTGGGTCAAAAAATATTTGCCGGTAACTCTATTGATTTAGGTTTGGTGTTCAGTAATGAATGATATCGCTGCCATAATGTGCGCGAGTTCATAGGACCGAGCTGGTAGTTTAGATATGCTTTTTGTTCTTTTCTTACCGCAAAGGTGACCCAGTTACGCAAGCTTTTGTAGTAGTCTCCATGAACAACACTACGCGTGCGCTTAAACCAACGAAGTGCTTTATCGCGTTCCTTCATCATGAGCTTAAGTGTCGGAGTAAGCCACGGTGCGTGAGGTCTGGTAACCGTTACGGTTTTTTCCGGAACATAACGATTGAACAAAAAAAATAAACGATCATTAAAATGTGATACTTTGTCATCTATGTTATTTAGGTAAAGCATATCGTTCCAAGGCAGCCCCTCGAGGTCCTCAAAAAATGAGTCGCAAGGCAAGCCAGAGTAATCGCGAATAACCTTTCTGAATGGGTAGAGCCTTGGAACAACGTCCACCACCTCACATGAAATCAAGTGATGATCCGCGATATCTGATGCGTCCAGCACTAGCACATTTTCGCATTGTACGCCCTCAGAGACTATAATAAGATCAATTAGCCTTGCGGTATTTCTCGTTATTCTAGTTGGCGAGTTTACCATCTGTACCAGACCATACGAATCAAATAAGGAAAACAATTGTACAGTTGAGGACGCGTTTATGTCCAAAGTATTTATATTAAAGTCTCCGAGAAGAATTATATCATCACACTCAGGCAGGATACTGGTTATAGTTTCGTCCAAAATATCAAGAAAATCAACGTAGCGTGATTCCGATGGGAGATAGGCAACCCCTATCGCGTACATTTTCCTATTCAGTTTTATCTTTAGCCACAACTGCTCTATATTGCAACTGGATTCGAAAAAAGCATAAGGCAACCCCACCCTCACATAGATCCCGACCCCTCCCCCTCTAGCCCCTCGGTCGCACCGCGCAAACGAATATCCCTCCACATGTACAGCCGCGTCCCGTATATCCCCAGATAGCCATGTTTCGGATATGGCAAATATGTCATATCTTCCGCTAACCAAAAGTTCTTTTATTTTATCAAAGTGACTCAGAAGTGACCTAACGTTCAGATGCGCAACCAATAAATTCGGAATTGCCATGATCAAAACAAAAACCGTAACCCTCTGCTGGTGAGGCAAGGAACAGAGACCGAGTACAAAAAGAACATTAGGCGTCCTCTAAAACAGTAAATTAACAGTAATAAAAACACAAACAATGCCCAGAACAACCCCAAAAAGAACAAACAACTGCAGATTTAGCGGTCCGCGGCGAAGAAACAAAGTATATTACAATATAACAATATAAGGATTCAACTAAAATCTAAAAACAAAACGCCGTATTGAGATAAATAAAGGAAATACAATGCTATATAAACCAACTATTATGCAATGCAATAACAGCCAGCAAAAGAGAACAATTTACCTCTGCAACCTGTTTGAGTTGTTCACACCGCTCCACCAACAAACAGGAGTGGTTAAAAAATGAAAAATTCGCAATACCAAACAATAAAAGACAATGCCAAAGATTCAATGATTACGTAAGGGGCGCATCCTCAATGTCACTAGAAACAATCGGAAGCGGCACCTTTTGAAATTCGATCTCGTTCCGCACTAGAAACTTTTTGTCGCTCACCTTTATGTAGATATACCCGTCAAACACCCAGACATTTTTGCTACCGAAATCCGTGACAGCTCTTTGGAGCAGGGCATGGCGGCCATCCTGATGTTCGTATTCGCCAGTTCCTTTCTCTTTCGGAGGACCTCCCGTCGGTTGCGGTAGCTCGTAAACTTGACGATGACGTTCATCTTTCCGTCTTTAATTGGGCCTACAGGATGACATCTATCGATTTGGGAAAGATCTACACTGGCACCCATTTTTCCATTAAACAACTCCAGGACCTCCTTCTCCACGTTGTCTCGGGTAGATGAGTTTAGTCCAATTATCCTTATGTTATTGCGCCTGGAATACTGTTCGGCGGCATCACACTTTGACTCGAGCAACTCATATTTGCTTTGCAATGTTATATTTTCAGACTTCAACTTTTCTATACCGTCCTCTAAAGTTTTAAGTTTTTCCAGGAACCGCTTTTCGACCTCGTCGGCTATACTTTTTGTGAGGGTGGACAGGAACTTTCCATCCTTCAGCACTTCAGTTACACAAGACTTGATAATGTCCTTTTTCTCGGCGTTCATGCGGGTTTGAGTTGCCATCCTTACTTATTATCACGTTAAGCACTCCAGACACTACAGCCTCACAACTTTTAGCATGTAACAACACTTTAAACCACAGTAAAATTAATAATTTTGCGGAGCGATGTACAACACGTGCTCACTCGACGAACATTTTATAAACTCCCAGTTCCCACTCCCAGTTCCAAATAGGTCTGAATTTAGAGCGACTATTCCAGTAAAATTCAGTCAACCCAAATTATGTGTACAAAAAGAATTAAAATCAGGATTATTAATAGGAAACTCAATATCCCAACCCAAAAATGGTTTTTGTAAAATAAACGTAGTAAATTCAAAGAAGAACCCGGTAACTTTTAATATCAATGAATTACAATTCGAAGATTTAAGTAACTATAATATTTTAACTTTTAAATCAAATGTGGATCAACTCCGTATGAACGAGATAGAAACCGAAGTTGATATGGAACATTTAAACCAAAAAGAACGTAGTTCAATTATACAAATTTGTCGTGAATTCAACGATTTATTTTATTTAAAAGGTGATAAATTGACACATACAGACGCAATAGAACACAGTATTTCTTTAACTAGTAAAAAACCAATATACATAAAGCCGTATAGACTACCTGAGACACAAAATCACGAAATCAACAGACAAATAAATAAGATGTTAGAAGAAGACATTTTAGAACATAGTAAAAGAGCTTATAATTTTCCTATTTTAATAGTTCCCAAAAAACCAGACAAAGACGGTAATAAGAAATGTCGACTTGTTGATTTTAGGGAATTAAATGACATAACTGAATCAGATGCATATCCTTTACCTAATATAACGGAAATTTTAGACCAGTTAGGACGATAGTAGTGTAGCTACCGGGATCCTGGGACAAAAATGACCTTGAGTTCGGTCGTGCCTCAGAACCCCGTTCGGAGCCTCTCTGACGTCACGTGACCTTGACAGCCTTATCTGACCTTTGATCTCTCTCTTATCTTGTTGACGTCTGTGTGTGTTTGTTATTCAACCTTTGAGCTTGTTTGTTATCTTATTGACGTCACGTGCATGTGCGGTTGCTATGCGCCCTTTGCGCTCTCGTTCTTATCCGTATTGACGTGCGCGGGCTGTAATCTCGAGCGCGAGAGACAAGTCTGGACTTGTAAACTTTGTGCCGCCTTGCTGGCGCCATGGATGACGTCACACACACACGCCCAGTTTAGCGGGAGATTTGAAATAATGTAAAAAAAATAGGCGTGCGGTGTGATTTGAACCGGAGACCTAGTGTTTACAATGCAATCGACTGACACCACTCGACCACTCGCCCATTTACGGTGAAGAAGCGCTCGTTGGTGATTAGTAGTATGGTTAGAGCGCTCGTCAAGGTCAAATAAAGAAAAAAATGTACAAGAAATCTCCACAAGCCTAGACTAGCCTAAACCTGCAATGTCTAACTCTCCCCTCTCACCCCCCCTGAGATAAATAAAACACATAATAGGCTTTTAAAAATATGTATTTAGTGTTTTACTAATTCACATAACATAAGTTATTATTATTATTATTATTGAGGTTGTAAATTACTTTTATTTTTACTTAATCTTTGCTTTCTATTTGAGTTTCATCATCATCATCATCATCATATTCTGCTTCACTTTTGTCCAGTTCAGACTCTGAAGTAGAATAAACAGTTATATCATCTTCTTCTTCATGGTAACCAACTATTCTGATTGTCGTTGCCACCAGGAGGTATAATTACAATCTCTCCAACCATTTGAAATTTGTAGGACTCCAGAGTATCCATTTTCAATATTTTACCGTTGTCATCGAAGAAAACGTACTGTATATAATAAGAAACACCCATGATGACTAGTAGTAGTGGGAAGAGTGGCAGTGTACTCCAAATGGAACTTAAATTGTTAAATACTCTTCAGCACAATGGTTTATTAATACTCATTTTTTCTATGATACACCCAATATATAATGTAGAATGGTGAACTCATCGTTGTTTTTCTTTCCATTTGTATCTAATTAACCCCGCCACTTTAAGCCTGATATAAATAAAACACATAATGTTATTGTTAATAAGTATATTTTAATTTAAGTTTAAAAGTTTAATAGATAAAATACAATTAGTTAATAATAGTTTATGTTTAATGTCTTTTAGCAGCTTCTCTATCTTTAGCTTATGGATTTTCCTTCTAGAACAAATTTTCCACAGTTAAATTCTTCTACATAATAATAACAATGATTAACTACCTTTTCTGCAGTTCCAATGATTTTGATTTTAAGGTTTGAGACGCTTGCTTTAATTTCATTTTGTTTCAGCAGAATAAAGTTATACTTGTATGTTCGTGTATAGGATGTGTGAAAATGAAAGAATAATTTAACAGTTAAATGTATTTATTTTTAGAAAATAGTAAATTATTAAAAATTCATAAATGTTATCACATTTGGTTTATCCACACCATTATATATAAAACTCATCTGGGATTGTCCATCTCTGGATCTAGCCATGTAGTCATCATACACAGCGGCTCCTATCTTTCTCGGCAGTATAATATTTAACATTTCCTGTTTTGCTTTTGATGGGAAATGTCCATGTAAATTTCGAAAAACAGTTAATTACTACTAGAATGTATTTGTAGCCGTTATTATTCTTAGCATATGGGATCATTTCAACTAAGTCAGCTTGAAATAAATCGTTTAGAGACTTTAAAATTACTCTTCTTCTTCTAAAATTAATTCTAGCTGGCTTATGAATTTCTTCAATAACTTGTCGTTTTTTATCGTCATCCATTATCACAGAAATTCTATTGTATGATTCTGGCCTCCCTCAGTTCTTCAATGATTGAAATAATTTCGTTCATAACACTTGTATTACCGGCTTCGTGTGATGCAAGTAACAATTGTAGTCTTTCCGTTAATTCGTTCGGATCGTCCCAATAAGCAAATTCCTTAGTCTTATCCACTTGTGTCATTAATACACCACAACTACCACCTGTCTTTTTGTTCTGTACTAGAGGTGCTAATATTTTTCGATACTTTTTCAATTTGCTCCCATCAATTTGTTTGTTAGCTTGATAATAACGTCTATGTGCATTAGTTTTTAGAACAATCTCGGTGTAATTTTTTTCGTCTGTATCATTATAACGTTGTGGTTTCTTTTTAAATAATAATTCATAAAGTCCGCGTGTAGCTTTATATCTTTTGTTCTTAACAGTTATGTCACCATTGGTTGAAATAGTTATTTGTGAATTCCCAATAAAGAATTTTTCAGTTTCTGCATCATATCTAATGCCATATTTAGTGTCATACTCATCTTCCTTTTTCCTCATCTCACCAATGTATTTTCTTGGTAAGGGATGTTGATAGAGATTCTCATCAATATCATCATCATCATCATCATCCTCTACTACCATGGGATTACCTGAAGTATGTGCTATTGGTGATAATGGTTCAAATTTCCCATTACCATCACTTTCCTCCTCCTCCTCCTCATCCTCCTCTTTCTTTACATAACCAGAATCGTTTTTATGATTAAGTTTAGTTTGAATAATTTTTAGTTGTTTAGTAATTGGTGAAAATACTTTTTCTTGTGCGATTTCACCATGTTTTAAAACACTTAACTTCTTCCGAATTTCTCGTCTTTTTGCGATAATTCATGTTCTTTTCATTTTCAAACATTTTTACATGTAAATGGGACGACGAACTAACGAAAAATGACCATAAATCCTATGAGTACTACAATAATATAAACTGATCGAAACCTTTACGATATCGTCCTTTAGATAGATCACTATCTTTAGATACAGTTAAAAATCCATGTGGTTCCTTCCAACATAGAGAGCACATATCTTTAAATTTTACGAAAGACATATCTGTTCCTATATGGTCTCTATGTACATATTTTAAGTTTAAATCAGCCTGTTTAAATAGAATAATTAAATTACTATTGTCTCTAATTAAATGTTTTGAAACTTGTGCATAAGTTTGTGATAGATAGAAACAATCAATATAATTATGTCGACCCATGCTGAAATATTCACGCATTGTATTTTGGTTACTGCATGAAACATCGTCAAAGATGAATATTGAGTTCGGTAATGCTTCATTAGGTGCTAATATATTCTCATTGTTGTGAAAAGAATTAAACGTTATTCCCTTTATTGGTTTCAATAGCCGTTCTAGGTAAACGTATTTAGGTTGATTTAACCATTTCGAATAAATATAAATATTTTCAAATTTTAATCCATTTTTATGTTCAATTAGTGTAATCATAACATTAGTTTTACCGCAATTTGATGGTCCTACGATTATACACCGTACAGTTGAAGGTAAAAGTGTACCATGCCTTGAACAGTTTTTTACATCAAAAGCGTCAGAATCGTGGTTTTCTACACACAACGAAATCTTCTGTTGAACTACTTTCATTTTTATGAACACTTACACTAAATAGAGGAGTTGTTATGAACAAGAAGAGTGATAGTTGTATACTATAATTACGAAACATAATAAACATATTATATATTTCCGGTACCTTAGTACACACATTGCAGTATCATTTTAGATATCAAGCAGTCAAAATGAGAGTGTATACTGGCGACGGTCTTATCAATAGCGCTATTAATAGTTTACCCTTTGAACTGCATATACCAGGAGGTTATCAGTTCTGTGGTCCAGGCACTCGTCTTCAAGAACGTTTACAGCGTGGTGATAAACCTAAAAATAAATTAGATGCTGCTTGCAAAGACCATGACATAGCGTACGCAATGGAAAAAGATTTAAAAAATCGCCATAACGCAGATGGTATATTAGCTACAAGAGCAATGGATCGATTTCGTTCTTCAGATTCATCGTTTGGTGAAAAACTTGCGGCATTAGGTGTTGCGGGTGTTATGCGTAGTAAAGTGAAATTAGGTATGGGTTACTCTAATAATGTTAATGCTAAATGCAGTAACATTATACGAAAACATTTAAATTCGCTTAAGAAAATTACTAAATTACTTAATGACGCATATTGTGATCTGGATAATAATTTAAAAGATCCCAATGTTGTCGGTGAAATAAAGGAAAAAATCTGATGTGGCCAGGCACATGACTTTATCATACTATTTATAAAATGAATAGTACATGAGATTCTATTTGATCGAGATCGGTTGTATCTGCATTAAAATAAAAGCTAGTTAGCCAGGATTTGACCGATAATAATAACAATAATAAATCTTTATTCACAGAAAGAAAAACACTATACAAAGTGAAAAACACAATACAAAATGAGCGAATAAAGATCGGTTAGACATGCCACAGCATTGAATTAACACATGTGTGTGGCTTTAATTTAATGAGTACACATACGCTCGAAGCCAAAGAAATATAAAATTAACAAATAATATAATACAGATTGCGAAACCAGAGCACAAACTACACCAACCCAGTATTGACGACTATTGATGAGTATTGACTCATCGAACAAATAAATTCCCTAGAATGGCTGCAAAACATATCTCTGTCCAACGAAAGAACAACCGACACGTTAACCCCCGCTTTCCTCAGATAAACTAGAAATATATTACATATCTTTGGTGCAATACTCAGAAATGATCTATGGACAATCGACCATAAGGCAATCCCATCTCTCCGCCCCTTGTAAAATAAGAATGTGAATTCATACTAAAATAAAACTACACTCATCGCTATACTTTATTTACAATTTTCTCAATTTATCGTTTATAGAATTAGATATAAAGACGGGTTGATATTTCTTATCAACAAACAATCAAATTGGTGATTTTATTGTATTTGAAATTTGTATTTTGTACTTTGCCCCACTAGAGCGGCAACGTTCCATAGCGGTTCTTCAACCTCTGATGCATACTCTAATGAAATCAGCTGTTTTCGAGTGTGACAGCACAAAAAAGTGACAACCATAGACATTTCTGTGGTGACAGTACAAAAAAATATTTGTCAAATCCAGGCTACTATGTACTTTCATATCAATGCAGATGCGACCGATCTCGATCATATGGAATTTGCTCTTGCAGCTAAACTATTAATTTTAGCAAAAAATGACATAGGCAGAAATTATTCAAAATTTCCTCTAGTTTAATTTATTATTTAACTATTTTGACGAACTTACAGAAATGGCGGCTCATATGCAAAATCTTTGAAAAAGGCAAGAATAAACTATCAGTTCCTTTGGCCCAAAGGGCCTCCTTTGGTTTAAAAGGGCCCCTTTTAAACCAAAAGCTTTTCAGCTCTAAGTTTAGTCATGAAACTTCTAAATATGAACTTTCGTCCCGATACCTTTAGTAGTTTCTCCGGAATCGTCTCAACAAAAATCGGGTACACACACACATACACACACACATACACACACACACACAGACATTTTTTTGTACCATGGTCAAAAATGTTCAGGGGACCCAAAAAGACCTATTTCCGCTAAAATCTCAATTTTTTTTTCGGCACGATTACAATACTTTATAATACTGCGTATGATAAAGTAAAAAATCTGATGTGGCCAGGCACATGACTTTATCATACAATATATAAAATTAATAGTTTAGCTGCATGAGGATCTATTTGACTGAGATAAATTAAAATTAAACTAGTTAGCCAGGATTTGACAGATATTTTGATAGTCAATAGTATCAATCGAAGGTATTGTCAAAGCATCAGCATTTGACACTACCTACTGTCATCAGAATAATAGTTGTTTATCTCACAAGTGCCGAAAGTACGGAATAGCACAACGAGAGGTGATGCGGCGCGTCACCGATGACGGAGCGTCGTCGTCGCATGTGAGCGATTCGCGCTATGTAGTTTTCGGCAGGAGTGACATCAACGTTTTTTTGTTTTGCTTTTTGAGAAATACGTATTTTAAAAAAATTCAAAAATGGCTATATTTCTGTATAGAAAATGTTAGGTTGATACCACTTCTACGAAATGTCAAGTTTAAAAAGCTAATTCAAATTCTGACAGATTTATATTCGTTCATGACACTGTAGATGACGTTCCATAGCGGTTCTCCGAGTGTGACAGCGTGGTGACAGCCATAGACATTTCTGTGGTGACAGCACAAAAAACTATTTGTCAAAATCCTGGCGACTATGTAGTTTCATATCAATGCAGATGCGACCGATCTCGATCAAATAGAATTTGCTCTTGCAGCTAAACTGTTAATTTTACCAAAAAATGTCATAGGCATAAATTATTCAAAATTTCCTCTGCTTTAATTTATTATTTAACTATTTTGACAAAATTACAGAAATGGCGGCTCATCTGCAAAATCCTTGAAAAAGGCTTAGAATAAACTACCAGTTCCTTTGGACCCTTTTGAATCAAAAGCTTTTCAGCTCTAAGTTTGGTCATAAAACTTCTAAATATGAATTTTCGTCCCGACACGTTTAGTAGTTTCTCCGGAATCGTCGTCACAAAAATCTGGTACACACATACGCACACACACACACACACACACACACACACACACACACACACACACACACACACACACACACACACACACACACACACACACACACACACACACACACACACACACACACACACACAAACACACAGACATTTTTTTGTACCTTGGTCAAAAATGTTCAGGGGACCCAAAAAGACCTATTTCCGCTAAAATCTCATTTTTTTTTCGGCATGGTTACAATACTTTAGCATACTGCGTATGATAAAGTAAAAAGAAGCAAACAGTGAACAAAAAGAAAAAAAGTAATGGTGGAAACGAAATTTTAAACAAAGCAATGTTGGCAGTACTGAAAAAGAAAAATGAAAGAAACGAAGATGCACCAGTCAGTCAAAATGAATTAGATTTAATGATGGAAGTTGATGATGTTGATGTTTCAAGTCCAGAAATACCAACACCATCACAACCACAAACTGTACCAACCAAGAAGAGAAAATTGGCAAAAAAGACCAAATTCAATATCGAAGATAATACGATAATTAACCCACCTCAACAGCAACAAGATCCTATGTTGAAACGTAAATTAGAAGATAACTACAATGAGGAAGTAAATAATTCGTCTGCCAAACGAATTAAAACCTAGGTACAAAGTCGTTACGTTCAATAGTTTCATGAGAACTTTGGTGGTGAACGTATCATTTTGTTAGCATAATGAAGAAAAGAAATCAGAAACCGAAACAGAAAGCTAAATCTGTTTCCTTACCGAAAATCATACAGGAAATAAAACGAAGAATTGTTCAAAAACAATCTCAGAACATAAAAAGTGCTATACGGGTTGCAAGTAAAGTGGCAGCAAAATTTAAATCAAAAGTTAAAACCAAAAGTAAACGTATAATACCAATACCGAAAACAGGTGGGATTTTACCTCTAATCCCAATCTTTGCTGGTCTGTCGGCCCTCGGAGCGCTATCTGGCGGTGCATCTTCTATAGCAGCGGTTCTCAAACTTTTTTAAATTTCCTGCGTCATGGTCCCTTTAAAAATTGTGCGATACCTTTCGGACCCCATTAATAAAAAACGAAAATTGTAGTAAATAAAACATTTCTTTGCAAACATTATGTATTTAGAAAATATTACAGGTTATGTAATCGCCGTAAATAACAATGTTAATGGGATGGATGCATTTCCTGTGCCTAAAGTAGTTCTTCAATGTTTGGCTTTGTCTTGGCCAGTGCAACTCGTATGTTTTTTTATCAAAATCAATTAATTTTTAATCAAAACAAAAAATTATTAGTAAGAAATACAATGCATTTTTTAAATTCTACTAAATAAATTACCGAAAAAGTGCCATGAAATACTATAAATCCAGTTTATTAGTCTACTTATGAAATATATATTTGGCCATATAAAAATATAAAAGTGTAGTTATGTTTACGATTAATTTTATTACATGAAATCAAATTCTGTGGAATCACTAACTAAGCAATGTTTACTTTAAAAATATTATTATTGAATAAAATAAAAATAATAATTCTCATTAATAATAGGTATCTTTAATGCATCCACATTCAGTTAAATCTTAAAATATTTATTACTTGAACATTTTTGTATATTTATTTTTGATTGGAACGTAACCCCCCATACAGCATTGAGAGATAGACTTAACATTCGCATATTTGACATTCGCGGAAGTTTTCTAGAACGTAACCCTCGCGAATTTACGTAAAAAAAAACACGGGGTCATTATAAATCAAAATAGGCGATGACCATGTTAATAATTTTTTTCCGCTATACACGAACAACTATCAAACTTAGATTATGTTATGCAAGTAATTTAACTCTTGCGTATAGAACAGTAACATTGAATATTTATGGAGCGGCAACTAGAAATCTTTACATTTAATATCATAGCCAAGCATTATGACCCTGTATAAATATATTAGGGTTAAACAGCGTGTTAGTAAATAAGTGCGACAAACTTCAGGGGGTGATTCTGTATGAAAAAATAATAAATTGCTATATAAACGTATGTCCGCAAATGCTTCGTTTTCTGAGATACGAGGTGTTAAAGTTTTTCTTAAAAACTGACGATTGAATCTTGTGTTACATCAGAGGGAGGCCATTTTGAACATTTTTGTAGTTTTACGCCTATTTTTAATTTTATTAGTCTTATTTTCTGTTTTTGTTTTAGTTTAATGTTATTGTATTAAATAGTTCTTTAAAAAAATTGAGATCATTAAGATGTTTTATTTTTTATTGTATAAAAACGGTGCGCCCTACGAAAAAATGCAGAGAAAGATTTTTTTGTCACAAATTGAACAAGGAATTCTAAAATGGTTTTTACTTTGAAATATCCCAGTGGCGTACCATTTTTTTCTTTAAAAAAATTGATGTCATTACCCGTATGCGCGCCAATGATGAACATAAAATTCTTAATTTCATGTCAAAAAATGTCTCATAAAACCCATCAAATTTTATTTGTATTTCTCGACCGGTTTCAGGGCACTACATAAATCGTCAGTTTTTAAGAAAAACTTTAACACCCCGTGTCTCAGAAAACGACGCATTTGCGATTATACGTTTGTATAAGAAACGGTCATTATTTTTTCATGCAAAATCACCCCCTGAAGTTTTCCGCACTTATTTACACCCTGTTGCGTCTTCGGGGCATTGTGCATACTATCATAGAATATAGACTCGTACAGAAAGGATTACTCCTCTCGCATTGTTTTCGCGCATCGAAAGTCCGCCATGTACGACGCTTAGTACTAGTATAGTTCTAGAGTTCTAGTCATACCCTCGGAACTAATACTCCAGAACACCGTAAGATGCCGCCACCAACTAATACTTTTGCGGTGGGGGTAACGACGGAGTTCAGTTCCCACTCTATCGATATTTTCGCAGTATACTTTTCAAGAGTCGTGGCGTAATGACGGTTCCATACGGTAAAATATAAATAAAAAAGCGTTCGTTTGTCGCGGTCCTACCGAAACCGCTTGGCGGTCCCCTAGTGGACCGCGGACCCCACTTTGAGAACCGCTGTTCTATAGCAAATGCCGTAAATCTAGCTAAACGTGCAAATGAAAAGCTAAAGGAATCAACACGTCATAATAGGTCAATGGAGGCTTTAGCCATGGGAACGGGTCTCTATTTGAAACAATACAAACGAGGCTTAGGTTTGTATTTGCATCCTATAGAAGCACAACGAAACTATTCAAGATGAATGACTAGACGACGACCGCTAACCAATGTGGACATAATAAAATATGCAAAAAAATTTAAAATTCCACATTTTCGCGGTGTATTCATGAAGGATGAGCTACCATCTAAGATACGAAAAATTTTTGAAGCGGGTATCATTAATTTGGATGACTCCATTGGTCCGGGAACACATTGGGTTGCGTACAGAAAAAATAGGAAACAAATAATCTACTTTGATTCGTATGGTAACCTGAGACCGCCAAGAGAAGTAAACAGATACTTCACTTCAAATGGTGCAGTTCGAATTTATTATAATTATAAAAATCTGATGTGGCCAGGCACATGACTTTATCATACAATATATAAAATTAATAGTTTAGCTGCATGAGAATCATTTATTCAGATAAATCGTAGGTATTGTCAAAGCATCAGCATTTGACACTACCTACACTACGACATTAGAATAATAGTTATTTATGTCAGAAGTGCCGAAAGTATGGAATAGCGCGACGAGCGGTGATGCGGCGCGTCACCGAACGCGGAGCGTCGCAGTCGCATGTGAGCGAGTCGCGCTAGCTAGTTTTCGGCAGGAGTGATACCAACGTTAAATGTGTTGCTTTTTGAAAAATATGTATTTAAAAAAAAATTTTAAAATGGTTATATTTCTGTTTAGGAAATTAGGTTGGTACCACTTTGACGAAACGTCAAGTTTAAAATGCTAATTCAAATTCTGACAGATTTATATTTGTTCATGACACTGTAGATGTCACATCCGAACCAACAACCTAAACATAAAACTACACTCATCGCTATACTTTAATTACAATTTTCTCAATTTATCGTTTTTAGAATTAGATATAAAGACGGGTTGATATTTCTTATTAACAAACAATCAAATTGGTGATCTTAATTTATTTGAAATTTGTATTTTGTACTTTGCTGCACTAGAGCGTGTATTTTGACGTCCATTTTCTCGGAAATCTAGGGGCGAAAAAATTTGAAAAAATTCTGGTTTTGTCCTTGATTAATATGCTACAACTCATAAAAATTAGAAAGCTGTATATGATGGCGTTTTCCCGATTTTTCCAAATTAAGAGGAATTGGCGCTGTTTTTGCCCCGTAAATTTTATTCGTTTAACTTTAGCAATTAATTACTCCGGAAATAATATATAGATTTCAACGACTTAAAAAGCAAAATCATCTGCGGAATGCTTGCTTTCAATGTGCATTTTTGTAAAATCATTGGATTAGTGGTTGACCCACAAAAAGCTATATTATGCAATGCCAGCCATTCCGTTATTAGAAGAGCTAGAATAATGAAAAATAGACTATAGGCTACCCAATAATTCATAGGTTTAAAGTTTATTACATAATTATTGTTTATCTTGCATTTTTCATACAAAAGATCGTGCTGAAACTCCGCGTGAATTACGACGCTCTACGGTCATTGGGGTACTGCGGGGAAAGGAGGCGTTAGCGGTGCAGTCGTGTCGGAGAGAACCGACACAGCTGGGAGAACCGGGGCAGCATATTATCAATACACAAAAAGAACAATAACTTGACAAGGTTGTAATTTTAACTAACAATTAAATTCTTAATATTTGCATAATTTTGATTATAATATGTGACCCGGTACGAGAGAAATCTCTTCTATCGATTGGCGTTTATGTTTTCTTCAGTTTTTATACAATAAGGTTGTAAACAAGGTTTTGATGGAAGCGGATCTAATAATACGGAGTTAGCAGATTTTCCGATTAGTGGTGAATATTAAATTAAGCATACTTGATAAACCCAAAAAATAATTAAAAGGTATACCCGATTTTGTTATACTAATATTCAAACTATTATAACTGTTTCAACAGCTTATTTATTAATAATATTTAAATACATGCAGAAACAATATAAAATAAACACAACTCTTGATTTATTACATATATTACAAACGTCAGCTTTGACCGTATAAAACTTAAAACTATCAAAAAACTTTTACAAATTTACATCGTAAATTTGTAGACACAGAATATTTTGCAGATCACTCATTAATTTTAAATGCTAAACCCGAAACCCGAATTATAATTATAATTATATAATTCGTTCAAATCTATGTATTATTTCCGGAGTAATTAATTGCTAAAGTTAAACGCATAAAATTTAAGTGGCAAAAACAGAGCCAATTCTTCTTAATTAGGAAAAATCGGGAAAACGCCAACACATACAGCTTTCTAATTTCTATGAGTTGTAGCATATTAATCAAGGACAGCACCAGAATTTTTTAAAAATTTTTTGCCCCTAGGATTCCGAGAAAATGGACGTCAAAAGAAGGGACATAATATATGGCCACGATAGTACCATAGCGGTTCTCCAACCTCTGATGAAATTAGTTGTTTTCGACTGTGTCAGCACAAAAAATATTTGTCAAAATCCTGACTACTATTTAGTTTCATATCAATGCAGATGCGACCGATCTCGATCAAAAAGAATTTGCTCTTGTAGCTAAACTATTAATGTTACGCAAAAAAGTCATAGGCATAAATTATTCAAAATTTCCTCTACTTTAATTTATTGTTTAACTATTTTGACGAAATTACAGAAATGGCGGCTCATTTGCAAAATCCTTGAAAAAAGCTTAGAATAAACTACCAGTTCCTTTGGACCCTTTTGAACCAAAAGCTTTTCAGCTCTAAGTTAGGTCATGAAACTTCTAAATATGAACTTTCGTCCCGATACCTCTAGTAGTTTCTCCGGAATCGTCGCCACAAAAATCGTTTACACACATACACACACACACACACACATACAGACATTTTTTTGTACCTTGGTCAAAAATGTTCAGGGGACCCAAAAAGACCTATTTCCGCTAAAATCTCAATTTTTTTTTTCGGCATGATTACAATACTTTAGCATACTGCGTATGATAAAGTAAAAAGTATCAGATGTTATTGAAAGCGTCTTATAATTGTGGACAGTTATGCATAAAATTTTTGCTAAATAAATTATATAAATAGAGTGTACAGCTTTTATTATTCCTATTCCCTGCTTAGACACGAATTGAAAATGTCATCGTTCACTTTTACGTTTCATCAGAAATCTTCAGTGCTCACATCTAAGATATATCCACCAATTATTTGAAGTGATGGTGATAATTAAGCAATAGGTTTGGTGAATTTCGTCAGCTATAATTCGATACCAAACGTAGACTCATCAAACAACAATTTTTACTATAACAATACAAAACAAATGACCCTACCGGAAGGATTATATGAAGTGAGTGACATCGAAAACACCATAACAAGTCATATCGAAGATAAATGGACCAAAGATCGTCCGATTGTAATGATAAAAGCTAATCGGAATACACTAAAATGCGAGATTAAATCCAGCGTAGATATTGACTTTACGAAACCGAACAATATAGGAAGTTTATTGGGATATAAACCGAAGGTACTAAAAAAGGACATTAAACATGAATCAGACTATCCCATAAATATTTTTAAAATTAATACTATAAATGTAGAATGTAATTTAGTTACTAATTCGTACAGCAATGATGATCAAATGCACATTCTGCATGTATTTTATCCAACAGTCTTACCTGGTACAAAAATTGTTGAAAATCCTGCAAACGTTATCTATCTACCAATTAACACCAAATATATCACTAAAATTATACTTAAAATAACCGACCAAGATGGTAATGTAGTTAATTTCAATAACGAAACCATAACGGTAAGACTTCATCTCAAACGTGTGTGATATTATCTCATTATAAATGGTATTCATATATAATGAGAATGAGCATATAAATACATCAAGTGCTAAACCACCCATACGCAGTGTAAAAAGAACTCTCAAGGTGCTAACCACATCCAATAGGAAGTTTTTAAGTGCATTAGGATTTAAAATATTAGAAGAAAAACAAAATTGGTAGAAGACTTATTGCGTTCTGGTCCGATCTGAAAATCAGTGTAAAACAATTTGGTCTGCGTTTGTTGTGCGTTTGTCGCTGTTTCATTCAAGACATAAAAAAATGAATTTTTATAACCTAAAAGTTGGTGAAGGAATCTATGCAGATAATTCAATCACTAGGTATGAATTCCACACACACCAACCGTATGCAGCTACAACCTTCAATCATAACGATGAAATTAGGATTCCAATTCAGACTCAGGACTTGTACTCATTACCCTCCGAATCACTACTATGTATCGAGGGGTAACTATTGAATGAGGCTGGTGAAGTTAGTAAAACATTGAATTTTGTGAACAATGGTATCATGTTTTTATTTGATGAAATTCGTTATGAATTGGGTGGAAATGTCATTGATAGGACAAGACTTCCGGGGATAACAACTACGTTAAAAAGTTATGCTTCCTATTCCCCTGGCACTCTTACCAGACTACAAAATGCCGGATGGAATCACCAATCGTATCCAAAAATAATTGATAAAGATGGAAACTTTAGTGTTTGTATACCGTTGTCTATGCTATTGGGATTTGCAGAAGATTTCCGTAAAGTAATATTGCATGTTCGCCAAGAGCTCATACTACTTAGGAGCAATTCAGATTTGAACGCTGTGTGTAATAATCCGGTAACAGCTGAAGATAAACCGAACATTAAGATTAGTAAAATTGCGTGGAAAATGCCCCATGTTATGGTTGGTGATGAGCAAAAAATACATCTGATGGATCGCGTTGCATCGAATATGGATTTAGAAGTGGCATTTAGAAGTTGGGAACTGCAAGAGCTTCCGTTAGTGCAAGAAAATACTAATCATACTTGGGCCATTAAAACAACTAGTCAATTAGAAAAACCTAGATTTATTATTTTTGCATTTCAAAGCGAAAGAAAAAACTCCCTAAATCGCAATATGAGTCAATATGATCATTGTGACTTAACAAACATAAAACTATATTTAAATTCTGATGTATATCCATATGATAATTTAAATGTAAACTTTGATAAGAGCAATTTTTCCATGCTTTATGAAATGTATGCAAACTTCCAGAAATCATATTATTATAAAAGTAGTGGGGTAGAACCATCTCTCTCTCCAATTGATTATAAACAGTTAGCTCCGTTGGTGATCATAGACTGCAGTCATCAATCTGAAGCAACTAAGACCGGAGCCGTTGATATTAGATTGGAATTTGAAACCAGTACAAACGTCCCTGCAAAGACAAGTGCATATTGTCTCACACTCTACAATCGTATCATCAACTACAATCCGTTAACGAGTGTTGTGAGAAATTTCTAAGCAAATAATGTATATTGTGGATTTTCAAGGCTTCCAGTATAAGGATAGTGATTTTTTCATCAAAGAATTGGCTATTTGTAATGTCAGTACTGGTAGTAGTCTACACACACTTATTGCACTCACACATAAATTGGAATGGTACAAAACATCTGTGAGGGATCACATGCAATGGACCACCACAAATATACACGGCTTAGATTGGAACCAAACGTCAGATTTTACCACTACAATACCACAAGAGGATATTTCGAGATATTTAAAAGACGCAGTTGGGAGTGAAATTATCTTAGTTAAAGGTCTGAATAAGAAAATTATGCTTAAGAAATTTCTTTCTAATGTTATTATAGATATTGATAAAATTAGATGTCCAAATTTAAAAGAATTAAGTACTTTAAGTGTTAACTATCACTGCAAATGTCATTTATTGAACAGTGTTGAGCTAAATTGCGCTCTGCGAAATGTACATGTACTGTATAATTGGATTATTAAATAAAACAAAAACTATCAACTGTATATATATATATATATATATATATATATATATGTTTTTATTTAGATATAATGTATGTACTCAATAAGTTTGCATTTATAATAAAATATTTTCAAGAATATTGATCTTTTTCTTCGTTTTCTTAACCGGCACCGGTTCGGCATACTTGAAGACATCGTCTTGTTCTTCATCGTCTTCCTCTATCTCCTCGACGTGTTACGCTGGATTTTGTTTGTTCTATTTTTGTTGATAAATTACATTAATTTCAGTTGTTTGTTTGCTGCTGGTGCCATCTGTTGAGTTGCGTTCGAACTCATCGGTGTTAGGCATCTATGTTGCCGACCTTGCCTGTACCTAATTTAGTTATTTTCTCAGATTTAGCCAGGGTTTTGCGTTTCGATTTTGTGATAACCTTGTTAGGGGTAATGTTCTGTACATTTTGACGGCTCATTTGTGGGAGTTGGTTTGGTTTTTGCGCTAATTGTTTGTACCGCGTAATGGCGATTTTCTGTTCATTTATGATGAGCCAGACGCCGGTAGGTTGGCCTATTGGGTAATCCAACGTGCTGCATCGTTTGGTTATATCCGTTTTTACTTTTGTGGCCTCCCGGAGTAGCTGGAGAGATGTGCGCCCTTTTCATTTTTTTTTATGTCGCACTTCGTGTTGTGTGCAGACGCCCTGGTTGGATTTAATGTGAGATTTTACGTTTAATGGCGATCCAGCACTAGTTCAAGTGTTCCTGGTTAATTTCGTTAAATTTCGTAGTATAATTAATTAGTGGCGTAATTTTGGTTTAGTTCCGACCTGGCCAATAGAGCGCCAAGTGGCGCTGGGACCGCGTTCTAGAGTCGTAAACCATGCCCCTCCTCTCTCGGACAGTACATTTTTGACCGCGTAGCCCACCTGTTGCATTGCGCTACGATTGGAAAAGACCAGAATGACGTAGATTCTGGTCTTTTCCTTCTGTCCAGTTTGAGATTCGGTGGATATCGCTTGATTTGGGAGCGAACCGATCTTCGAACGTCGCCGCTGTTGCGTTTATTTGAAGGAAGGGTCCATTTGGAGGTTGTATTTGCTGTTTGGAATCAACCTCGCGCATTTAATGCGGATTTTGTTGAATGACGGAAACGTTTGCGGTCAGAAAATTGGTATTAAGAGCCCTGACCACCTTGGGTACGTACTATTTGGATTTATCGGACATTTGCTTATGGAATTGGTTATTTTAGGCTGTTAGGTTAAGGTAGAGGACACCTAGTTGAGGTACCGGTCTGTGTACGATCTCGGCTTGGCTTCTGAACGAGAGTTGGCAATCGTAGGACCTTCGGCACGTAGTATCGACGTCCACGGGCGGCCTGTGCTGCCAGCGACTTGGAATCACCGTCCGTTGAGGACAGCCGAGGAGAACAACGTGTCTCTAGGATCCTTTAATTGTCGAACCAGGTTAGCGTATCCGTCTCTGACTCCGTTTGAACCTTTTTTCGGAGCGAGACACTTTATTTTGCATCGGGACGTCGGCTAGTAGCTTTGTCGTTGAACGTCACCGACTCTGGTTCGTCCGAGAGTTGCGTAGACCGAGGCCTAACCTCACAATTTAGTTATCGGAAGGTTTTCTAACCGCACTTTCCGATTTGACGATACCGTTGAACGTCACCGAGTCTGGTTCGTCAGAGAGTTGCGTAGACCGAGGCCTAACCTCACAATTTAGTTAACGGAAGGTTTTCTAACCGTACTTTCCGAGTTGACGACAGCGTTGAATGTTGTACGTCCGAGAGTTACGTAGACTGGGGCATAACCTCGAATTTTATTGAACGGATACAATCCTAACCTCACATTCCGACTGGCCGTTGTTTATTTACCGGTGCTTGAAGGTTCGGAGTGTCGTAAAGCTACGTAGCTCAGTCGGAGTTCAACGTTGTCAACTTGTGTCACTGTTCTTCGCCTTCAGCGATTATTTTTGATTAAACGTTTTTTATTTCAATTAATTTTGGCAACTATATTTAATTATCTGTGTAATCATTTATCAACGCTTGGGTTTTATTAAATTTATAGATTTATTTGGGGTGTTTTTCCCCACTCTATCTGCGATCTCGAACAATTTGGCCATTTGGTTTACAGGTACGCGGTTTTGGTTTATTTAATTTTATTTCCTGCAATTTAGGAAATAGTACAGTGGCGTTGAGATCTGACTTGATCGAAGTGGTAGATGTCAGATTTATAATTAAGATTTTGACCTTCGTTGATGATAGCATTTATTATTTAAACGTTTGGGTGAATTAGGTCACCTATGTATGTACACCGTTGGGGACAAATAAACTGAGTGTACATTCCATCGTTGTTTCTCTGCCTGTGTTGATTTTATTTCAGCTCGCTTTTGCAGCCAAGCGTATTCGTTCGCAGGGGTTTTGACTGCATGGCGCCCGTTGTGACACCTTGTGGTTATTCCGTTGACCCACGCCCTCTACTTGGGTTAGCTGACGCACCCCGGACATACGATAAGCAGCAGGTAGGAGTTCCTCGAGTGGTTTTCCCCGTTGGATATTTTTTTGAATGAAATCAAGGTGTTACAGACGTCCTCCTGATCACTTTCAGGGATCACTAAGATTTTCCTTTTGCGCTTTGGTGCCTGCTGTTGCTGTTTGGGTTGAGGTTGTGCTGAAGGGATTTCTTCGTCTTCTTCTTCGTCTTCATCCTCTTCTGGCGGTGCCTCAAGGAACTTTTGAGGCTCCTCAGCCTCCAGATGAACATTAAACTTAAACATCTTCAGCGCGTCGCGGAAGATGTAGAGTTCCTCTTGATTCTCCAAGTGTAATTTCATGTAGGTGACTGGCAAGTCCCCAAACTTGCTTTGCAGGGTTGTTAGTTTCGGTGTGTATGACAAGGTGATCATCACCTGGCCCTCCTTTTCAGTAATGCCCCTCACCCCATAGGTGAAGAGCTGCTTGCAGATAACGAACAGCATCTTCGTCGGCAGACGGACACTGGTCGACTTCACGATTATGGTGCTTGGAATTGAAGCCATGATGTTGAGTAGTAGTAGTAGTAGTAGTAGTAGTTGTTGTAACTGAAAGAGAAGTACAGTACAGCTGGAACTGCTTCCACAAAATATATACCCAAATTTTGTTGACGTTAATAATCACATGATGTCAAAACAACATGTAATGGAATATTCCCGAATGCTTACGTGCGTGATAACAAATCTATAATTATTTCAGGTTAATATCAAAAATTGTTTATGAAGACATTTCATCATCATATAATCACATCATGCAATAACAACATGTAATGGAATATTCCCGAATGCTTACGTGCGTACAAAATCAAGCATTGCCTAAAAAATCGAATGTGATAACAAATCTATAATTATTTTAGGGTAAATATCAAAATTGTTTATGAAGACATTTCAAAGACATTTCATCACATCATGCAATAACAACATGTAATGGAATATTTCCGAATGCTTACGCACGTACAAAATCCAATGTGATAACAAATCTATAATTATTTCAGGGTAAATATCAAAATTGTTTATGAAGACATTTCGTCATCACATGATGCAATAACAACATGTAATGGAGTATTACAGAATTTGTGGAATATTCCCGAATGCTTACGTAGACAAAAAAATCACCGTGTATTATGTTTGTTCATTTCAAATACAGAGGTCATGACCTAGTGTGATAAGATTCTATATCCGTCTACGACTGAACTCTAAAGAGATTATTTGGTTAGAAAACATATTTTCATACTTAAATACCCAGTGTTCAATAAAAAATGATCATTAAGTCCATATATTACATAGAAAAACATTTATGTGGACAATATATTCGCAATAATGTCGTCACCAGAAACTGTTGCCGATCTATCGAGTGTTGCTATCAAGAAATTTGAAGAGGTAAGCAGAATAATTAAAACACGTCCTCAATTATTACGTTTGGTGAAATCGATAAATAAATTAATTCTAACTGTTCGGAAAGCAACCAAAAATAAATCTGCTAATAGTGGAAACTTTTTAAAATTAGAATCTAATTTAGGGTTACTTAAATGTTTCAAAGAACGGTTTAAATGGTTGGCAAATAAAAGAAAAAACCGTAATAATAAGCGAAACCTACAATGGGAACAAGTTGAATCTGACTTTGATTGTAGAATTCAAAGCGGTGTTATTGTTAATTATAAAATTTTGGATCCGGAAATTTTTTTGGATAAAGCATTTAAGAGTTTTTCATTGAAAATAAAAAAATCGTTAAAAACGTCTCTGTTAAAGGTTAATACAGTATTCTATGCGACTTTTGTTAAACCACAGAACGGTGATACTGATATTAAACATTTTCCTACCAAAACCGAGGTTATAATGGTGTCAATTTAAAGGAATGGTATAGGGAACATGTTAAAAATAAAATTTTAACGAAATTACAAACGTTCGAAGAGCGTGACTCAGGTTGGGCGCTCTATCAGATTTTACAATTAAAAATTAATATTAATAACTATACGCCAATAAGCTGTGGTGTATCTACGTTTGTGCAAATACCGCCATTTATTAGCAAAACAAAATCAGTAATTAATATAAAAAATGATGATCCATACTGCTTTTTATGGTCAATTATGGCCGCGAAGTATCCGTGTGATAAAAAGAAGAAAAACGTTTCTAGAACTAAGTCGTATCCACACTTTCGTGATAAACTAAAATATGATGGTATTAAATTTCCAATGCGTCTTAAAGATATACCTAAATTTGAAAATATGAATAACATGTCAATTAATGTGTTTATAATTAGTGATGGTAGGAATAGGGAAATTCTACCTACATATCTAAGTAAATTTCATTTTAAAGAAGAAATTAATTTATTAATGCTTAAAACTGAAATTAGTGTTGATGTTGACAATGATGAAGATGATGATGATGATGATGATGATGATGATAAGGTTTACGTTAAACGACAAAATCATTTTGCATTAATTAAAAATTTATCTAGTTTATTAAAGAATCAACTTCCAGATTCTAAAAATAAAAGCTGGATCTGTAATCGTTGTCTAAATCATTTTGCAACGCAGGAAACATTAAACAGACATATCACCATGTGTAGAAACATAAATAAAGCTAAAATTATTTTACCTAAAGAACCTGAAAACATACTGTCGTTTAGTAATTATAAAAATGTATTAGATGCACCTTTTGTCATATATGCCGATATCGAAAGCATTCTATTAAAACATCAAGATAGTAAGGTTACTACAACTTTGAAAAGAGAACAGAAACATGAAGCATTTAGTATTGCTTACTATTTAAAATGTTCTTTTTATGATTCCCTTTCGAAATTTGAATTATATACAGGTAAAGACTGCAGTATCTGGTTTGCAAAAAATTGGAAGAAATTGCATTGGAATTAAATACAAGATTTGTTAATATAGTACCAATGAACTTATCAAGAATTGAAAAAGAACAACATAAATGTGCAAAAAAATGTTATCTCTGTTTAAAACCATTTACCACGTCAAATTACAAGGTCAGAGATCACAATCATTTTACAGGAAAATTTAGGGGAAGTAGCCACAACTTATGCAACTTGAAATTGAAAGATTCACATGCTCTTCCAGTAGTTTTCCATAATCTCTCCGGCTACGATTCTCATTTTATTATAAAAGCTATCGCAGTTAATATTCCAGGTAAAACTAGTCTATTACCACTGAATAGGGAAAAATACATTTCTTTTACAAAGTATATTAGTAATACAAAGGTAAATATCAAATTTATAGATTCTTTTCGCTTTATGGCAAGCAGTTTAGACAAATTGGGATCTTATTTAAATGCTAATCAAAAGATAATAACAAGAAAAATGTGTAAAACTGATTATGAATTTACATTACTTCAAAGAAAAGGTATATTTCCTTATGAATATTTAGATAATTGGGATAAGCTTAGGGAAACAGCTTTGCCATCTAGGGAACATTTGTATAGTAAGTTAAACAATAAGGGGCTATCGGAGTCTGATTATAAACACGCTTGCGATGTATGGAATCATTTCAAAGTTGAAAATATTCAACAGTACGCAGAGTTATACTTGAAAACTGATTTTTTTTAATTTTAAGTGATGTTTTTGAAAATTTTAGAAAAATTTGTAAATCTACCTACGGTTTAGACCCCCTGCACTATTGTACAGCGCCTGGTTTAGCATTCGACGCCATGTTAAAAATTACTCATGTTAACTTAGAATTACTCACCGACGTGGATATGTTAATGTTTATTGAACGGGGAATCAGAGGTGGGATCTCTCAGTGTTCCAACCGTTATGGAAAAGCTAATAATAAGTATATGAAAGATTATAATGTTGATCATGAACAATCCTATTTAATGTACTTTGACATTAACAATTTATATGGGTTAGCAATGAGCCAACATTTACCAATGGGTGAATTTGAATTCATCACCGACCGTGATATATATTCGCTGCCTAGTGTTGAATCTGTACCTGATAATAGTCCCATTGGATATATTTATGAAGTAGATATTACATATCAAATGGAACTATTTGGAAAACATAAAGATTTGCCTCTATGTCCTGAACATATGGTACCACCTTGCTCACAAACAAAACTTCCAAAATTACTAACAACATTCTATGAAAAAAAAACATTATGTTATTCATTATAAAACGCTACAACAGGCTCTTAAATTGGGTATCAAAGTTGACAAAATTCATAAAGTGTTAACGTTTAAGCAGTCAGATTGGTTACGAAAATATATTGAGTTAAATACTGAAATGAGAAAAAATAGTAACAACGACTTCGAGAAAAATTTCTTTAAACTAATGAACAATGCAGTTTTCGGTAAAATGGAAATGGAAAACGTACGGAAATATCGAGATATTAAATTAGTCACGAAATGGTCAGGACGTTACGGAGCAAACTATTATATTTCTCAACCAAATTTTCACAGTAGTACAATCATCGATAATAATATGATATTAATTCAAATGAACCGATTAAAAATGTTTTTTTTCAAAACCCATATACGCTGGAATGGCAATATTAGACATTTCCAAAACGTATCTGTATGATTTCCATTATAATTATATGCTTGAAAAATTTAATAATCAAGCCAAATTATTATACTGCGACACTGATTCGTTAATTTACCATTTGTTCGTGGATGACATTTATCAAAATATTAAGGATGACATTGACAGGTTTGATACCTCAGATTTCCCTGAAAAGAATATATATAACATGCCTAGAGTAAACAAAAAGGTGATCGGCTTAATGAAAGATGAGAATTGTGGACGTATCATGACTGAATTCATTGGTCTTAAATCGAAAATGTATGCCATCAAAGTGCAAACAACTGAAGATGAGGTAAATCAACTTCAGAGAAAACTGAGTGTTATAGGTGAGGATACCGAGCATATCCAACACTTGGTATCAAACATAGGTACTCTAAAGAAAGCTAAAGGTGTAAAATCATCTTCACTAAACCATATAACCTTTGATTATTATTTTAATTGTTTATTTAATAATGAAACCTATAGGACTGATCAGTATTTAATCAGATCTGAAAAACATGTAGTTTATACAATAAAACAAAGCAAACTAGCGTTAAGTTCATATGATGATAAAAGAATTGTTAACTATTTATATACAGACACCAAACCATGGGGTTATACGTAGTTTTAATTATCTTGTATTTGTCTTCAAGTATATATGTGAGCAGATCTAGAGAGGGGGAAAATACAGGTTAGATAACTTAAACTAAAATAAAATACACATCTATAGTTAGTATGATTTCAGCTATATCAAGATGTTGATGGTTTTACTATTCCTCTTACCTCTGACGAGAGGTAATTCAGTACAAGAAGAGCAGTGTGATTATTACAAGCGTGAATCTGAAAACTGGCGAAATCACTATGAATCCCTTTATAATGTCAGTCTATCTATTCATCAAGAATGTACAGATGAACTGGACCAATGCACGGAAGACCATATGAGCGAAATGGATTTGACTGACGAGTGTTTCAAGAAAATCACAGGATTCGAAAGACGAATTGAAAATTTAACTGTATCTACGACTCTCATCGAACGTGAAAATTTAATAAAACAAAGTATTCAACTAGAATCTACCATACAAGAATTGAGAAAGTCCCTACATGACTCCAATAAAAAGCTGAGTTTTTCGTACGGCCTCATTAATGAGTATAAACAAAATATAACGGAATTACGTGACCTGTATGATAAAATTGTATTAGATGCACATATGTTAAAATTTGATTATGATAACTGTGATGTTAAGTTAACAAAATGTATGACTGACATTTTTCAAAAAGAACGAAAATTAATACAAAATATAAACGACTGTGTGGAAAGGGAGGAACAATGTCAAGAGAAGAAGAATAAATATTCACTTAATCTAAGCATTTGTCGAAAATCAAATAGAAAGCACAGATTAAGTAAAAATAAAAGTAATTTACAACCTCAATAATAATAATAATAACTTATGTTATGTGAATTAGTAAAACACTAAATACATATTTTTAAAAGTCTATTATGTGTTTTATTTATCTCAGGGGGGTGAGGGGGGAGAGTTAAACATTACAGGTTTAGGCTAGTCTAGGCTTGTGGAGATTTCTCGTACATTTTTTTCTTTATTTGACCTTGAAGAGCGCTCTAACCATACTACTAATCACCAACGAGCGCTTCTTCACCGTAAATGGGCGAGTGGTCGAGTGGTGTCAGTCGATTGCATTGTAAACACTAGGTCTCCGGTTCAAATCACACCGCACGCCCATTTTTTACATTATTTCAAATCTCCCGCTAAACTGTGCGTGTGTGTGTGTGACGTCATCCATGGCGCCAGCAAGGCGGCACAAAGTTTGCAAGTCCAGACTTGTCTCTCGCGCTCGAGATTACAGCCCGCGCACGTCAATAAGATAAGAACGAGAGCGCAAAGGGCGCATAGCAACCGCACATGCACGTGACGTCAATAAGATAACAAACAAGCTCAAAGGTCGAATAACAAACACACAGACGTCAACAAGATAAGAGAGAGATTAAAGGTCAGATAAGGCTGTCAAGGTCACGTGACGTCAGAGACGCTCCGAACAGGTGCATTTCTCCAGCCCCACCATGGCGGATTTTGAAATATCGCAATATACCAAAGTTTTTTGTTAGTTTTGTGTCGAATTGTTCCGTATAGAAAAAGTTTTGTTCCGCTTCCGTTCGCGAGATATAGCCATTTTTTGAGGAGGGGCTGGGGAAATGCCAGCCCCACCACATTTGAATTTAGAATTTTTTTCGATGCCAAAGTTTTGTGTTAGCTTTGTATCGTTTTGTTCCGTTGAGAAAAAGTTTTGTTCCGATCAATTTTCGAAGATATAGGCAATTTTCCGAGGAGGGGCCAGAACAGCTTTTTTGGAATTTTGAAATTTTTTCGGTGCCAGTTTATTGAATTAGTTTTGTGCCGAATTGTTCCGTAGAAAAAAAGATACAAGGAATTTTCCGATGAGCGACTTCTACTTACGTTGGCGGCATTGCCTATATCAAAATTTATGTACTTATGTATGTGTGTGTATCAATAAAATATGTATATATGTGTAAATGAGGAAAAAATGTGTCAAAGCATAGTCATAAAAAAGTTATTGCGGTAATATTTAAGTCTGGTAGTCCGTTGTTGCGTTCAAACATGTACCGGCGGGCGGGCGCCTCGGTACCGAGACAGGCGACACGTGTCGCTCGACCCCGGCTGGCCGAGCGCTAGACGGAGAGATGCACCCCTCGCATGTTTTGAAAAACAAGATAGTTAGATAATTTTATATTCTATTTTATACAACTGATTATTATGTTTTTTCCATATTTATGTATACACTGAATATGTCCGGATTACGGTTGACTTACAGGAATGCAAGTGTCACTTTCAAATCTTTTCGTATAGTTTTGGCGGTTTATTAAAATGTACAGTACAGATTGTACAGCAACATATTTGTTCTGAATTATTTCCGCAGATACAAGTAATTTATTCAATACGTCTGGGAAACCCCACGCTATTTTGGAAATTGAAGTATTTTCTTATGCCAACGTTTAATATTAGTCTAGTATCAAAATTATTCGTAGTGAAAAAGTTTTGTTCCGACTTATTTTCGGAAATACGGATTCCTATAAGCAATTTTTCAGATAGTGCTGGGAAGCCCCGGTTTATTGCTTGGAAAATCCGTTCCTTCTCGATCCCAACTTATTGTGTTAGCCTTAATATTGAATGGTTCCGTACAGATAAAGTTTTGTTCCGCTTCCGTTCGTGAGATTTAGGCGCTTTTTTGCTGAGGAGAGGCTGGAGACAGGGCACGGCCTCGGCGGAAATTTGAAATTTTCTCGATGCCAAAGTTTTTTGTTAGCTTTGTATCGTTTTGTTCCGTTGGGAAAAAGTTTTGTTCCGACCTATTTTCCGAGATATAAGCTATTTTCGGAGGAGGGGCTAGAAAACCTTTTTGGAAATTCGAATTTTTTTAGATGTCAAACTTTTGTGTTAGCTTTGTATCGTTTTGTTCCGTCGAGAAAAAGTTTTGTTCCGACCCATTTTCCGTGATATAAGCTATTTTCGGAGGAGGGGCTGGAAAACCTTTTTGGAAATTCGAAATTTTTTCGATGCCAAACTTTTGTGTTTGCTTTATATCGTTTTGTTCCATAGAGAAAAAGTTTTGTTCCGACCTATTTCCGAGATATAAGCTATTTTCGGAGGAGGGGCTGGAAAACCTTTTTGGAAATTCAAAATTTTTTCGATGCTAAAGTTTTGTGTTTGCTTTATATCGTTTTGTTCCGTAGAGAAAAAGTTTTGTTCCGACCTATTTTCCGAGATATAAGCTATTTTCGGAGGAGGGGCTAGAAAACCTTTTTGGAAAATCGAAATTTTTTCGATGCCAAAGTTTTGTGTTAGCTTTGCATCGTTTTGTTCCGTGGAGAAAAAGTTTTGTTCCGACCTATTTTCGGAGATATAAGCTATTTTCGGAGGAGGGGCTGGAAAACCTTTTTGGAAATTCGAAATTTTTTCGATGCCAAAGTTTTGTGTTAGCTTTGTATCGTTTTGTTCCGTCGAGAAAAAGTTTTGTTCCGATCTATTTTCTGAGATAGGTATTTTCCGAGGAGGGGTCAGAAAAAGGTTTTGGAATATTAAAATTTTGTCAATGCCAATGTTTTGTATTGGTTTTACTCCGTATTACTTTCGAACATATAAGCAATGGCCGCTAGAAAATCCCTGTTTTTTGGTTGAAAATGCTATCATATAAGATGAGTGACAAGTTTTAAGCTATTTTGCAGACATTTTATTTTATGTTGTGTTTACATATATTTTAAAATAATAATGCTGGTTGCACTAATTTATGCTTGCCTCATATAGCTACCCTGATTCGTGGGTTTTGGTCAGCTTGGGTTATCGTGACGAGTGCCGGGATGCTGTCATCCAGCTGAAAATTTTAACTTCACCATCTCTATATATCTACGAATGCCTCAAGTACGTGGTTGCGAATATGGGCTCTCTTACTACTCACGATGGTGTGCATACGTATTCCACAAGAAATGGCCAGTATCTTCGACCCGATTGTTTGCGCTTAACAGGTTCCAGAAATGTTACAAACTATTATGGGCTAAAGTTTTATAATGCAATTGACATTTCTTTAAGACAATGACCGAGTTCTATTTTACTGAAGCAAATAAAAAAAAATAAAAAAAGGCATACGTTAGTTCACGCTAGGTGAGAACTCGCGCTAGGGTGAGAATTGACTCCCAGAACTGTCGACTGTTCCACAGGAGCTCTCCGTTGAATCTGCTATCTACTTAGTATGCATTGTACTTATGCATCGGGAATTGGCTCCCATGTCCAAATTTTTATGATTTTTCTTCTAAATTAAATCTTTTAAATGTATCAATGTGTTATCACTTATCATTTTTTTATATTTTTAAAGCATTTATGTCATATTCGAATCGAAATATTTGAGGGATGAATTTTCTTCTAATTTAGAATGCAATCTTGAGAGAAAGAGAATGTTGAACGTTCGAGCTCTGACTTTTTAACATATCTCGGAAACTAGGTCGGAACAAAACTTTTTCTCAACGGAACAAAACGATGCAAAGCTAACACAAAACTTTGGCATCGAAAAAAGTGTGAATTTCCAAAAAGGGTTTCCAGCCCCTCCTCCGAAAATACCTTATATCTCGGAAAATAGGTCGAAACAAAACTTTTTCTCAACGGAACAAAACGATGCAAAGCTAACACAAAACTACGGCATCGAAAAAATTTCGATTTTCCAAAAACGTTTTCTAGCCCCTCCTCCGAAAATAAAAATAGAAAATAGCTTATATCTCGGAAAATAGGTCGGAACAAAACTTTTTCTATACGGAACAAAACGATATAAAGCGAACACAAAACTTTAGCATCGAAAAAATTTCGAATTTCCAAAAAGGTTTTCCAGCCCCTCCTCCGAAAATAGCTTATATCTCGGAAAATAGGTCGGAACAAAACTTTTCTCTACGGAACAAAACGATATAAAGCGAACACAAAACTTTGGCATCGAAAAAATTTCGAATTTCCAAAAAGGTTTTCCAGCCCCTCCTCCGAAAATAGCTTATATCACGGAAAATGGGTCGGAACAAAACTTTTTCTCGACGGAACAAAACGATACAAAGCTAACACAAAACTTTGACATCTAAAAAAATTCGAATTTCCAAAAAGGTTTTCTAGTCCCTCCTCCGAAAATAGCTTATATCTCGGAAAATAGGTCGGAACAAAACTTTTTCCCAACGGAACAAAACGATACAAAGCTAACACAAAACTTTGACATCGAGAAAATTTCAAATTTCCGCCGAGGCCGTGCCCTGTCTCCAGCCTCTCCTCAGCAAAAAGCGCCTAAATCTCACGAACGGAAGCGGAACAAAACTTTATCTGTACGGAACAAGTCAATAATAAGGCTAACACAATAAGTTGGGATCGAGAAGGAACGGATGTTCCAAGCAATAAACCGGGGCTTCCCAGCACTATCTGGAAAATTGCTTATAGGAATCCGTATTTCCGAAAATAAGTCGGAACAAAACTTTTTCACTACGAATAATTTTGATGCTAGGCTAATATTAAACGTTGGCATAAGAAAATACTTCAGTTTCCAACTAATAACGTGGGGTTTCCCAGACGTATTGAATAAATTACTTGTATCTGCGGAAATAATTCAGAACAAATATGTTGCTGTACAATCTGTACTGTACATTTCAATACACCGCCAAAACTATACGAAAAGATTTGAAAGTGACACTTGCATTCCTGTAAGTCAACCGTAATCCGGACATATTCAGTGTATACATAAATATGGAAAAAACATAATAATCAGTTGTGTAAAATAGAATATAAAATTATCTAACTATCTTGTTTTTCAAAACATGCGAAGGGTGCATCTCTCCGTCTAGCGCTCGGCCAGCCGGGGTCGAGCGACACGTGTCGCCTGTCTCGCTAGCGAGGCGCCCGCCCGCCGCGCCGGTACATGTTTGAACGCAACAACGGACTACCAGACTTAAATATTACCGCAATAACTTTTTTATGACTATGTTTTGACACATTTTTTCCTCATTTACACATATATACATATTTTATTGATACACACACATACATAAGTACATAAATTTTGATATAGGCAATGCCGCCAACGTAAGTAGAAGTCGCTCATCGGAAAATTCATTGTATCTAAAAAAATAAAGAGGAACAAAACTTTTTTTCTACGGAACAATTCGGCACAAAACTAATTCAATGGACTGGCATCGAAAAAATTTCAAAATTCCAAAAAAGCTGTTTTGGCCCCTCCTCGGAAAATTGCTTATATCTTCGAAAATTGATCGGAACAAAACTTTTTCTCAACGGAACAAAACGATACAAAGCTAACACAAAACTTTGGCATCGAAAAGATTCTAAATTCCAATGTGGTGGGGCTGGCATTTTCCCAGCCCCTCCTCAAAAAAATGGCTATATCTCGCGAACGGAAGCGGAACAAAACTTTTTCTATACGGAACAATTCGACACAAAACCAACACAAAACTTTGGTATATTGCGATATTTCAAAATCCGCCATGGTGGGGCTGGAGAAATGCACCTGCTCCGAACGGGGTTCTGAGGCACGACCGAACTCAAGGTCATTTTTGTCCCAGGATCCCGGTAGCTACACTACTGACGATCCAAATATTTTTCAGTTATAGATCTCGCAAATTCATTTTTTCAAGTTCCACTCAGCGAAGATAGTAAACCGTATACAGCGTTTTCATTTCAAGGTCATTTTCAATACGAACACCTACCTATGGGTTTAAAGGGCAGTCCTGCAACTTTTCAGCGGCTAATGAATAGTGTCCTCACAGGGTTACCAGGTATCAAGTGTTTTGTTTATCTTGACGATATTGTTATTTATGGTAGCAGTTAGAACGATCACAATTCTAAATTAGTTGAGGTTTTTCAAAGATTACGTGCAAACAACTTAGTTACAACCAAGTAAATGCAATTTTCTTAGAAAGGAAGTAACATATTTAGGCCATATTATCTCTGAAGATGGAATCAAACCAGATCCTAGTAAAACTAGCGCTGTTCAAAACTTTCCAGTTCCTACAAATCGAAAACAATTACAATCGTTTCTCGGTTTGGCATCTTATTACAGACGATTCATTAAAAATTTCTCAGATATAGCTCGACCCTTACATAATCTTCTTAAAAAGGATGTAACTTTTGATTTTAGTCCATCATGCCAAGAATCTTTTATTGAACTAAAGAAAAAACTGACAACATCCCCTATTTTACGGTATCCAGATTTTACTAAGGAATTTATCCTCACAACGGACGCTAGCGCAATTCTTTCACAGTTATCTTCGGACGGAAAACAGATTTACCAATTGCTTACGCAAGTCGATCCCTAAATAAAGCCAAAATGTCTTATGCAACCATAGAAAAAGAATTACTTTCAATAGTCAATGCCGTCTCTATTTACAGGCCCTATATCTACGGCAGGCATATAAAAATCTACTGCGATCACAGGCCCTTAGTGTACCTTTTCTCAATTTCTAACCCTTCTTCCCGATTGATGAAATTCAGACTTAAATTAGAAGAATACGATTACGAAATAATATACAAGCCAGGGAAACAAAACACAAATGCAGACTGCCTATCACGTATACAAAAAAATAATTTGCTATCAAATTCTGAAAATTATGCGGATTATCTTAAATTTATAGAAAAGAATATAGTAGTGAACGAAAACGTTATTGACGCAAATGGAAGTGAAAATTATACAAACTTGAACGTAGTTTATTTTACTGATGCGGCGTTACAAACACCTGTAGATTATGTAAACAAAATCGCGGGTTTACAAACTCAGCAGATTGCCACAGGTGGTATCGCGTTCATTTCAACACCACAAGAACAATATTATATATATCTTGTTATAAAGGCCACAAGCGCTGACGAATCGTTATATGAGAATGTATTTACTATTCTGTTGGAATTACGAAATTTTTGTTTAAAAAACAAAATTACTGAGTTAACGTTTCCAAGTAATGCTATAAAAATTCATAAATTCAAAGTCGAAACAATTCGGACAATGCTAAGATATGTATTTTCTAAACCATACAATATAAAAATAAATGTAATTCATAATAATGTCCAAGAAAATTTAACAGAGGAAGAAATTAACAAAATTTTAGTGGAAAATCATGAAAGCGTTATAATAATAATCCACGCCTTAACATCCCCCAACAGCTTTCGCCACTACGGGGGCATCGGCAGGCCGGAATTATCATTATTATGGCCCGCGTCTGTGGCACGTCTTAAGTTGTTTGGCTTTCAGCATTCGCCGTGGAGTAAAGGAAAACCACAGAAAAACCTTTACTCTGAAAGCTGGATGAAAGCTGAAAGTTGGATTCGAACCAACGTCCCCCAGACTGATAGCCAAGCGCGCTACCACTCGACCACAGTCTGGCTGACACATAGGTTTTAAGAGATGCCTAAGGAAAATACAAGAAAGGTATAAGTGGCCAAAAATGTATCGCGATATTAAGAAGTTTATTCGGAAGTGTGAATCATGTCAAAAAACTAAATGTTCAAAGAAAACTAGGGTGCCAATGTGTATCACTACTACGTCGAGTTTCCCATTCGAGAAAATATTTCTAGATATTGTTGGTCCGCTAAATCAAACAGAAAATTTTAATAAATATTTACTAACTTGTCAAGACGATTTAACCAAATTTTCAGTTGCTATACCTATAGAAAACCAAGAAGCTAATACAGTCGCAAAAGCATTAAGTACACAAATAATTTGTAAATATGGAAACCCAAAATATATTGTAACAGACCAAGGAACAAATTTTATGAGTAATATTTTTAAAGAAACATGTAAATTATTAAAAATAAAGCAAATCCAATGCACTAGCTATCACCCACAAAGTAACGGTAGTTTAGAACGTTCACATAGAACTCTTGTAGAATATTTGAGAAATTTTATTAATAAAGACGTAACCCAATGGGATAATTTTGTAAATTTTGGAATGTTTACGTACAATACCACCCCTCATACTTCTACAGGGTACTCACCCTTCGAACTTTTATTTGGACACAAAACAAATCTACCATCCGCAGTCACCAAAAGTCCAGAAATGCTCTACAGTTTTGATGATTATTATAACGAACATAAGTCAAGATTACAACATAGTCACGAAATTGCTCGAAATACTATAATTAAAAACAAGGAAAAATCGAAAATAGCGTACGATAGAACTGCATCTGAATTTAAATTCAACATATAGGCGATAAAGTGTTACTTACAAACGAAGCAAATCCAAAAGGAAAAACAAAGAAACTACTTCCGTTATATACAGGTCCTCACGAAATTATTTCAGTAGATTGAGATGTGAACTATACAATACGAGTAAATAGACGTTTAGTTAAAGTGCACGTAAATCGTTTAAAGCGATTTATAGAATGAATAACTGTCCAGTCTTCAAAATTATTTAAATGGTTTAGATTTTTCAATAGTAATCACGATGGATAATATCCACTTACTACATGATATCGTTTATTCACGTGATTCACGTTTATCATTAAAAAATAAGTTAAATCTTGTAATAGTAATTCCGTTCGTAGAGTCTCAAACTTTAATGTAATGAAAATATGTAGTGTTCCCTCGCTCATCATATGTTGCACATTTTTACCTCATATCTTCTCTCTATAATTGTATGTTGTACAGTTCTTATGTATGTTTCATATGTTATTTATAAAAAACGCCAAAGTGGACAAGCTGTCAAAAGTGAAAACTGTGAAAACGTAAAGTGCAAGGACATAACAAATGAAGAAAGAAGACTCTAAAAAAAACATTTTTGACACATGTACAAGGTTATCTACGAATTTTTATGTACCATTCTGTGTATATTGTTCATATATTTCTATTTCCTTTTTAATTACTGTATATATTTTTAACCGCTATGTATGCATTTTTGTAAATTGTAAAACAGACATATAAAGTGTAAAATCTACATATCGAAAATTTAACCTCCGGTAAAATTTTCTCAATCAAAGGGGGAGGAGTGTTGACCCCCCAATACTCATCTCTTAATTCTATATATTCATCTCATATACTGTTCGATATTAATTGATTATGCATTCTGTATGTAATGTTATATGTTTATTGTTTATAAGCAAACATGTTTATAAAACAAGCTATCAATGATTATTGTGTATTTACGATACCGAAAGTGTTATTGTTTTGTATGTGGAATTTCAATGTCTTAATATTATGGTGACCCAGAAAACCTGATGGTTGACATTGAAATTCGGTATATATAATACCGTCCCACGGAGTAACAAAAAGAGTAACAAAAAGAGTAACACCAGCCAACAAGAAGATATTTCAACAGTTCCCGTTGAAACCAGCCAAAACTGTACCAGAAGTATACAAATAGACAAGTTTAAGACATCACACGTTTTATTTCCAAATTCCAACCCCAACAGAATGAACACAAACACAATACAAAATTTAGCTGCAAGACCAAGAAGTAGTAGAAGATCAATAGGGTGTGGAATTGATAGAGGTCTAGCGCCTCCAATGGCTTGGAATATGGTCCCCAGCAAGATGATACCTAAATAGGTGGTCGACAGGTCCACTAGTGATATGTAACATCAACCCCCCCTCCCCCTTTGTGATCAATAGTCATGTTATCCCAAGCCCCCCTCCCCTATTTGGACCTCATGTGATTAATGGACGACCCCTTAGTTTCACCCTGGTGCAATTATCCTGTCCTGCATGCGTTTCCTTATGCTTTCCTAGACTGCGATTATTTGAAGATGCATAAGCACATAATGTGCATTTAAATGGTTTTTCTCCTGTATGCGCTATCATATGGTATGTAAGATTTCCTTTTTGTGAACTGGAATAACTGCATAAATTACATTTAAACGGTTTCTCTCCTGTATGCGTTTTCATATGGTATGTAAGAGAACCCTTAAATGTACAAGTATAATCACATAATGTGCATTTAAATGGTTTCTCTCCTGTATGCTTTCTTATATGGTCTGTAAGATGTCCACCTTGTGAACTGGAATAACTGCATAAATTACATTTAAATGGTTTCTCTCCTCCATGCGTAAGCTTATGCCTTTTAAGATTACCATTACGGGAAGAAGCATAAGCACATAAGGTGCATTTAAATGGTTTCTCTCCTGTATGCGTTCTCATATGGTATGTAAGATGTTCACTTTTTGAACTGGAATAACTGCATAAACTACATTTAAATGGTTTCTCTTCTGCATGCGTTCGCATATGCCTTTCTAGATTTCCATTAGTTGCAGAAGCATAATCAAATAAGGTCTCTTTTGTAGACCCTCTTGTGCGCCTGGTCATGTTAACTTCAACTGACTTCTTCCTTGCATGTCTTTGCTTATGAGCCTTTAAGAGTCTAGGTTGTATAGTAGTATAGTAACAAATGTTACATTTATATCGCTTCTCTGCCTTGCGAACTTCCACATGTTGCGGTAGTTGCAGTGATTGTGCAGAATCACTAGAAGCGATTGCTTCCTCATGTGTCTCTGTCTTCGGAGGATCAATAGGTTGCCCGGATCCTGTACAAGTATAGCCGGAGACAGTAGTTTCAGTAAATTCCACTTCTTCAACTTGTATGTCCAACCTGAAATTATGAAAGAACAATAAGCAATGATTCCATTTACTAGATAGATGGGGAACTGCATATAATGTCAGAAAAGCCATACGCTAGAAATATCAGGATCTACATAACATAACATTTACCAACATTTACCAACAACAAGCGTGGTTCTCGCACGACGCAAAAATCTTTTTGGGCTTAAACTTTTATTAAATAAATAAGTAATTGGGTTGAAACACAGGCTATAAGTGAAAGGGGTACACTAGAATGAAATTTGTGAGATTTTAGGAAACTGACCATTCCCGACTGAGGATGATGTTAAGGCATCGAAACATGTCTCGATAAAATAAATTAAAACTACGCAAGGAAAAAGAATTTTGCATTTTATTTCGTCATTATAACATTTATTGGTCCAAATAAGTAAGTTCACATGGTTAATGTACATATTGTTGGATAAGTCAAAAAAAGTGTGTATTCTTCTCCTTCGAAATCGTAGACTGGCTTGTTGGTTAGGAGTTGCCGTATTAAATTCTTGAATCTTTTCAAGCTTTCTGAATACATTTGGTGTGGCTTTGCAATCTTCCATCAAATCATTGATCATTATAATGAACAGAATGGGGCCCCGCAACGACCCCTGAGGAACGCCAACGTTGGTCTGCTTCCGCTCGGACTTCGCAACATTCACCACCACTACCTGTGACCTGTCCGTAAGGTACGAAACCACCCAATCATTTGATCGTCCTGTGACCTAGATATTGTAAAGTTTGATCTTCAGAAGGTTGTGTTTGATGGTGTCAAAAACTCGGGACATATCAAAGAAAAGACCAAGCACTTTCTTTTTCTCCTCTAGAGTGTCCAGGATCGCTTTTATGGCCTCCTCAGCTGCACTCTGGGTTCCCTTCCCCTTCTGATAGCCGTGCTGGTTTTTGACTGTGAGGTTATTGTCTCTGAGGAAACTCGTCAGTCGGTCACCGAAAGCTCTCTCAAAGATCTTGGACTATGTGCATTGAAGTGCAATTGGTCGATAGTTTACTACATCCTCCTTAGATTTTCCCTTGTGTATTGGCACTATCTTTGATGTTTTAAGTTGTTCCGGATATATGCCATCTTTAAAGGATTTGTTTATGATCTGTGTTAGGGGTCTGCTTATGAATGGTTTTGCAATCTTCACTACACCACCAGGCACTCCATCAATTCCGGTAGATTGCTTTGTACAAGATCGATCAATAATCTCTTCAATTTCTAAAAATGTGGCTGTATCTAGGGTGAATTGTGATTTGCTTTCTGTGTACTGTGGTTGAATGTTGGGTGTTGGACATTGGTTTCCCATGTTGATGTAATAAGCATTGAATTCGTTTGCAATAAGTGTGCTGTCGGTCTTAATTTGATTATCAACTTGAATTGTGATGTTTAGATTAGAGTTTAACTGACCTCTCTCCTCATTGATTATGAGCCAACACTCTCGACTCAGGTTTGCGCTAGTTGTTATTCTTTTATCATTGTAAGTACGCTTGACAGTTCTTACGTGTTTCCTGTAAGCTCTTCGTAGTTCTAAGAATCTGGATCTGTATCTGTCATTGTTGAGGAGTGTATTTGTAGTTCACATATCTCTTAAAAGGGCGGATAAATCTTTTATATTCCCTGTTACCCATGATTTACACAATATCTTCTTTTCTGTGATTGTAACAGGGAAAGATTCATGGAAAGCTGACATAAAAATATTATAGAATTCGTTGAACATTTCCTGAGTTCCCTGTTGGTGCATTTGTTGCGGCATATCTTTCTCCAAAGCTGTGAGAAATTTTTCCTTGTTTCTTGTGCTATATATCCGATGTTCATTTGACGTTTCATTGGTTTTTCTTTGCATATCAACATCAATGATCTCGATAGTGTGATCAGATAAATGATTGTCCATGATTTGGACATTATGGTGCGTCAGTATAGTTAGTACTGTACGCATACACAGCCAAATATCTCGGCAGGACTTTAGAAGCCATGCTCTCCTGGGAGCCTACTCTAGTCACCTTTTTGAAGCGAATGCGAGAAGTCGCGAAGGGAGTGGGGATATCACAGGTTGCCCTCCGGTACGTATCTAGGGGCAAGTTTTCTTATTGCTATGAACAATAACGAACGCGCCACGCCCACGTTTCAATCACACATATGGTAACGTATGGGCGTGGCGCGTGTGTTTAGTCAGGGAGGTAATAACAGAAATTTCCGATTCATTTTCGCAAGCTTCATTTTTTTGTGTATGAGTTAAGTGTGTAATGTATAATAGTAATCTGAACGTCTGCCGGCGCACCTCCGCGACAGGGGGTTGCAGGAGGGTTACAACTCCAGCAAAAAAATAATTAAAAAAATTATAGCTGCATACGCGAAACTGATTGTATGTATCAGTTGAAACAAAAGAAGCTTAGAAAATATCGTCTGCCACTTAAATTCCTCACCAAAACTCGTCTGCCACCCATATAAATAAGAGCAAAAAAATAAAATAAAAAAGTATGTCCGCAAGGATGAAATGTGATTGAAATGCTTCTTTTTATATCAGCAAACCCAAAAATAATAGTCTGCCATTAATAAGATACCACGAAGGTCGTCTGCCAAGCCTATGAAGTTGCGCTCAGCATGCACCGCGCGAGCACCACGGCCGAGACGGCGCGCCGTCTGCATTTTTATCGGCCTGAAAGACGATCGTTATTATTAATTATTAAACGGCTAACATGAAGTCCTTTTTTATGTTACATGTTGCATGTTCAGTAAATTAATTTAAAGTCTGGTGGACTTATGTGGGTGGCAGACGAGGTTTGTTGCGGAATTTAAGTAGCAGACGATATGTTCTAAGCTTCTTACGTTTCAACTGAACATGCAATCAGTTTTGCGTATGCGACTATAATTATTTTGTATTATTTTTTTGCGGGAATTGTAACCCTCCTGTAACCCCCTGTCGCGGAAGTGCGCCTGCAGACGTTCAGATTACTATTATACATTACCCACATAACGCATACAAAAAAAATAAAGCTTGCGAAAATGACCCGGAAATTTCTGTCGTTACCTCGCGGACTATTATTATTATTATTATGGTTCTCAGCAATGTGTTAGCAACAAAGAAACTTGGTCGTAGATACTTACCCATGGTACTTACCGGACGGCAACAGGTAATATCCCCACTCATTTCGCGACTTCTCGCATTCGCTTCAAAAAGATGAAGAGAGTAGACTCCCTGGATACCCTATGTCAAAAAAGTGAGGAACTAGGAATTTGCTACAAGGATATGTATTGGCTGGTTCGAAGAAACTATATAATTATAAGTTCTCTTGTAAAAGCATATCTGAAACCCGTGAGGACGTATGGAGCTCAACTCTGGAGTTACACCAAAAAAGTAACATAAAAGTTGTCCAGACCCTTCAAAATAAACTACTAAGATGCATTGCCAATGTGCCTTTGATGCAGTAGGAATGACGACCTTCATAAGGATGTTAACATAGAAGTTGTGTAGAACGGATTCAAACAATTGCAAGAAGTTACGTAGAAACGAGTTGGGCTGGATGAAAAATAATTTTTTGGAAAGATAAAAATTAATGTAACTTCTACATCTTTGGCTTTTTTTCAAATATAAAATGTCTAGCCCAACTCATTATACAAAATAGATTTTAACCTAAACAGTAAAGCTTAAGTGCCAGAAATATACTTTTTTGCCCATATTACTACTGCCCTGTGTAGACAGCAGACGGCAGGAGGTTTAAGGGGTTAGATCACAGTGATTGCCTTAAAAAGAGTGAGTTATCTTAGATTTAATTGCGGTGAAAATATAAATGCTGTTTTATTAATTTTTATATATTTATTAACACACATCTTAGTAACTAAAAATCAATATTTGTATTAAATAAATATTGTAGTTTGTAAAATGTATACGTCTTTGCGCGCAACACAGTTCTTCAAGTGAAGGCAAACGGTGTAGCTACATGATTGAGGCCATTGGGTTCATCTGAAAGAAACAAAACAAATTTCTGCATTAATTACAAAGTATTGTCTATCGGCTGACCAAGGGCTTTCCTTTTTTTTTCAAAAATGGATGAAGAAAATATATTTCTATTTTTAATGCAACGTTTTGCATTTAAATTAGCAGTATTTTTGTTAATTATTACTAAACAAAACATTCAAGTCATTTCATCACTAACAACCCGATATATCGTGTACACCGCTCAAAAAAACGTTGTTTCGAGAAAAACGCATTTACAATATTTTGAAGCCAATTTTTATATTAAAATACTAATTTTGTATGCCTTATCGTTAATCTGCTATTCCTGCTCCGTACTGGGGGCATTCCTTTTGCAGTTTCTTCAAAAGATGATCGGGTCTTCCGTCGGCTAATTCGGCCTTCTTTAGAAGCTTCATAAGTTCGTGATTCACAGATTGAAATTCGCGTTTCATCCTTTTCTAAAGACATTGCGGCCGCATTCGGACCAATGCACAATTGCAGTGTTCATTATTTGAAGGACACTGTGATAGCCTATGTTAAAAATTCCCGCAGCCAAGAATGCAGCAATTTCAACAGACCGTTGAAATTGCTGCATTCTTGGCTGCGGGAATTTTTAACATTTTTTTAACAATAGTAATGAGAGCCTTAACTCTCTCATCTGGTCTTTTGCTCCAAAACAGTTGTTTAGCAGTGCACAGACCGTGCACTGCTAAACAACTGTTTTGGAGCAAAAGACCAGATGAGAGCGTTAAGGCTCTCATTACTATTTTGAGTAAATCCTCCCAAACAGCGCTCTAGTAGGTCATCCTTGCTCAGTTCCGTGTAAACAGGAGTAACAGCTTTTAAAACTTCATCAGGAAGTGCTCGTTTATGTTTGTATTCGTGCAATTTATTTTCCGCCTTTGCTTTCTGCCAGGTGCACCAACTATTTTTGCCTTGTGGACATTTACTGTGCTGCGGTTTATTATCGGTTGACGATTTATGTAACAGTGTAGCCCAAATTGCTGACTTCATGTTGTCCATAGAATCTTTATTCCTTCTGATGGCTAATCCATAGTAAACACTTAGTTCATCAATTAGTTTTGCTGTAAGTTTTCGCACCCATCCCTTTCTGTACATGTCCAACACATTCCTCCTTTTTAATTGTAACTTCCTCACCATAAGGTTTTGATTCAAACTGCTTTTAAATGTTTTAGTGTCGCCATTACCGATATATGACAAATATTTAACTCCGTGTAGTTCTTCCGATCTTGCAAACATCTCCACAGCTCCGTCCACCTCCATTTTCCCCGAACTTGCATAGTGATTGGTAGCACAATTATCAACATGAGACTCTTTCCATGCTTCATATTTCTCGGAGTCCACTTTATCTTTCCAATATTCGCATTGCTTGCAATACGAGGATTTTACGATAAGATCAATTACTTTACCGGAGTAATGGCCTACTATAGTTGTCACACCTTATGATGACGAAAACCCTCTTTTCCTCCACGTTCATCCCCAGAAACTATTACACCTGTTGGTTCCATATCATTTTCCACAATTACAGTTAGCCGCTTCTCGTCAACAGACGCCTCAGAAAATAGTAAATCGGCGACAGTTTTTGATGCACAATGAATATTTCTAATTATACCGTTATATACCATTTTTTAAATACTTTAGAGTTTAGAGAGATCCATTATACCACAAAACGTTTTTATTCCTTCATAGCCAACACCAAGAAGCCTCATGGCAAGAACAATACGTCTGTTGATTTCATATGCGTTTTTTATGAGAGGAGAAGAATTAATATATCGTGGCTCACATTTATCACAACTAACGACTAACTCGAATCCAAGGCCACGAATACTTGATTGACCGAATGTCAAATTTCCTGCGCAAACATTACAACTTATCATACCACTAAGCGCGGAAAAAACGTTACAAAATTTATTAGTCGGTATCCATGAGCTGCACTTATCGGTAGTTCCATTGAAACACCTTTTAGTTTTTTTGCGGACGTACTTACGGAAGCGGTTTCGCGCTCAAGACGACTTGGTGGTTTCGGTCTTTTTCTCTTTCTGCAGGCACGTCCGGGTTTTGATCGGGACCCTTTTCTATCGCAAACTGATCGGTTCATCATGAAAAACTCACGTTCACGACACAAATAATAACAAACCATGCACATAGGAAACTAGAAATTCATTAGAGCTATCCTGTTCGAGTCTGAGCTTGCGTATACTCACACGCGCTTGCGTGAGACGCGCGCACTAAATGTGTCTCGCATTAGCGAGATACGTGCTATCGTGGCATATATTATGTCCCCTCTTTTGACGTCTATTTTATCGGAAACCTAGGGGCGAAAAAATTTGAAAAATTCCTGTGCTGTCCTTGATTAATATGCTACAACTCATAAAAATTAGAAAGCTGTATGTGTTGGCGTTAGTGATGGGAAGTTCGACTCTTTTAGGTGATTTGTATCATACGAATCTATTCCGAAAAAGATTCGTATCAAAAGATTCGTTTTTTTCGTTCAGTTTATTTAGTACAAAAGATTCGTTCAGTAATGGTACGAACAAATCAAGTGATTCGTTCAGTACGAACGAATCAAATGAATTTGTATGAATTTGTATGAATTGGTAAAATGGCTTTTTATGCTTTGTTGTGTAACTAGATATAACGTACAAATTTAGTTAATATAGGGTTAAAAAGACAAAATGAAAAATCAGAATATGAATATGACGACGTAAATTTTCGGTGGTCCGCCTTTTGTTGAAAAAATACACGAGCATTTTGATTTACATTCTTAAACTCTTTCAAAATGTAACCAAGTGCAGCTTCTCTTTTTCTTCATTTTGCCTTTTTAACCCTATATTAACAAAATCTGTACGTTAAATCTAGTTACACAACAAAGCATAAAAAACCATTTACCAACAGAAATTATTGTAAGAATATAATAATTTCGTTTGCTACCACTACCATTACCACCAATGAACGCACCTGTTTGTTCGTACAGTGTACTGATACACGTACAAACGTACGTACTGGTACGTACTGTGTGTCAAGAGTCGGAACGGTTTGTTCAGACTCATTCAACTAGTTCGATTTCGCCCATATACGGATCCCGGTGTGAACGACTCAGTACGTACGAGTCATACGTACGAATCAATACGTACGAGTCATACGAACGAAGTCAGTTCGGACCTAGTGATTCGTACCATACGGTTCTTTTTAAAGATTCGTTCAATTTGAACGAATCATACGAAAACCGGCCACCTCTAGTTGGCGTTTTCCCGATTTTTCCAAATTAAGAAGAATTGGCGTTGTTTTTGGCACCTGCGGAATGCTAGCTTTCAATGTGCATTTTTGTAAAATCATTGGATTAGTGGTTGACCCACAAAAAGCTATATTATGCAATGCCAGCCATTCCGTTATTAGAAGAGCTAGAATAATGAAATATAGACTTTAGGCTACCCAATACTTCTTAGGTGTAAAGTTTATTACATAATCATGGTTTATCTTGCATGTTCCCTACAAAAGATCGAGTTGAAGCTTCTCATGATTGCTGCAGTTGACGCGGCGCTCTTCGGTCCTTGGGTGGAGCGGGGCTAGGGATCGACAGCGACGCAGTGACGTAGTGGCGGAGCGCACGTGCATTACTATAGTTACTAGTGTTTACGGACACAATACATAAAACGACACGGCGATTATGCCTAGCCAAAGAAATTTGGGTATACGGCGACGGATTACCGAATTAAAAAATAATGGCAAAATAAGTCAATAAGATAACAATTTAATTAATAAAGATTGGCAATTTTAAATCGGGTTTCGGGTTTAGCATTTAAAATTAATGACTGATCTGCAAAATATTCTATGTGTCTACCAATTTACAATGCTAAATTTGCAAAAATTTTGATAATTTTTATACGCTCTGAGCTGACGTTTGTAATATATGTAATATATCAAGAGTTGTATTTATTTTATATTGTTTCTGCATGTATTTAAATATTATTAATAAATAAGCTGTTGAAACTGTTATAATAGTTTGACTATTTATATAACAAAATCGGGCAGTTTTTAAATATTTGTTGGGTTTATCAAGCAAGGTTAATTTAGTATTCACCACTAATCGGAAAATCTGCTAACTCTATATTATTAGATTTATCCGCTTCCATCAATATCTTGTTTACAACCTTATTGTATAAAAACTGAAGAAAACATAAACGCCAATCGATAGAAAAGATTTCTCTCGTCCCGGGTCACATATTATAATCAAAATTATGCAAATATTAAGAATTTAATTGTTAGTTAAAATTACTACCTTGTCAAGTTATGGGTCTTTTTGTGTATTGATAATAACCTGCCCCGGTTCTCCCAGCTGTGTCGGTCCTCTCCGACATGACAGCACCGCTAACGCCTCCTTTCCCCGCAGCACCCCAGTGACCGTAGAGCGTCGGAATTCACGCGGTGTTTCAGCACGATCTTTTGTATGAAAAAATGCAAGATAAACAATGATTATGTAATAAACTTTACACCTATGAATTATTGGGTAGCCTATAGTCTATATTTCATTATTCTAGCTCTTCCAATAACGGAATGGCTGGCATTGCATAATATAGCTTTTTGTGGGTCAACCACCAATCCACTGATTTTAGAAAAATGCACATTGAAAGCTGGCATTCCGCAGGTGATTTTACTATTGAACTCGTTGATATCTATGGATTATTTCCGGAGTAATTAATTGCTAAAGTTAAGCGAATAAAATTTACGGGGCAAAAACAGCGCCAATTCTTCTTAATTTGGAAAAATCGGGAAAACGCCAACACATACAGCTTTCAAATTTTTATGGGTTGTAGCATATTAATCAAGGACAGCACCAGAATTTTTCAAATTTTTTCGCCCCTAGGCCGCTTCTTCTCGTTTGGGCGGCATGAGAGGGGGTGCCCCTACGAGGGGACTCCTTCCTCTCTGCCTGCACCCGTTTCTTTGAGTCGACCCATTTCTAGGGGTAGCGCGAAGCGCCTTTCCCCCTGGTGTCGGTGCTCTTGGGTGGGAGTGGCCGTCTTTGGTCGGTTGCTGTAGCTCTCGCTTCAGCCTCCTTGGCCCTCTTCCTTCTTTTGGCTTCCGCACCGCTGACGCGTCGCCCGCGTCTCGCTAGCTTGAAGCCTCAAGGGTCAAGCACTAATCCAATGATTTTGCAAAAATGCACATTGAAAGCTAGCATTCCGCAGGTGATTTTACTTTTTAATTCGTTCAAATATATGTATTATTTCCGGAGTAATTAATTGCTAAAGTTAAACGAATAAAATTTACGTGGCAAAAACAGCCCCAATTCTTCTTAATTTGGAAACAGCCCAAGAATTTTTTCAAATTTTTTCGCCCCTAGGTTTCCGAGAAAATGGACGTCAAAAGAAGGGACATAATATATGGCCACGATAGTACATCAGGCGCGAAACCGCTTTCATTTAATATCCGATAACTCTAGAAATACTTGGAATATCGTTATAGGACTTTATTCATATTAATTCTAAGAGTTATAACTAACTTTTAAAATAAAAAATTGTTTTTTCTTAAATTTAACTGTAGTCTAACCCCTTAAACATCGCATATAACTGGTGACTACGGATTGGCGTTGGGAGGACCGGCTGACCACTACCAGCAAAAAAAAATCTGATGTGGCCAGGCACATGACTTTATCATACAATATATAAAATTAATAGTTTAGCTGCATGAGAATCTATTTGACTGAGATAAATCGTGTCTGCATTAAAATTAAACTAGTTAGCCAGGATTTGACAGAAATTTTGATAGTCAATAGTATCAATCGAAGGTATTGTCAAAGCATCAGCATTTAACACTACCTACTGTCATCAGAATAATAGTTATTTATCTCACAAGTGCCGAAAGTACGGAATAGCACAACGAGCGGTGATGCGGCGCGTCACCGATGGCGGAGCGTCGTCGTCGCATGTGAGCGAGTCGCGCTATGTAGTTTTCGGCAGGAGTGACATCAACGTTTTTGTGTTGCTTTTTGAGAAATACGTATTTAAAAAAAAAATCAAAAATAGTTATTTTCGGTATAGAAAATGTTAGGTTGATACCACTTCTACGAAATGTCAAGTTTAAAAAGCTAATTCAAATTCTGACAGATTTATATTCGTTCATGACACTGTAGATGACGTTCCATGCGGTTCTCCGAGTGTGACAGCGTGGTGACAGCCATAGACATTTCTGTGGTGACAGCACAGAAAAAATATTTGTCAAAATCCTGGCTACTATGCAGTTTCATATCAATGCAGATGCGACGGATCTCGATCAAATAGAATTTGCTCTTGCAGCTAAACTATTAATTTTACCAAAAAATGTCATAGGCATAAATTATTCAAAATTTCCTCTGCTTTAATTTATTATTTAACTATTTTGAAGAAATTACAGAAATGGCGGCTCATCTGCAAAATCCTTGAAAAAGGCTTAGAATAAACTACCAGTTCCTTTGGACCCTTTTGAACCAAAAGCTTTTCAGCTCTAAGTTTAGTCATAAAACTTCTAAATATGAACTTTCGTCCCGATACCTTTAGTAGTTTCTCCGGAATCTTCGTCACAAAAATGGAACACCACACACACACACACACACACACACACACACACACACACACACACCCACGCACGCACGCGCGCACGCGCGCACGCGCGCACACGCACACACGCCCACACGCACACACGCACACACGCACACGCGCACACGCGCACACGCGCACACGCGCACACGCGCACACGCGCACACGCACACACGCACACACGCACACACGCACACACGCACACACGCACACACGCACACACGCACACACGCACACACGCACACACGCACACACGCACACACGCACACACGCACACACGCACACACGCACACACGCACACACGCACGCACGCACGCACACACGCACACACGCACACACGCACACACGCACACACGCACACACGCACACACGCACACACGCACACACGCACGCACGCACGCACGCACGCACGCACGCACGCACGCACGCACGCACGCACGCACGCACGCACGCACGCACGCACGCACGCACGCACGCACGCACGCACGCACGCACGCACGCACGCCACGCACGCACGCACGCACGCACGCACGCACCCTCACACACACACACACACACACACACACACACACACACCACACACACACACACACCACACCACACACACACACCACACACACCCACACACACACACACACACACACACACACACACACACACACACCACACACACACACACACACACACACACACACACACACACACACACACACACACACACACACACACACACACCACACACACACACACACACACACACACACACACACACACACACACACACACACACACACACACACACACACACACACACACACACACACACACACACACACCACACACACCACACACACACACACACACACACACACACACACACACACACACACACACACACACACACACACACACACACACACACACACACACACACACACACACACACACACACACACACACACACACACACACACACACACACACACACACACACACACACACACACACACACACACACACACACACACACACACACACACACACACACACACACACACACACACACACACACACACACACACACACACACACACACACACACACACACACACACACACACACCACACACACACACACACACACACACACACACACACACACACACACACACACACACACACACACACACACACACACACACACACACACACACACACACACACACACACACACACACACACACACACACACACACACACACACACACACACACACACACACACACACACACACACACACACACACACACACACACACACACACACACACACACACACACACACACACACACACACACACACACACACACACACACACACACACACACACACACACACACACACACACACACACACACACACACACACACACACACACACACACACACACACACACACACACACACACACACACACACACACACACACACACACACACACACACACACACACACACACACACACACACACACACACACCACACACACACACACACACACACACACACACACACACACACACACACACACACACACACACACACACACACACACACACACACACACACACACACACACACACACACACACACACACACACACACACACACACACACACACACACACACACACACACACACACACACACACACACACACACACACACACACACACACACACACACACACACACACACACACACACACACACACACACACACACACACACACACACACACACACACACACACACACACACACACACACACACACACACACACACACACACACACACACACACACACACACACACACACACACACACACACACAGACATTTTTTTGTACCTTGGTCAAAAATGTTCAGGGGACCCAAAAAGACCTATTTCCGCTAAAATCTCAATTTTTTTTTCGGCTTGATTACAATACTTTAGCAAACTGCGTATGATACACACACACACACACACACACACACACACACACACACACACACACACACACACACACACACACACACACACACACACACACACACACACACACACACACACACACACACACACACACACACACACACACACACACACACACACACACACACACACACACACACACACACACACACACACACAGACATTTTTTTGTACCTTGGTCAAAAATGTTCAGGGGACCCAAAAAGACCTATTTCCGCTAAAATCTCAATTTTTTTTTCGGCTTGATTACAATACTTTAGCAAACTGCGTATGATAAAGTAAAAAAACGTCGAAACGAAATATTTCGTGTCGGAGTTGCCTTTATATGAAAGACATAATAAAACTTATTTTGTCAATCCCAAAATTTTAGTTTCAATTGCCTAAAACGTTTTCTTCCAAATAATTTTGACGGAAATTAAAAAAATTCTGTTTGAGAAACTAAATATGACACTAAATATCATGGGGTTAGAAAAGCGTATTATGGCATTTTAACTAACCTTCACCTGAATACGCCTCTGATTTGGCATTAGAAATAACGTGTAACAAGTTCCCATTGATATGGGGTGTGAGTTGCGAGTTATTCACGGTCATAGATGGTCGACTCTTGGATTTTTTATTGATCGGACAACAATGGATTTTAGGAAACTTTTAGATCTTTTAGTCGTCTACATAAAATGTGTATACACCATTTAAGTACGAGTTGGCATTTTCAAGTTATGCGTCTGAAAATACCAAAAGCACGTATGACGTTATTTGTATGCTGGGTGATCCATTCCGCGTCCCAAGTATTTGAAAACATGATTGAGCATCATATTTAATAATAAGAAGAATAATAGCGTGCAATTAAAACTTGACCATTTGCGAGACAGTCCATTAGATTTAGAAAGTTAAGAAATGGCTTATGAATACCCACCTTGGTTTTTACGGAAACTAAAATTAGTGTAAATGATCTTAAATCTACGCTAGTAATAAATAGTTTTAGAAAAATTCGATAAAATACGTTAGCGGTATTTATATCAAACACTTGTGAAGCACATGTGAACACATTTGAAAAATATTTGGGTTATTTTAATTTGTTAGAAAACTAGTTAAAAAATCGAAAACAACCAGCTGTTGACTAAGTGCTCTTTATTGTAATAAAGCCCTAAACTGAGTTTCGCAAAGGTTTAGTATGTATATATAAACTCCATTTTTGGTTCAGTCTGGAATTGAAAAATTGCAATTGAAACTGGTATACATTAAATTAATTGTTCAAAAATGCAGACCTCTTCCGAAAACAAGTGGGCCCAGTGATCTTTCTTTCTCCAGGGCGCTGAATATGTAGCTACGCCAATGGAGAGACATAAATGAGTGCCTGTTAGATTAAGTTAAGTCGCCTATAGGAAAAGTTAATGTTAAGGGTAGTTTTTTCAACAATTATAAATAGGCACCCACATAAAACATTTAGTACTAGTTTGGAACAATTTCCAGATGCAGACGTAGAGAATAACGTTGTGGGGGGAGGTAAATGTTAGCAAACAAATTTGATCGCAGTAAAAGTAATATTGGACAAATAACTAGGAGGTCCTGGGAGGGTTTACACCAAAGAACAGCCGTAAATTGGTGTGTCGTCTTTTGGAAGAGATGAAAAACCGTGGGGCTTGACAAACAGTTGAACACCTCTGGTTGTCGTTACTGTATCGTAAGGTCGCCAAAATTTTCTTGAGAAAAAACGCGACATAAGCGGGGAAGAGGGGAGGTGGTGATAAAAACCAAATGCTGGCGTCATCGTAAAATCGATAAATTTTTGGTTTTTGGGTATAAAGTGAAAAAATAATAATGGCAATATGACTTTGATTTTGTTTGCGTACTCAGATATTATTACACGTTTTGGTGATGGTGATCAACACATAAGGGTTTAACATAAAAAATAACACTACATAATTTGCATAAAGATATTACTTGTTTTGCCATATTAATATCAAATTACTAAATATTTAGAATGTGTACCTGTACATATTTAGAAAGGTTGATTCAATGTTCATATAGGTTTATTCAATCTTTTGAATAAAGATTGTTTGAGACGAGAAACAGTTTCTTTCATTGAGTATCCACAAAAATTACATTGTTGGAAATAACGCCCTTTTCTCTTAAATGTAACTTTAATAGTACAAAGAAGTTACTGTATTTTAGGTAGAAATAGTTATCATGCTGGCTAGAGTAAATACTTAAAAATGTAAAAAATGCGATATTTTGAATTGAAAAATAATAATTTAAAAATTATGGTGACTTGAATGTTGATACGGCGCTTTACGTCTGGAGGACAGTACATTGAAAATTATCACGCTTCTCTTTAAAAAAATTCTTCAAATATACGTTCTTTATACACAGCAGAATTGTACACATATAAACACTTAGGCAGATATATAAATTAAACAAAATTTCACCTCTGTGTAACATTGACCATCAACAGAACATCTAAACGTTGAAATGGTTGTGGAGGCATGAACAAAAATTAATTATTTACTTTTAGTATATAACTTTTAGTATATATAAGGCTTAAGAGGATAGTAAACAAATATTCTAATAAACAAAGCCTAATTCTAAATTGTAGACTTCCGCGGTCTGAGTCAATGATATATTGATTTCCGGGTGGAAACCGCGTTGAGGACTTTGAAGCAGTCGACGTTTCGCGGTCTGTTGCAAGAGGCATCTTCAGGACTAAGTTATCAAACCAAGCGCTAAGAAGATACTGTCGTCTGTTGGGGCGGGTCTTTATATGAGGGGACTGGTCTCACCAGATGGTGTTTGGAGTGGGGGTAACGTAGTGGAAGGGGTGGGGTTAACAGGTGGGGGTAACGTAGTGGAAGGGGTGTGGTTAACAGGTGGTGGGCCAGCAGGTAGAAGCGGTTGGGACAGGACTGATTTCCAGGTATGATGTAAGTGAAAACCATCATCTCTATTGATATTGGAGGGGTGTTTTAGGATTTCTATTTTTTTTTTAATATAAACGGTCTTAAGTTCTAAAAATATACAGATTAGAACTGAATCATTTGTCCCTTGCGCTTCTTGTCACCACCTAGCTCGAAGTGCTTGCATCTCTTCAATGGGATTTGTTTACGGAATTTGCAGTCAGCACATTCCATACACAATACAATCTTCTTGGTTGTCTTAGCCTTCTTACGGAAAATAGGTTTTGTCTGACCTCCAAAACCTTGCTGTTTACGGTCGTAACGTCTTCTACCTTGGGAAGCGTGACGTTCCTTAGATTTCTTGTATTGTGTCACTTTATGAACCTTGTGCACCTTGCACTTCTTGCAGAAGGTACGCCTTTGCTTGGGAACATTTACCATCTTGGCAACTGTTTTGAACGAAGTGTCCTAAAAGATTATTGATTCACGGATCCTTCTACGGTAGTAATGGGATTCACGGGCGAGGACTTTAGTTTGTGCAAACAGGATGTCATGTCCCGTATTATATCTGTGTTCAGCGAGAGCTGAACCAGCGATTTGTCGCAATCTAGTGCAGCGTTCGAGCTCAGATACTCGGACGCTAACTGATCGCTTCGTCTCGCCAATATAGACACTTCCACAAGCACATGGAATACGGTACACACCAGAGGAAAGAAGAGGAGGGATTTTGTCCTTTGTAGATGGAAGTAAGTCCGATAGTTTGGAAAGGGGGTTGAATATCGGCTTTATGTTGTGCTTGCGGAGGATGCGTCCAATACGATCTGTCGTACCCTGGACGTAAGGAAGAAAAGCTGTTGCGATTGGGACGTCGTGATGCTGATGAGGTGTGTTATCTGTTGGGTTTAGGTGTCGGGAAATGGTTTTAATTATTGAGGACCTGGGATAGTTGTTTTGGGATAAGACTTTGGTTAAGTGGTCAAGTTCGTTTTGGAGGTATGTGGGGTGGGTAATAGAAATTGCTATTTTCACAAGGGTGTTGATGACTGCTTGTTTCTGAGCGAGGTGATGGTGGGAATTGGCATTGAGGTATCTATCGGTGTGAGTGGGTTTCCTATACACGGTATGTTCAAGGGAGCCGGATGGAGTGCGAGTAACTAGGACGTCGAGGAAAGGGAGAGAGCCATCTGTTTCCACTTCCATGGTGAAGCGTATGTCTGGGTGTTGCTGGTTGAGGTATTCGAGGAAATTGTTTAAGGATTGCCGTCCATGTGGCCAAATTACGAAGGTGTCATCCACGTATCTGAACCAACATTTGGGCTTGGGGTTGTGGGACTCAAGGATTTGTTGTTCAAATGCCTCCATGAAAATGTTGGCCACAACAGGGGATAAGGGTGAGCCCATGGCAGCTCCCGAAACTTGTTCATAGAACTTGCCTCGGAACTGGAAATACCTGGAAGATAGACAAGCACCTACAATATCAGCGTAACAAGAAGGCTGGTTATCAGATGTAAGGAGTTGTGTAATTATGGTGATGGTATCCTGGATTGAAACCCTGGTAAATAAGGACTCAACGTCGAAACTAACCAGGAGGTCTTGGGGATCAAGGGACAGGTTTTGGATTCTTTGCACAAAATGTTGGGAATTGAGGATGAAGGAGTCCGTGTTACCGGTATATTTGTGTAGGTTGTTGGCAAGAAACTTGGAAAGAGCATAGGTAGGACTGGCAATTGAACTGACTATAGGACGTAGCGGTATATTAGGTTTGTGGATCTTAGGTAAACCATACAGTCTAGGAGGTCGGGAGTTTCTCGGAATTAGGGCTTGTTGTGTGTCTTTTGGGATGGGAGATTGTTTGATGAGATCTGTAATCTGGCGAGATAGGCGGGAAGTAGGGTCACGACTAAGGATACGGTATGACGGGTCGTTGAGTAGAAAATTCATTTTCTCCTCATAGGATAGGGTGTCGTCATACCTGGAAATCAGTCCTGACTCAACCGCTTCTACCTGCTGGCCCACCACCTGTTAACCACACCCCTTCCACTACGTTACCTCCACCCCTTCCACTACGTTACCCCCACTCCAAACACCATCTGGTGACACCAGTCCCCTCATATATAAAGACCCGCCCCAACAGACGACAGTATCTTCTTAGCGCTTGGTTTGATAACTTAGTTCTGAAGATGCCTCTTGCAACAGAGCGCGAAACGTCGACTGCTTCAAAGTCCTGAACGCGGTTTCCACCCGGAAATCAATATATCAAATCCTAATTCTTTTCTGTTTCTGCACAGATTTACAAAGAACACAAACAAAGATATGAAATTTTTTTCTTAAAACTTTTTACATATAACTATAATTTTGATTGCGTTTTAAGATTGATAATTTATGAATAGGTGAAAATAAAAATAAATGAATTTGTACGTTTTTTGTTTGTGTTCATAGGTCCTTTATGACAAACGCTGATTTGCTTTTACTGAATATATCAACAAGATTTGCGGAACAATGATACATTCGATAGAAAAAGTATTTTGCATTGCTCGGCTTTGATGGCCTTCGAGTGTAAGATAAAAAATACAAACTGTGCAAAGTTAGTATTCGAGTTATTTTTGATAATTTGACTTCATTGACGTTAAATTGAAACTAAATTGTACTGATGTGAATTTTAACCTTTGTTACCATGCTAACAATGTGCAAACAATCTCTAACGCTGGGGCGAGTTTTATTGAATTTGTGCTTGCCTTTTCAACCAAAACATCTTCATGTACAACTGGCATGAATCTACTGTTTTATAGTCATTCAGCTAAATGTCTTGTAGTTGATAAGTTAATCTAAAAATAGTATTAATTTTAAAATTATTGTGGTATGTGCACTACCAATAATAACTAATTTTATATTTTTCTTTTCAAGAAAATTACAACTTCACTGTGACAATAACATCACTAAATCGGTAGTGACCTCAAAATGTAATTTTTTAATACAATAATTGAAATGCTGATACTGCTTTTTATCATAAGATTAGAAAAACTATGTTTGGATTAAATAGGAACAACCCTATAATAAGTATAGCATAACACTTGATTAGCAATTTTCTAACAAAAAATGGTTTTCAAACTTTGCGGGATGCGCGACAAAATGTTGAGACTGTCTGGTCACTGTATCGTAGTGAGGGAAAAGCTCAAAAGGACAAGTGGCGCACCCCTACCATACATTTACAAGCTATAGTAGCCACCTTGAAAATGTGCTTTCCCAGATAACAATCGTGAGAGTCACGCAACCCTCATAACTTGAGATCGCAGACAATGTAGTAAGAAACGCAGGAAAATGTCTATATATTCTGGGTTTCTATGTATTACGCAGACTGTGCTTACACTATCTGCCTCTAAATTTAACATTATATGACTGTTATATGAGGCTATTCTACACATGTTATGAAGACAGTGTATGATTCAGTTCGACGTTGACGCATACTCAAAGTTAATAATATAGTTATATTTTATAATGCCAATCGCTAACATTGAATACTACCAATTAGAAGAAACTTATTTAAACTTACAGTTACAATAAAATTATAACAGTTAAACCTCCATATGAGCGAAGAGCAACAAGTTATCAGTATATTTTATATTAAAAGTAATCTAGTTTGCAAATATTTAGTGTTTTTCTTTTGGTAATTTCATTTCCAAAAGTAATGTGGTAACACTGCAAAATGCACATGCGCGCGGGCGTACGGGTCGCATTTAGGCAGAATCTACCATTGATTAGCAATAGGCCATAAATTAAGTTCTCTCATTGGTTGTTGCTAATCGCTGGTACGTTTTGTACGAACGTTGCTAATCGCGGGTAGATTATGCCGCCGCGGTAATTTGCGTATGTACTGTTGCCAATAGGAGGTAGGATTTGCCTTGTCATTGGTAATCAGCGGTATGTTTTTTTGTACATGGTTAATTGTGAGCTCTTCTCATTATTGGTGTTATGATTACCACACTATGGATCGTCGTTAATGTGCAAGGAGACACCTAAAGTTTCATACTCGGGGACCTTTTCTTTCAATTTTAAAACAAAAAATATGTAAAATAAGTAGCTCTAGTTATACATCTAAATACCGCATAATACACATAGATTCAAACGTTTTGCATCGCTTGCATTATTCCCCTATAAGCGCAACGCAAACATGGTCTGTATAAAACATTAAAACCGAATATCTTTTTTATTAGATGAGCTAGGAAAGGGATATACAAAATATACTATCCGACAAAGTCTAGTTAACAATAATTCTTTCTTCCATTCTTTCTAAATATTGTTTTTATACCCAGCACAACTCTACAGAGCGATACAAATTTTGGGATAATGTTTCAAACATTTTGGACATCCGTAATAAAAATATATTCGGTTTTAATACACATCATGTTGTACTGTAGCTTATGGGAGAAATACAGGTGATGAAAACTTCTGAAACTATACATAATAAATGGGTACCTCTAATGACCCAAGACCAGTGCGTGAGACTAAATTAATTTTTCTCTATTCAGTGTACCAATATTTTACTGTTCTGTATTTTGGATTGACAGAAGCACTTGCGATATCACCTTCGTCCATTTCCAGCTCTAATTTATTACTGTGAAAATTACAAGCTTCCGTAACACCTATGCCATCATTAAAGTATTTTTTTAAAACATTTCTAAGCTCGTTAGTAGGAGGAGGTAAATAACCAAGTGCCTCTACATTGCTCAGTGCATGAGTAAGAATGTTGTTAATAGTTATTATAGCTGGTAAGTCCTAAAATTGTCGTATTTACGTATAGCTTTATAAATACCTATACACTTATTCCCGAGTAGGTATATTATTTACCTTTAATTGTTAATTACTATAACCATTTTGTCTGTACTTTTACAAGAATAGAAATTGACACCTACAGTTTAGGTTTTTTGATGATCTTTGAGTGGATCTTGATTTATTAAAAGACGTATGGTAGCAGACGTACTGCCTTCTGAAATTTAAAATGTCTACATTATAGGAATACCAAATACTGAGTTCATCAGAATCTGTGCCAACCAAACCAATGTTCGTCAGTTCATTGTCAAATATTAAGTGTAGAAATTAGTTTAGTAAAACTAAAAATTATTAATATTTTCAGAATTTTAGGATATATGAAAATTGAACGTCTAATTTTAAACACGAATAAAAATAAAAATTTTCAACCAATCTACAAAAAAAAATCTCCTGAAAGATGCATCCTTATATTATAATTTTATGCTTGGCAAAATGAAATTTATTAAACAACATTCAGGGTGAAATATAAATTATTTATTCGCACGAATTTAATTGCAAATTTTCCGTCACGAATCCACTGCGAGTCGTTGGATTGGGGAACGATGTGTCGACACACAAAATAATATACCTACTTACCTGCATACTATCTTCTTTGGTGATGTCTTGGAGCTGCGCAACACCCACGAAGTATTAGTTTCGGCAGAAAATTCTGCTATCCACTCAATACATTTTTCACTAGAAGTAATATCAGCTCATAACACTGATATTTGTTGTCCTTCAGATTGATTTATCACTTCATATCAAAAATTTTTGGGAAATTTCAAATCAGTATTCATTGTGTCACGTATAATAATAATGAAAGGGCACTGACCACGCCGCCGGAAAAATAATATAGAAATGCGCTTATGCACAACTCACACGTATGTAGATAAAACATATCGCTCATTAGCAATGGCAAGGCAAATCATACCCCCTATTGGCAACAGTACATGATCTATTACCGCGGCGACAAAATCTACCCGGAATTAGCAACGTTTGTACAAAACGTACCCGCGATTAGCAACAACCAATGAGCAACCTTAATTTACAGTCTATTGCTAATCAATGGTAGATTCTGCCTAAATGCGTACGGGTCGGCGGTTCCCGGACGAAGGAGGCACGCCATTTCGCCATCTTGTGTTGGAGTGTTTTCCAAGTGCAACGTACGGTTTCGTCTAATAGTTGTATCTATTTACCGAGTTTGTTCCCGTTTATTTTGTGTTTTGTTTTGTGTGGTTGAATATAGGGGTGGGCCGAATATAGTATAGTTTGACATTTTATTATTACGTTAAGTGTTGTTATTAGTTTTCGTGTACAGTAAGTAAGAAGAAACGCACACCAGAGTCACTCAACCTGGAGGACTCGACAGGAAACCAAGACGCTTCGGGGGATATTCCGCAAGAGCACTCTGAGGTTGACATTCCAGACGACGAAGCGGCCTTTATGGAGAAAATTAACCTGCTGTCTGCTTACATCACGCAGCAGTACACAGAAACTGATAAGGCAGACAAATGAAGTCGACGCAGAAGATTATAAATTTTTTTAATATTTATTTGTCTTTATTCTTTTTGTTTGTTGTATTAAATATGTTGTTTTGAATATATGTTAAATTAAAAAAATATATGAAAATTGTCTAGAGTTTCTTATTTTGCATCTAAAATTTAAAAAAAAATACGTATATATAAATATAATCAATATTTTGTCAATGTCTGCAGGCACCATGAACCGAGATTGTAGTATTAATGCGGCGTTATCCACTATTTTTATTCATTTACTTGTGACAGAGCGTATTACCCGACTTTTATTCGCGATACCGTGAATGCTGGCAGCAGCATTCACAGCAAACGCAGCATAAAATGCGAAAAATATAAGCGTTCCCGTGCGACTCGCACCATCTGTCGATACTTGAGTCGCAATAGAGGACGCATCGGCCGGCGTATTTGCAGTCACAAGGCGCATAAAATGTTTCACGTCTGCAGCCATTTTGCGGGTAGGATTGTTATCTGGGTTCCTTGAATCCATGTCCTCCAAGTTGGTGATCTTGGTGATTTTTTTTTTAGAATTGTACATATAATTATCTAAAACGTGTCATACGTTATTTTTGATACGTCGTTTTAATGCATAATAAGCAATTAAGAACAATTTTTACAGAAAAACAGAACTCTCAGTTCAAATCGCTGCAAAGATGCGAAAAATATTTCTTAAATCTAAAAGGACTGTTAATTTTTCAATTTTGTAACAAAATTGCCCAACAGTGTAGTAGGCAGCCTTTGCAGTTAGTTGAACTAACACGTAAACTTTCCGAATAAATTTCACCCGTAAAAATTAAAAAGTAGAAACTTGACGCCAAGTGGAAACTATCCCAAAAATTGTACGTTGTAGAATTCTCTAAGTAAGCTAACATGAAAGCTTAAACCTTGACACAGTGAATAAGAGTGAATAAGGATTTACATTTGCTACGTAAAATTTCCTGGAAAATTTGTTAGTGATTAATAACTCGTATTTAGTTTGCTACAAAGATGTGGCACTTGGTTTGATACTTAGTCCTAAACATGCAAGATAGTGCAAAACTGATATTTAGCTTGAATATAAATCAGGTTATCAAACCGGTATTTTTTTCGTTACGGTTTCCGTTATGGTTCAATACATTAGAAATCGGGTCAGCTCACCTCATACCAAGACAAGTCATACCCGGACAACTCATACCAGGACAACTCATACCAAGGGACAACTCATACCACGACAACTCATACCGGGACACCTCATACCAAGGGACAACTCATACCAGGACAACTCATACCAGGACAACTCATACCAGGACAACTCATACCAGGACAACTCATACCAGGACAACTCATACCAGGACAACTGATACCACGACAACTCATACCAGGACAACTCATACCAGGACAACTCATACCACAACAACTCATACCACGACAATTCATACCAAAACGCCCATAACAAGCCGACAAGTAATTGTTGTCTGGTACGGTATCATCTATTGTAATTAGGAAACTCTCTTTAACGAGTTATTATTAGCTAATTGAGTTTTTACCTTACACGATGCGAAAATGTCGTTTTCGCGTCTCTATGGAGACACGAAATATGCTATTTGCCAGCCCGCCCCAGCCCGGCCTGTAATAAACACTTTCCGGGGCTAGCCCGGAAAATGCAATATCTCTGTCCAATCAAAACACAGTTTCGATTCGGTTTGACGTTTGTGATTAAAACGTCAACGGCTTTTATTTGACAGCCAATATCTCAAAGATTAGTCTTTAGAAACGGGTGATTTTATTACGATATTGTTGTGTAGGATAAAAAATTATGTGTGCACCACGCCCAGAAAGTGGTTTTCCGGGCCTCAAGAAGTGCCCAGGCTCGCTACACTCGCCTGTGCAACTCTTCTCTCGCCCGGAAAAGAACCACTTTCTCGGCTTGGTACACAATATACCATTAAATTTCTACACTGTGGAGTATTGGCAAACATATCACATTTTATACAACGCGGAAGGCTATCTAGTGAAAGACTAATATAGCCTAATAATAAGGCATGACATGATATACAGGGTGTCTTGAATAACTTTGCTATTACAATAAATAGCAAGATGAAATGGTGTATTCTTACATATATACATTATACACGGGGGCCAAAAAAACGGTACAAATTTTTAATCACTGTGAAGATTGCAACCACACCATACTCGCAATAACAGAACGTTTCAATCCAAAGTTATGTTGCTTTATGCTTGCTATGCAACATTTCTGATAACATCGGGGCAATTTATGAAATGAAAGGTGTAATAAAATTATGTAGTAGGTAATGACATGTGTTTTGTATTGGTCAAAAGGGACCGTAGAGATTTTATACCATCGTATACATGGTGATTTTTTTGTATACAGGGTGAAGTGTTGAAAAGTCGTTCTTTGCTGTTTTTACTCATAAAAGAAGTGGAATTGCGAATATTGTATGTTTTCAATCCTCACAACATACGCAATTTGTTTTTAAAAGAAATGTTTGCTTGAATTTGAGTGAAATTTTAGAAATATGAGTAATTGAACATTTGTCCCGTTTTTTGGCCCACATTGTATATCTTACGTATGTTCTTACACTCAGAAGCAATTTTTGGTATCAAAAAATGTTTTTGTCCGTCAAATTTGGCTAGGCAATATTCAACTTTTTTTATTACTTATGGACACGTTATTGAAGTTTTACAGATTATTGAATATAATAAATATTATATAATAAATATTATAAATAGAATATTGAATTTTTAATAGAATTGATTTCAATTAACTTATTAATGAATTTTCCGTCATGTACCAATCTGAATCTTTTGGATTTCAGTTTAAATAAGACTTGGCTGACGCATTATTTATTGTATCTGGGTAATTCCATGTAAAATCAATACAGTTTTTTCTCACCACCTTTCATTCTGATGACATTTTGTACAATTGTTGTCTTCATGTTGTTAAAGAAAAATTCAAAATTTTATGAAAATATGTTATCCCATAATTCCAAAACGGTTATGCTTATGGTTATGTTAATTCTTATGGGTAATATTACCGAGTTTTTTGCGGTAATATTACCAATCAGAATTAACATGCGCTCGGTAATATTACCGGTAATTTAATGTCAGTAGACTAGACGGCGGTAGCCTTCCGCGTTGTGTAAAATGTGATATGTACTATGCCCGCCAAAAAAAAATCGTAGAATAAATCTGTCAGAATAACAGCGCATAGGTTATTAAAGAACCAGTTACAAAGTTAACAAAAACATTTTCACTATATTTGGTTGCATATGTAGTGTACGACTTTTTTGGCTCGCGTAGTACATATAAAATGGCAATACTCGGTAATTTTCAAATACCTAATACGGCATTACACAATATGTAGAGAACATCCACACTGACCAAAATTTGTTAATCACACTAGATGACACCGTACGTGACAACAATCACTTGTCGGCTTGTAACGGGTGTTTTGGTATGAATTGTCGTGGTATGAGTTGTCCTGGTATGAGTTGTCCTGGTATGAGTTGTCCTGGTATGAGTTGTCCTGGTATGAGTTGTCCTGGTATGAGTTGTCCTGGTATGAGCTGTCGTGGTATGAGTTGTCCTGGTATGAGTTGTCCTGGTATGAGTTGTCCCTTGGTATGAGATGTCCCTTGGTATGACTTGTCTTGGTATGAGTTGTCCCGGTATAAGTTATCGTGGTATGAGGTGTCCGGGTATGAGGTGCACCCGACCCATTAGAAATATATCGGTTCGGTTCCGGTTTTCGGTTTCGGTTCAATCATGCAGCATGAGCTCCCTTCACAGAAATGTCGCAGATAGTACAAATGCTTTTCATTTCTATTGTTTGTTGTATGTGAAATACTCCCTGCTGCCATTTGTCCTATTTCTCCCGATTCTAAAATGAAAGAAGACCGACGAACGAACATAAATAAAAGTTAAGAACAATCGTATAAAATTGTTATCAGTTTAAGAGGTTAAAGACAGACTATAGATACACAGCTTTTCAAAAATCTGAAAAAATAAATGATCTAAAAATAGTTAATACTTTTCGAGTTAGAAAAAAAGCACTGTTTTGGAAAGCTGTTTGATGTTAGAACAACAAAATATTAAATAAACTAGCGAATATACTGATTTGTTCTTTTTATAGATAAAATACTTCTACTCCGTGATTCCTGGTTCATATGAAAATATATGATCTCATTTTGTATTTTATCTACGAAGTAATCTGTCAAGTAACAAGTAGCTATTGGGAGGGTGCGTGATGCAAGCGCCTCTCCCGAGGTAGGCGAGTACTATGACCACGAGGAAATGGAGCAGTTCGCAACATATGTTACAGTCATCTGTAGTGTTTTAGTGGTCCAATCAAACTTGTATTATTATATTGTTTTTGGAAAATAACTGTTAATAGTGAACTTCATTAACTTAATTTCGTTGAACTTAATTTAATTTACAATATATTATAAAATATAATTATAAACAACTATTAGGTAAGGTTATGTTTCATGTACAATTAGTTCACGTTAAGTTATTGTTTTTTGATTAATAAACTAGCAAGGCTGTGCTGTAGGGTCCGAGATCTAGCTCATTTTCGCACAGTCAATTAGCCTGCAAAACACAAAATGAGGTTAGTTTATGTTTTGAGACTTTTAGGTTGTATTCTAATTATGTAGAACACGTGCATAACACAAAATGAGTGTACTTTATGTTTTGGGACTTTTAGATTATATTGTAACTTTCTTATAAAACAAGCAAACTAGACAAACCCTTTTACTCAAACTTAATAATAAGATTATATTGCTGAATTGTGAATGTAATTTGAAAATAAATTTCAGTTTTAGCTCAACATGAGTGTAATAATCTTGGGAAATCTATAAAATTTGCATTTCCTGTTGTTTCTCCTATTATTCGTACATTTGTCAATACAAAACTTATAGTGTCCCCCCATTACGAAGTTAACGATGAACGATCTGTTGCTGTGAACCACAGAATTGTACAGTTATGAGTTATGACAGCTAGGCAACAACATAATGCGCCGTAAACTACTGCACATTTGTAGGCCGATATTAGTCCGCTTCTCCGCCACGGGCGCCTAAACCGATTTTCGTCTCCCTTCCACGGGGCATGCACGGTGCCAATACGGATTCCACAGGGCACAAAATGCCCTGGAGGGCATAAGATGTGCTTGACCTCCCCGCCAGTCTCTTGGTCTACCGTGTCGGTGACCCTTATTGTCATAGTTTCCTTATTAACAGATGTTTTTAATAATTTGTATTTTAAAAATGTTAGTAATAGAATGGAGAATAATAATTAAAACTGAAAAAACAAATATTCTTGAAGAGTCTGGAGGTATGTAATCCCTTGAGATGAAGAAATGTCAGTTTTACCTTTAACTTCCTACTATCCAAATAAATAATAAAAATTTAATTTTACTTACGTGATCCGTATATGAAGATGAGTATACGATATTTAGTAATAAAGGTGACAGCCAGACGGTAGGTAAATCAACACGAAAACATAACCTAACGCACTTTCGAGTTGCAAGTACGTTATAATTTTTAATGTAGGATTGTGAAAACGAGCACGCTTGAACAAGGATCGAATGTAGGCCAAATACGCTACACGGTTCGATGCAGAAATAAAAACCGATATTTTTTTCGTTTCAGTTACTTTTTTCGTTACGACAAAAATATCGGTTTTTTCGGTTCAGTTACGGTTCGAAACCGTGATATAAATACTTACATCGGTTCTCTTGCCACATGGATCTCCTCTTCACAAGCTTTAGTGGCTAAAAAGAAAAGCGGGTAAGTTACAATTTAAGAATCAAAACAAAGAAGCATCGTGCTTACGTCTATCCGCGCCCAACCTATCAGCCGGATTTTCAACGTCCTTGCAAAAGTTAACGTGATTTAACAAATACTTCTCCTTGCTAAACTTGAATCCGCATAAACTGCAATTAAATTTCTTCACTGGGGTTAAGTTTTCTATTACACCACTTCCTTCATGGTTCACTGATGGATGTTCAAACGTAGCCATATTTCGTCAGGTATCTGAATAAAAATAAATAGTAGCCCTAGAAATGTTTTGAAGTCAAAGAATAGAGTGGCCCAAAGAATATAAACTATGTAGTATCCAAATTTAGCGTGAGACTCTAGATTATGTTGATGTAAAACGCTATACTATATGCATTAGCTTACCTTGTATCGCCTGTATTATTGTAAATAAAATGAAATTGATTTCTCGACAATTTGTCGATATCCGATCGTTTTATTGTCACTTTTAAGTTTGTATCCACCTAATATAGACGTGGTCAGCGCACTTTTATTAGCCTTATTGAGAGCGATTTGAGCATAGAGATTCGAGGTTAGATGATGGAGTAAGGACAGGACAAAATGGCGAGCGCAAAACTCTGCGCATTCCTTAAAATATGCCGCAAATCCGGTTGGAAGGAACCTTCGGTACCAACACGAAAAAGTAAAATATTGTCCCCTTCGTTAGAATGTCTAAACATGAATAAATTAACTGTTTTGTTTGTTCTTGGTTTGTGTTTGTTCATAGGTTGATGTAATTATAGATAATGTGCTTAAAACTCACATTCCATACTTAATTTTCAGGGCTCAGAATACCAACCCCAAAAAGTATTTTTTTTAAACACGTGTTCTATTTATTCCAATCAATTCAAATGCAATCTAGAGTGGCTACAGTCTGGTTTGTTTGATAATTTCGTATCTATATCAAGTGAATTATTCTTGCTTTGTGTTTACCAAGAGAGAGCCCCCTTACTTTACACTTTAGGTTATTAGTTTATTAAGTATAATAGATCAGTTTTTATTTTATTTTTAAGTCAACATTTAGATAACTTAGTTTTAGATTTTTGGTTAGATTTTGTAGGTTATTGTAATAAGTATTATAAGTTTTCTTTTACGGTCATTATTTACAATGAAGCATTGCATTGTAAGTGGTTGCCATAGCAACGTAAACAATTTAGTGACGGAGACGAATGTGTCCCTCTGTGTCCCTAGCATCGAGATGAATATATATATATATATATATATAATCTGGAGGTAGCATGCAATAGTCCCCACCGGTGCTAAAACGGGTCAAAAGTTGTTTAGTTCTCATAGGGCCATACAGAGGGCGACGCGCGGCAAATTCAAACACTACTACTAAATTCTCTTGTTTATAATCTACTTTTAGTGCGTTCAATAAGTAAAAAGGAAGTAATTATCACTTTATAATACGAGTTACAGAAGGTAATGATCAAATCATCACAGTACTGATGGAATATACAGTAGTTGGAATTTAACTCGTAATATTTTAAGTAACTAGCAATGTTTGTAAACATTTCAATTCTGCTTTTTCATCGAAATTCTCTCAGAGTAAAGGAATGGTTGATATTATAACAATTTTCTTTAAGGTTAGCAGTTTGTTACTAAAAATAATAAAATAAAACAGCATCTTTTATACAGTGGTACATTGATTATTAAAAAGCACAACTTTTGTATATACTTGCTTTTCTAACATGAATATTGTGACAATTTGCGATATAATGCAGTCTGCACGTCAAATATATTTTCGCAACGTCCTTTATTAATAATACAAATATGATTATTACCAAGTTCATAGTTTATAATGTGGCTTTGAAGTGAATTGAATGAATATGTGTGTATACTGCACAAAAAACAGAGTGAACTAAATTTTCAAGTTAACTGGAACATTTCACGTTATTGAAATAAGAAACTGTTTAAAAAATGAATAAAATTTAATTACTTCCGGGTTGTGTGAAAATTTGTAAATGTTGACGTTATCATATCATTATTTATTTATTTATTTATATGTATACGAGATTACGTTTTGTCATAATTATAATGTTTTAAGTTTTGACGTTAAAATATTACACTGTGATAAAACGACATAGAAAACAAGATTAAGAATTTCAAAATAAAAAACAAAACGGTTACTAAAGTGTGTATTTGTAAAAAGCATAGACATTTAACAGTACATATAGTGTGCAGAAACATTAGATATTGTTCGTTTTCAACGTAAGTATACGCCTTTGTGTCTTTTTTAATATAGTTTTGTTGCTTTTATAAGGACCATTAAAAATACCATAGACATATTCATCTATAAGAGGCAATTAAATGCCACTATAAGCCTACTTACCCGACTGAAACTCTTATGCAATTTTTGGGTACTTGACCTGCAAATAAATAAGTTATATGTATAATAATAGCTGCGTTCGGATATTGTACACCGTTACACTTTTTACAACCAATAACATGTAGGTGTCATTTGGACGGTGTACTCGGTATCAACGGAGTACAATCATACGAACACAACTAATATAAAAAGTTTTATTTTTACTAACCTCTCAATTGTGGGGTATGTTTCCTCTACTACGAAATTATCAACATTTAAATACCTTATATGTTCAAATTTTGAATAAACGTATTGCAATCCTAGATTTGTTTTGTTTAAAAAATTGTGGGTGATACTGATAACATTGTTAAAATATGTACTAAAACGTCTCGGTAATCTTTGCACTCTGGAATTATACATACTAAAGTTGGGATGCTCAATTTTTTTAAACGTTCTAGTAGTTCATATGTTGGTAAAATTGTACTGTATGCATCTTTTGAACGGATTTTCTTTTAAAGCCCAGCGGGATAATTTTGCACGAAGGACTGCGTTGGTTCTACAAAGTAGAGTATGAATTTGTTATCCACCAACGCTACAGCAAATTTTCTTGTGACTATTGTCAAATGGCTTCACATCTACGAATAAAATCATTTTAATTAAATGTATAATGTTACTTAGTTTTCCAATACGTTCGAAAGGCCAGCGTTTGTAGGCGGTGGGCGGTCACAACGTTCACAACAGAAAACAAAATTTAATTTTTTGGGGTTGGTGTTCTTAGCCCTGAAAATTTAGTATGGAATGTGAGTTTTAAGCACATTATCTATAATTACATCAACCTATGAACAAGCACAAACCAAGAACAAACAAAACAGTTGATTTGTACATGTTTAGACATTCGCACGAAAGGGACAATATTTTACTTTTTCGTGTTGGTACGACGGTAACCGAAATTCGAGAGGAATGCGCAGTTTTGCGCACACCAGCGCACACCTTTCTGTCCTTACTCCATGATTTACAGGTTTACAGTGAGAAGACATAACCTCAATCTCCTCTATGTTTTCTGGAAGAGTCCGATTACTTCGTGAAGTTCTCGAATAAGCACTAAGATTGAAAATTACTTTCGTAGGAAATTGAACAGCAATCAGAAATCCAACTATTTTATTTGCGAAATATTACAGCCACAAGATAATCTAATGCAAGTAGGTATAGAGGAATACGCAAAGTATCCTGTTTCGACCACATTTCAACATAATAGATGGAGTGCAATTCGAAAAGAGATATTTTTTAGTTTATAGCCTTAAGGTACATCTACAGTTATTTCAGCTTTGAAGAAACTTAGAGCGAAAAATGACATCATTTGATCAACATCCGTCATTGAAACGTGAAGAAACTGACGAAAATGAGGACTTGTCTCCAGATGAGAAATTTGTTTGCAGTCTGTGCAAGTTCCAGTTTAGCAATAAAATGTTGTTAACAGACCATTGCCATTTTTGCAACAACGTTGGGATGCCCGCTAACATATTGGGTATGGACATAAGTAAGCACTTGGTTTTATTGCACGTAATTTTAAATGACTTTGCTTTCTTATTCTTTTGTTTAGCCACCATTAAATGTGAACCTTGTGAAGGGAAGACCACCGAATTCCTAGACGAACGCTCAACAACCGAACCAGCGTAAGTATCTCCATTTCTCAACTTCCGTAACCCCAATTCTGTTAATATATTAATTCACAAATGTCCTTTAAAACCGTTATGTAGTTTATTAGTTGAGGCTAATATCACTACTATGTTCCCTATTATTAAAATTCAAATCGTTAGTAAACTTTTCTGTATGCAAGGTACAAATTATTTTTTTTCTTTGTCACGATGCAATACTTTGTGGTACTATATATCATAAAGGAAAAAAAAACATGTTTTAGTAAAAATCATTTAGCACGGTTCAGAGACAAGGGATGATTTTTGAAAATTTAAGGGCTCAAAAATAGGATAAAACATTGTTGAATTCAGAAAAAGTACTTTTACTAAATTTGCAAAAGTACAAGTAATGCAAACCTGCTTCTGAAAGATTGCCTATATACCTAATTTATTTCATTATTATTGAATGAGTCCATAATTTTCAAAGGTGTATTGGAAATAAAACCTGAGAAATTCTTCAAATTTATTTAAACACAATTTAGAAACAGGTCACAATTTAAATTATGAAAACTTTAAACTTTTACATAGATGTAAAAAAGGTTACAAACTCGATTTACTTGAGCAATACGAAATCGAGAAACTTAAATTTAATAAACATGTCAATCTACTTAACGATCAAATCAATTTCTACACCAACCTCTTTTCAAATATATACTTATACTTCAGTCTGGCCTGTGTGAGTCGAGATAGAAACTTGTAATTGTGTGTGACGTTGGTTGCATACTTATTGTACTCTATGCCTGTTGCGTCGTTGCTGCTCTATGCTTACCTAATAGTTATTTTTTAAAATGTATTATTGTCCTTAACTGTAACTTTCATAAGAAGCTTTATCTAATTATTGCTTCTTCTGCGTTTTAGATTTAGGCTGATGATCAACTTGGCAGATCGAAACCGGTTCCTATTAAAATAAATAACAATCAAATGATCAAAGAGATTTTATTTCGAATACATATATTTCATTATTGTTGGTGCAACTTTTGATTATTCCTCTATCATTAATAGAGGTTAGTTTACACAGTACGTCATAGATAACTGTGTTTTTTATTCCCAGAGCTGTCTAAAGGGCGGTCCTGGTTACGGGAAACGCGCTGAACTGATTTCAGTTTTATTATCCTAGATATCCTTGTTTTTTAGGACTATTCTTTTCTCTCTTCACCAATGCTACCATTCTTGTTTACTGTCTCCAATTTCTCCTCTACTGTGGTCTATCTCCGAGTGCTTGCACTTTTCCTGGCTCACATCTAGACCCCAACAAATGTTTCTTTTACCAGCTCTTCTATAATCAAATTCAGCCCTTCCTTTGTCCTAGCCAAAAGTGCTTTCTCGTCTGCATATATTTGGTATGGTTTATAAAAAGTCAGGTACTTCGCCCTTATTGTGGTGTTTCTTACTTGTTGCTCTAAGGCTATGTTAAACAGCGTTGTTGATAGGGGTGTCTGTTTTACACCACTGTTTAATGTAAAGTGGTCTCCCGTTTTGCCTCTTATTCTCACTGTGTGTATAGTAGTGTCATTGTTGTAAGATTTATAAATTTTTGGCCCGATCCCATTTTACCCAAAGTCTCCATCTCTGATTTGCTCTTTATGTATTGTATGCTTGCCTGAAATCGATAAATTTTGCGTATAACCTGACTGTTTGGGACATTTTCCAACACAGATAGAAAATTTTGTTTAATTCAAATAAATATGCATGGACTCAAAAAAATCTGGTGTTTCAATAGAGGTAAAGAAATATTTATTTGCGGATAAAAATGCATTTGTTTGATATATTTGTTTTGTAGAAATAACGTTTATTTGTTTCAAAAAACTTAGTTTTTCAGTTAAAATTTACAATTTGTACACGAGGTTTATTAATGACTACAACTTTTCGGAGGGTATAGTAGAGAAAAATCTCCACGTGTCACCGCCGTTTGTGATGTCGCACATCCTCGACGAGTGATTGATTTTCCCAGACCTACATATAGTCAAGGTTTAGGGTAGTAAAGTGTACGCTGATTCGGAATCAGAACTTGAACCTGTATGTACTGTGTGCTATACTCCCGATTACACAGCTTTTTTAGCAATCTAGCCAGACCCATAACATCAACTGAGCGGTAGGCGTTCACCAGTCTTCTATTTATAGTCAAGATAAGGCAGACCTGTGAGGAAAGTGTTTACAGCACCATCCAACAATACAGTTGGATGAGGTATTCAAACTAAAGATATATTTATTTGAATCAAAATATGATTTCTTTGATGGAAGTTAGCCTATTTTTAAGTCAAGCAGGGAAATAAATCTCTTCTTGTATACAAATATAAATGTTTGAATCAACCTTACATTTCTTTGGTGTAAAGAAATGTCTTTGTAAATCAAAACAAAAATATTACTTTCCAGGAAAGTAATTTGTGTTTGTATCCAAATATATTTATTTGACTTAAATAAATATTCCAAATAAATTAATATCTACAAGCAAATAAATTGTATTGAGTATTGAAGTAAATATTGTTAGCGCCAAAGAAATATGTTTTTTGATCCAATAGAATAAATTCAAAAGAATTTATTTTTTAGAAACAAGAAATCTTTCCTATCTATGCTAAGTTGGAATATATGGTTTATGAGTTATATTGGTCTATAATTTGACATCCTTTGTCACTAGACATATGACTGAATCATCCCATTGTTTAACATTCGTTCTTGTTGCCCATTGTTCATTTATGATGTGCTCTCTACCTCACTTCCTATTTCGCCTTATTTATGGAAATAATAGTTTTTGTTCTCGGCTCACAGCTGGTGTGTTTTGATAGACTGGATGGCTCGCCACAATTTGGTTAGACTAAGTGGCCACTGGCCATATTTTGGATTGCATACATAATAGTCGTTGGTATTTTGTGATTAGTGCTCCATTATTCTTAACGCTCTTAGAGCGTCTAACGTATTAAAGGGTTCTGTCGATCTGGAGCATCTGGTAACCCATAAATAAGACACTCAATCACGCTACTAAATAACTCTATTAACAGTATAACTTTATAACATTAAGAACAGATCTGTACTCGATATCAGTCTAAGGCCCCTCCCTGACGGGCCGGTACGGTAGCGACACAACAAGGGTGCGACATATGTTGCAACGATGCTGTGCCGCACATCACTCTCGCACGGCTCTGCACGTTTTAGTTGTTTTTTATCGCTTTCGTCAGTAGTTCAACAATGCTTTACCGCTTCAAAATGTGCAGATTTGCGGCATATCGAATACATGTTGTGTTGCTGCCGCATCGTGCAGACCCGTGTGCGACCGACCATTGAAATACAAGGCGGCGACAGTCGCTCGGCATGTCGAGCGCTTAAGGCTGGTTTACATGGTGCGAGTTGCTGACCAGCCAGTTGACAGCAGCTGTCCCTGCGAACTCGCATTGAAAAGTGGCTAGCAACTCGGCTGTTTACACGAGATCAGTGAGGTGCGAGCAGCTCGCCAGTCTTGCGTTGTATACTCGTGTTTCAATATGGCTGAGCGCCGAGAAATTCCGATCTGCAAACTGACAATCTTTTTCCATGTTGTTATCTGACGAATTTATTACATGCATCCAACGTGTAGTTCCAAGAAAAAGAAGAGTTTGGGTTAGAAATTGGTTGCATCAAGAATCTTCAAGAGCAACAAATACAATCATGAAAGAGCTATACCACAAAGATCGTCGTCACTATCGAGTACCCACACAGTCCGAAACACTTTTAAATTAAATTGACTCAAATATTCAATGCAATTATTCATTCATACGTGAAACTCTCCCAGTATATATTATATACGGAAGCAGGGAAAACATAACTAAAAGTGTCTATAAATATAAATAAATGTAGTCGCATCCATCGAGCCAGCCCTCATCAATGACTGCAAGTTCCTCAACAATGGCTTGCTTGAGTTGAGTATTGACGATATTCCTCTGGAACATACGGTCTTTCAGGAGCCCCAACAGGAAAAAGTGTTGACGGACTTTTTCCTGTGTGGTATCTTCAAGAACCGTTTGCACAATGCACTGATGTAAACGGAGACCATCTGCCCCATATAATTTTCAAAAAATAACCTTGAAACCTGTGGCAAATAAATGGCATACTTGGTCGTATTTATAGACATATTTACTTATTTTGTCCGTGCTTTCGTATATAATAGGTATTATTTGAAAAATGTCAATTGGCTCCGGACTATCCTGTACAAAGAAAACAAAATTGCTATACACTGGCAAGTAACTGAGCTTTGCGTTCACACACTTCACACTACGCAAAGAGCGGGCGCACAGCTGACCGATAACCTGGGAAGGGTGGTGGGGGAAAGCAAGTGGCCAGTAAAATCAAAATTGTTTGAAGTAGCTCGCATGGCAGCAGCTGACAATCTCGCATAGGCAGTAACTCGCATATTCCGTTTAAACCATAACAGTAGCTGGTATGCAGTAACTGTCATTCTCAGCTCGTACGCCAGCTCGCACCATGTAAACCCCGCATTACCGAGACAATGTTGTACCGGTACCGTACCGGTCCGTCAGGGAACGGCCTTACTCGTACTGTCGATTCATCAGCCGCTTTGTTCGCTCGCTCCCGGCTGTTGTCCCACGACCGGGTTTTTATTCATTTTCAGGTATCGGTTTCCACAGAGCATAAGGCATCTGGTTCGTTATCCAATCAATTGCGAAGAGAATTTATACGTATTGTAAAAATTAGTTATCGGTATTTTTGTTTAAAAATGTGCATATTTTTTTTTTTTTTTTTAAGAATTAATGTTTTATTGATAATGTAATAAATGTAGTACATTATAAGTGAGTATACAGTACACATATAAAATGGTTGCTACTCTTCTGCTCCTTCAACGTCCATCTGGGTATTGAGTGATCCTCTTCCCAGTGGGCGGCATTGAAGGTCTACGTTGTTTGTCTGTTGTGTGTTGGTCACGTCCCAATCATTGTCTCAATTGGTGTTGTATAAGCATATATTTTATTTTAAGTTTGAAGGTTTGGTATGTTTGTTTTTTTATATGCTGGTCTATCTTATTGTATGTGTCTATCGTTCGGGTGGTTATGTTTTGGGAGTATTTGCTTCTCTTATATTTGTGTGTTCTGAGGTTTGTTCTTGTTCTGATATGATAGTTGTGGAAGTCGTTCGATTTTTTAAATACAATATCGGTTTTTGTAATGTTGTTATCTATCTTAAATAGCAGATTTAGACTATTAAATGTTATTCGTTGTGGTATTGTTAATTCGTGTGTCATTTCCATCACGTCCTTTGTTGGTGTCAGCCTTGGTATTCTGTATAATATTTTTAGTATTTTATTCTGTTGTCTTTGTATTTTGTTTATGTTTGTTTGTGTTGTGTTTCCCCATACAGTTAGTAGGTATGTTATGTTTGAGACAAATAAGGCATTGTATATAGTTTTCTTCAGGTGGTTGGGTACATATTTACTGATTTTATATATTTGTGCTATGGTTATAGAGTTCTTCTGTATTATTTTTGATATGTGTTTGTCCCATTTTAAAGTGTTCTGAATGTGGAGTCCAAGATAGTTCGTCTCGGTAAGTTCGGAAATTATCGTATCGTTTATCTTCACATTTATTTTTGTTTGTGTCTTGGTCGGGTTAAATATTAGGTAATTTGTTTTTGTTTCGTTTATTGTTAAGATATTATTCTCACACCATATTTGCAGTTTGGTCATATCTGCATCATATCTGGTCATATCTGGAATCTTGGAGCTTTCTCTCATTTTTATTTGAATATGCTATGCATATATCGTCTGCATACATATATAATTTTCCTTCCAGGTCTTGTTCAACGATGTCGTTTGTATACAAGATATATAACAGGGGAGGAATATTTCCTCCTTGTGGTATGCCGTATGTGGCATAGTCCGGGTCGCTGTAAGTGTTATTTATCTTTGTCATCTGTTGTCGGTCTTGTAGGTATGTTCTTAGTAGTTCTAGATTCTTGTCTCTTATCCCAATAGCTTCTAATTTTTTAACTAATGTGTGTCTGCTAACTGTGTCAAAAGCTTTCCGCATGTCTATAAAAACAGTTACAACAGTTTCTCTATCGTCCATTTTTTGTGCAATATATGTTATTAAATCTATCACTGCTGACGTTGTTCCAGAGTTTTTTTGAAATGCGTATTGCCGTTTGTTTATTATTTTGTTTGTTTTAATATGTTTCTCTAAGCGTATTTTTATTACCGTTTCCAGGATCTTGTTTAGTGTGGATGTGAGCGAGATGGGACGATAGTTTTCTGGTTTATAAGCCTGTCCTTTTTTAAATATTGGTTTTATTATTGCTTTCTTCATAGATGTTGGGTAATGGCCTTCGGTAATGGTGTTGTTGATCAGTTTTGTTAATATTGGTGTCAGTATGTCACTGTTTTTCTTAATAAAGGTGGTGGTAATCTCGTCTAGTCCTGGTGCTTTGTTATTTTTGAGTCCTTGTATTATGTTCCGTATCTCTTCTTCTGTTGTGTTGCTGAATTCAGTTGGTGGGACCGGTAATGGTTGTATAGGAACAGTGTTAGGTCTATGCTTTTTGGCAAGTTTTTCTCCTATTTTCGCAAAGTAACTATTTATTTCGTTTGCCATTTCTTTATTGTCCGTTGTTATAGTTCCATTAGTTTTCTGTATTTGGATAATATTGTCTTCTGTCTTGTTTCTTCTGTTTAAAATGTTGTTTATTAGGCGCCAGGTCTTTTCGGGATTGTGTTGGCATTTAGAAAAATGTCGTTGGATATACATTCTTTTTTCATATTCTATTTTTTGTGTTATTTCTTTCCTTTGTCTTTTATATTTCTGTTGTAGGTAGATGTTGTCTGGGTTTCTTCTATGCTTTTTGTGGGTATTATTTCTTTCTTTTATTAATGTTACAATATCTTCGCTTATCCAGGGACATTCTGTCCTTCTTTTAATTGTTCTTGTTGTTCGGGAGTTTTTTATTATGTTGTGCAATTTATCGGATAGTTGATCAAGGTTTTCTATTTCTTCTTCAAGCATTTTTTGTATCTCTAGTCGGTTCTTATCGTGGTCTATTGTTGTACGTTCTTGGTGGGAGTAGTGTAGTTTGGGTCTTTCGTCTGTCTTTATTTTTGTAGCAATTGGAGAGTGGTCCGAGATGTTTGTTGGTAGAATTTTTAGGTGTTCTATTATGTGTCTATTGTTGGTAATCACGTGGTCTAAAATTGTGTTGTCTCCGGTCGGGTTTGTTCTTGTATAGTATTGTTTGTCTTTTTTGTTCATTATTTCGTATCCCTCTTCTCGTAGGGTTAATTTGTAGTCCTTGGTTGTCTGATTGTTTTCTGCAATATTGATATTGAAGTCTCCAATCACAATATGCTGTTTCCTCCTATTTATAATTGATGTCTTCAGCGCCTGTTTCAGCTGTGAAATATTAATCTGGGGGGGTTTGTATACTAGGGTGACATACGATGCTAAGTTGTTCAGGAATATTGTTATAATTTCTACTTTGTTATTTGTTATTTTTAGCTTTGTAGTGTATTTAATGTCTTTTCTAATATATATTACAATTCCTCCGCCTCTAGTTTCTCTCGACAGGAATTCCGCTTCATAGTTGTCTAGCTTATACTGACTTTCTTCCTGCTCTCGTAACCATGTTTCTGTAATAGCTATTATTTCCGGGTTGTTATGCATACGGGGTATCGTCTCGATCTCATGAAATTTGTTTTTTATACTTCGTACGTTATGTAGATATATTGAATACATTTTTATTTCCTCAATTTATTTTTATTTTTTTCTTGTAATTTCCTTATGATTAGGTTAAGCGTTCTAGGTCTTCTATGCTTTTTATAATTATTTTTTGTGTGTCATCTTTGTTCTTTTTCATGTATATGTTTCCATCTCTTGTCCAAACAAATCTGTATTTTTTTTCTTTTTTAGCTTGTCTTGCTTTATAGAACAAGGTAGCCTTTTGTCGTGTTAGTTGTTCATTTATGTAGATTTCTTTGCTACTTCCCTTCAGATCACACTCATCTGTCTTGATCGAACCGATTGTCTTTCTTGCTTGCAATATTTTTCCTTTGACTTCTACGTTTTTTAGCTCTACGACAATCGGACTGTGGTCTTGCTTTCCATTGTTTCTCTTACAAGAAATGATGTCGCTCTTTTCATTTTTCAGGCTCATGCCTTTGAATACTTTCTCTACAGCATCGCACAGCATCTCCTGACCCCCTCTCGATTCTTGCTTGTCAATTCCGTTGATCATTATATTATTTTTTATGTGTTTCCATTCGGAGACATCTACCGCCTCTTCCAGTTGTTCCATTCTCTCCTTCATAAGTTCTCTCTCCTTTCTTTCTTCCTTTAAAGTTTTCTTTAGGTCTTTGTTTTCCTTTTTAATTTCTTCCAGAACAGATGACATAAATTCTACTGATCGTTTCAGCTCTTTGACTGTCTTTACCAATTCCTCTAATTTTCCCTCCAAGCCCTCTGCTTCGCTCTCGCTCTCACTGCCATTTCCATGTTTGGTACTTCTGGTTTTCGGTTTGGTCATGTTTTTTGTTTGTTTGTTTTTTTTTTTTTTTTGTTTTTTTTTTCTACTTTTTTTTATCTTTTTCCTTTTTTCCTTATTTTAATATATATTATATTTGTTTGGTTTTAATTACAAAGGATCAGGGATTAAACAAGGACACACTTCACACCTCGGGGCCTCTCGAGGTGTCTAACAAAACAAGACAAGAGGGCCGCGGTACGTAGGAAATATTTCTATGGGAACTGGTATATGTACGTATACGGTCAAAGTGACCGGTTTCAGAGTTCAATCGAGGAAAAAACAACAGTCGATATACTATTTAGTTATATTGGTTGTTTGCTTACTGTTTTCCTTGCCTCAGTTTTACCTTCCAGCACGGTATTTACACTCTCCGAGAGCACGTAAGAAGCACTACACGCTGATATAAAGCTTGATTAATAACTCCTTTGCCTTCCACTCGAAAAAACACTCGAAGATCGGAGCACAACAAAACGTGACAGTTCTCTCACACACAACTCGCCATTTCAACACGTAACTTATGTATGTAGTACAATATAAAAATGAACGCAAAATGAATTTGAGTGTGTATGAGAAGAAAGTGTCTACAATTATAAAGTATAAAACCTGAGCTCCACAATGAGCTAGTTCTAGCCGGGGATATACGCGGAACTTCACAAAAGTGTAGACAAATATTAGGTTTATAAAATGTTGACTACGTTGTAATGAAATTGCAGAAAAACGTGTTAAATTATTGAACTGTACAGAATGAACGGAAAAACGGATCGTCGTACCTTGAGGAACACTCCCCAGCTTCAAGAAATAATATATTTATTGTCAACAAGCTCACATAAAATTAAAATTGCACTGGTGTAGAATGCACGACTCGCAAAATACAAACTTTAAACTGATGCTATTCTCAACCGGCGTAGCAAACATTTTTATATGATGTGCGAGTGGTAAAACGTTGTTACTCTATTTATTTTGAAAATAATAAAATATCAATTCAATGGTCAGCAATTTGGGAATTGTTGATCAGTTGTCCAAAATATATCTTTTCTCCATAATCATGTGATTTATTTCGTAAACCATATGATTGGATAAGATTTTCTTCCAACGAAGGCTGTTTCATGTAAAAATATCTAACCAATGACACCACACACGACCTTTGTTTTAATTTGAAAACGGAGTGCAGTTCCTGAAATCAAAAGTGTTATATTTATAGTCTCCAGGATGGCTTATTTTATGTTAGTTTCTTCCCGAATCTCATTGAGGTTCGTACTTCGTATATAAGACATTATTATAATATTCCATTGGTATAAGTTACAATATTATTTTATACTATTCTTATATTAGCATTATTTCTTAACCTCAGCCCAGTCAAGAGCCACCCCATTAGTATTAGGGTGAATCGTTTTTATACCTACGAATTATTTTTTTAGTTATCAAATTTGTTGGCTGGTATGTCTGTGCCTATGGTATTGGCCCCGTGCACAGTATAGAGTGGGGGGGGGTTACAAACGCTTTAACGCGCCCGTAGCGGAATATGTATACGCCAGAAGTGTTCTCGGTCACCGCTACACGCAAAGGCGCTGTAGTCGATTTTATTATTTCTGCCAGCTGTTGACGTTCGTAAAAGCGCTCTGGCTACAGGTAACTACACTACGTCGGTAATTACTTGGGAGAAAACTGCTTAGAACAGCGCCACCTCCTGGCTATCTTAGACTCTCCCGGCGGTGAAACAGACGTGCTTGTCGACGCGCACCCGGCCAATAACGAGTATTGTGTACAAATTTGAGAAAAAATATGAATAACTTCTACTGCCCCAACGTGAACAAAGATTCCAAACTTTGATAGAATACTGTCTGCAAGTATTGGTGTTAGTTTTACATGTCACCCAGAACACAATCACAGTATGCTTGATATAAAAGTATATTATTGCACGAGCACATAGTTAAGGATATAAATATCGAGCATGAAGTTTTATACACGAACCGTAGGCGAGTATATAAATGAACAACTGATTTATATCCGTTATGTGCGAGTCAATACGACGTTTTACTCATAAATTTCACATTAAATCAAATATTAATTTTCGGCGTATATAAGCTAGTGATTAAATAGTCAAAGATACGTATATAGTAAACTTATTATACAGTGTGTTCGTTTCAAAAGTATCCACCCTTAATAACTCTTGCCCTGATGCGATTATTACTTTGAGTGGAAACACGTCGATTTAGATATCGAGGGGGAAAATGGTACCTAGGGAATTTTTTGATTTCATCCCTTCGCCTCCCAGCCACCCACTTCGAAATTTCAAAAGCACTCCTACCATACAGGGTGAGTTATTAGTATCCCGGCGGTCGATAGCTACTAAATCGTTAGAGAACGAAAAAAAAACGAAAAAAAATGGCATTTCCTTGAGTTTTTTAAATGGAACCCCCTGTATATTATGTGCTAGTTGAATTGCCCCCCGAGTTCCCTTTAATTTATGTTAAGTATGCCATAAGTATATCCCATTGTAGTAGTTTTCGTGACATTGGCAACTTAAAGAAAAGTGTGTAATATTATCTTAATAATGCAATTATTTTTTTGTTATTTTTTGTTTGTCTCTCATTTGTAAATCAGTAATACTGTATTAAAATACAAATTAAAAAACCCCGGTAATTAATACTATTAGCATTAATTAATCATAGCAACAAACAATTGAGATCTAACGACATTCAGTAAGTTATTGCTGTCAAAATTAGTAGAAATATTTGTCTTTTCTCTGAATGAGTTATAATATTATAGCGAAGAAGAATTAATTACCATGATCTACATCTATGGCGAAGCCGACCGAAATACATTAGTAGTATCTAGAATGTATGAACAGCGATATCCGGATAGACGGCATCCCCAACCAAGTGTGATAGACAGGGTTCGGTTGCAATTTGAAGAAACAGGTAATATTAATTACCAGCACAAAACAAGAATTAAAACGGTGACCAAAGAGGGAAGAGGAGGTCCTACATTTGGCCACCAAAGTCTCCTTGAGGTCTCGATTTCTTTTTATGGGCATATGTGAAGGAGCTGGAATACCAATCAGCACCTACTACACCAGAAGACGTGACATTTCGTATATGTAACCAATGTTTTTGACAACCTTAGAGTAAATAAGAGGTACATGTTAAGAAACATCTCAAGATCTTTTTTATAGCGCGTTAATGCTTGCAGAAGAAAGAAGGGGCGTCATTTTGAACAACTTCCAAATATTAATTAAAATAGTTACTTGTTCTGCAATGTTTATTAAGTGTTTATAGTTTGTCTCTGAATTTGCTTCAAATAGGTTACTAAGTAAACAGGCTAATAGTATTAAAGTTTTTTTCTTCTTAAATTATATGTGAATATACCATTAGTGTTTACAACTAAGAGACAAACAAAAATGAAAGAACATGAAAATAATAGCATATTTAAAAACATTTCACATTTTTCTTTAAATTGTAAATATCACGAAAACTACTAAAATTGGACATATGACATATTTGACATAAATTAAAGGGAACTTGATGGGCAATTCAACTAGCACATAAAATACAGGGTGTTCCATTTAAAAAATTAAGGAAAAGCGTTTTGAAAAACATCAAAATTTATTAAGAACAGCCTGTATATTGAATGTAATATCTTTGGATACTATCATCTCTCTACTAGCTTTGACTATTGCCTGACATAGTTTAAAAGCAAAAATGCCATTTTTACATAGTTTTAAAGAAGATCGTGCAACGGGCATATTTTGGAGAAATAATTGAATATCTCAGGTACTATTAACGCTGAGAGTTAGCAACCTATACCGTTGGATAGCCAAATTTATTCATATTCATACAATAATAAAATATAGAGGGCGTTCCATTAAAAAAAATGTACATACTTTACTTCACGCCTAAATGCAACACCCAGTATAAATGAAAATAGTTCATAGAAACTACTGAGCCAAACAACTTTTGTCTAAAACATTTTTACTTTATCATACGCAGTATGCTAAAGTATTGTAATCATGCCGAAAAAAAAAATTGAGATTTCAGCGGAAATAGGTCTTTATGGGTCCCCTGAACATTTTTGACCAAGGTACAAAAAAATGTCTGTGTGTGTGTGTGTGTGTGTGTATGTGTGTAAACGATTTTTGTGGCGACGCTTCCGGAGAAACTACTAAAGGTATCGGGACGAAAGTTCATATTTAGAAGTTTCATGACCTAACTTAGAGCTGAAAAGCTTTTGGTTCAAAATGGTCGAAAGGAACTGGTAGTTTATTCTATGCTTTTTTGAAGGATTTTGCAAATGAGCCGCCATTTCTGTAATTTCGACAAAATAGTTAATTAATAAATTAAACTAGAGGAAATTTTGAATAATTTATGCCTATGAAATTTTTTGGTAAAATTAATAGTTTAGCTTTTTAGGTTATTCTAAGCCTTTTTGAAGGATTTTGGAAATGAGCCGCCATTTCTGTAATTTCGACAAAATAGTTAATTAATAAATTAAAGTAGAGGAAATTTTGAATAATTTATGTCTATGAAATTTTTTGGTAAAATTAATAGTTTAGCTTCAAGAGCAAATTCTATTTGATCGAGATCGGTCGCATCTGCATTGATATGAAATTACATAGTAGCCAGGATTTTGACAAATATTTTTTGTGTTGTCACATTCGAAAACAGCTGATCTCATCAGAGGTTGGAGAACCACTATGGAACGTTGCCGCTGTAGTGCGTCAAATTATGAAATACAAATTTCAAATAAAGTAAGATCACAATTTGATTGTTTGTTGAAAAGAAATATCAACCCGTCTTTATATCTAATTCTAAAAACGATACATTGAGAAAATTATAAATAAAGTATAGCGATGAGTGTAGTTTTATTTTAGTATGTTGGTAGGGATGTGTCATGAACAAATATAAATCTGTCAGAATTTGAATTACCTTTTTAAGGTGCGTTTTCATTAGTGATAATGGCAGTGGTAGCAGACGCCGTTATAGTATTTCCAATAGAAAATTGATAGTGACTCATGTTTATGTACATGCAAACTAATATGTGTCATTATCACGATATATAAGAAATACTATAATTTCGTATTGTACCACCGCCATTCGCTACCATTACCTACCAATCGGAACGCACCTTTAAACTTGACGTTTCGTCAAAGTGGTACCAACCTAGCATTTACTATACAGAAATCATTTATTTTTTTTTAAATACGTATTTCTTTATAAGCAACACAATAAACGTTGATGTCGCTCCTGCCAAAAACTAGATAGCCGACTCGCTCATATGCGACGGCGACACTCCGCCTTCGGTGACGCGCCGCATCACCGCTCGTCGCGCTATTCCGTATTTTCGGCATTTGTGACATAAATAACTATTATTCTAATGACGTAGTGTAGGTAGTGTCAAATGCTGATGCTTTGACAATACCTACGATTTATCTCAATAGAATAGATTCTCATGCAGCTAAACTATTAATTTTATATATTGTATGATAAAGTCATGTGCCTGGCCACATCAGATTTTTTATTTTGTCTAACGGTTTAGTAGCTATCGACCGCCGGGATACTAATAACTCATCCGTGTATATACATTTGAAAGGGCATAATATTTTCTACTAAACCATGATTAAAAAAATGAAATCGATCAATTGGTTCTTAAGATAGACTACACAGAAGATGGAAGGTATGAAATCAATTAATTATGAAATTATTATTTAAATTGGCTGAACCAAAACCTAAAAAAAAAAAACGTTATAGCATTATACATTATACACCTTATGTAGGTAAAGTAATATTATTACGGAAAACAACATGTGTTGCTACCAGTGGCGCGTTACCTCATGGGCAAAATGGGCATTTGCCCAGGGCCCCCAATAACAAGGGGCCCCCACAGCAGTATTTTGGAAACTAACATTTCCGTAATAGACTACCACACCATGCCAGTTTTCATTGACGTTGCAAGCAGATTTGGGCTCCTCTCAGCGCCCCAACTAAACTTTAATAAATTTATTACCGTCTCAAAAATAGTGAGTTTTCACATTGCGCTCCTGCCGGGTGGGACCAAAATCAATCTTTTGTAAACTATAAATTAATTAGGTAATTAAAAAATTACCGTAGTTATAAAATAAAACAAATAGAAAGCCTCTTTATCCTGACTTTTATTGAAAAATGTACATAGGAGACATGTTTCGGATTGCGAATCCATCTTCAGCACTCCAAATATAACTGTTTATGGCTGAAGTTGGACTAGCAATCCGAAACATGTCTCATATGTAAAGTTTTCAATAAAAGCAAGGATAAAGATGCTTTCCATTTGTTTTATTTCATGTTTTTTGCCTTAAAATCACTACATCTAATGTTGTATGAGACTAATGAGAAACCCTTGACTAAGTTAGAAGAGAAAAAAACTGGTTGAATTCTTCGTAGATTTACAGACTTTTCCCTTAGTTCTGGAATTCTATTCTGTAAAGATGAATGCTCCAAAAGGTCTGTAAAATAAAAATTCTCTAAATCTCAAAAAAAAAATTATGGAAACTGCACCTTCAATTTAATAAGTTCACAGGACATATGTATATATTGATAATTGCGTATTTAAGAATGAACTATCGCAGTTTTTGAAATATCTAAATTATTAAAAACATTTATTTGTTAAGAATGCCGTTTATTTATTAAGATAATATATTTTACTTGGTACGAATTTAGATTTTTAAATTGTTAACCTATTTATCAGTTATTTTGTAATTCTTCAGAATAACCTGTTGTTACTTTAAATAATTATGTAGGTACTCATACTAAATGTTGTTGCAAAAAAGTTTTATATTTATGATTTTTGTTAATTGTTCCGAAACGTTATATCAGTATTATTTATATTATTTTTGTATAAAAAGGTAATTCTTCTTAATTCCACATTGTATATGAAGACCCAAATCAATCCAACCTATAGAAGCTGAATCGTAGAATTTCAGACATAGCAGGAGATGCAATAGTGTTAAGACTGCTGTAGGTAGCAGACAGAATTTATAAATACACATTTTAAAAAGTGAAGCAGTGGGCTCATTCAGCGACAACAATATGTTTGGACTTTATTTTGGCGGTCGCTAAACTCGTAGAACAACTGAAAATCGATGTAAAGTTGACAAGAGCACATATGGTTGTTAAAAGAACCTGCTTCCGTTTATATCGAACGTGTTTCGTTAACTTCTGGGACATGCAGTTGGTTGTAATGACATGGTGACAATACTGGCAAAATATGGTCTGATACGGCATTTATCGGGGGTTATTCATTTGTGCCACAAATGAAAAGGCCCCGGTAACCGTTTATTTTCTTACTACACTCAAATGAACTGCGCAATCTCTTCAAGAATTTGGATAAAACAACTGTCCGGCGAGCTTTTGCTGGTCCTATAGATTTACAGCAATGCGAAGTTTATCCAGTTGTTGAACTTAAGAGTATTGAATATGATCTGTTCCTTGTAAGCCGCAACGATCTTAGTACAGATCAGCAACATATCTCCGATATTTAATATAGAAGAATGTCCCTAGTAGCTTAGAAAAGCGCAATCCAGGAAAAATGATACACTCAAGGTGGCTAACAATCGGAAATATAATTCTGCGGTTGTCTTTTGCTTCTCATTAGCCTTCAACTCTAGTGACTTGTGAGCCGATGTGGTTCCATATAAAAACAAAACCCTCAAGTATCAGTGTATCGAAACATTTCTATAATGAATAAGGCGAAACTTGTCAGCTACGCAATAAACATCTTACTGAAAATTACTAACCAGTGAAGAACATTTTATTGAAAACATTTAAAGTATTACATACACCTGTTTTTTTACTGCGCTAAAATATCTACAACATTTCTATAATTGTATAGTTTAATCTCGATATTTGATTCAGCGGAGTGAATTCTATGGTCAAGCCAAAAATGTTCTGAAAAAGCAAAATATTGAAACGAGTAAAAATGCTTTCGATTACAACTAGTCTTTTATGCCAACTCAAGACAGGTATAAGAGAAATATATGGAGCTGTATGTGGTTTATCTAATATTTTTTTGGTTTAGCTAATTTCGAATCTAAGATAACTAATTAATCAATTGTATTATAGGTCATACAATTAATTTTAGTTTGCCAGTCTGTTTAACGGTTTTTTATTTGTTTTTTTGATCAACATATAATTGATAATAAAAAAATATCAAAGATAAAAATCAGATTTTTTTCTTTCTAGTACCTACTTATCAGAGCATCAATTCCCCGCCAAGCAGTTTTCTAATTCAAGTTTTCATATTTTCGATCCATCCTACTACCCAGATTTGTTTTACTATTTTATTATATTTACAGATGCAGTATTACTTTACTCACCAGATTTCTGTACTTTAAAACTAAATTTGTATCAAAACCTATACGTACTATTTTCAGTTGAATACGCGTCCTTCCTAGCTACCAAAAAAAGATTTCATAAGAAAGTTTTCTTTCGTAATATACTAACCGATGTTATATTGTTTTAATTTAGGGTGTCTCATTTTTTCCCCCAATAAGTCCACATGCTACTTTTTACTTGGAATAATATTCAATTTCTAGGAAATATATAAAACATTTAATTCAAAATAATTTTGCGGGGAAAATGTGGAACATCCTGTGCATATATTATTTTGTTAAACATAAGCGGCTGTTTTTTAATTGTTATTGTTGTAATGCGACCTCTCCCCCTGATTGCCAACTTTCGTAAGATGTCTTTTTTGTAATCACAAAAATACGGCAACCGTAATTTATCTACATATTCTATGTACCCATACGCCCATACAAATTATATTTTATGTTTAAATTCACTTTATCTTATGTCATTTGCGTTTGTTTATATTTCAGATTTAACATAAAAATTGAAGAATTAGAATTTACGGAGACTACTATTTCGCTACCTACTACTTCAACACTCGAAGACCATGTGAACGTACATCATGTAGACTATGTTACCCAGCAACCTAGATTTCCAGAAGCACATCTTCATAGACATGCACTGAGAAAGTCGCCTAAAGTGTCCATGAGAAGCCGCACTGGAAAGAAACAATTCAAATGCGCCATTTGTGACTACTCTGCTACACAGTCAAGTGACCTCAATAGGCATATGAGGCAGCATACACGAGAAAAACCATTTAAATCCAGCATATGTGACTATGCTTCTGCAGACAATTCTGCTCTTACAAATCATATGAGACTGCTTACAGCAGAGAAACCGTTTAAATGCACGGTTTGTGATTACTCCACTGTACGTTCAACTGACATGAAAACGCATATGAGAAAGCATACAGGAGAGCAGCCTTTTAAATGTACGGTTTGTGACTACTCTGCTAGACAGTCAGCTGTCCTTAATAGGCATATTATGAGACAGCATACCGGTGAGAAACCATTTAAATGCAGCATATGTGACTATGCTTCTGTAGTGCGTACTAATCTTATAGAACATATGAGAAAGCATACAGGCGAAAAACCATTTAAATGCAGCAAATGTGACTATGCGTCTGTAGTTCGTTCTAATCTTATACAACATATGAAAAAGCACACAGGCGAGAAACCATTTAAATGCAGCATATGTGACTATGGTTCTGTAGTGCGTACTAATCTTGCACAACATATGAAAACGCATACAGGCGAGAAACCATTCAAATGCAGCATATGTGACTATGGTTCTGCAGTGCGTTCCAATCTTTTAAAACATATGAAAACGCATACAGGCGAGAAACCATTTAAATGCAGCATATGTGACTATGCTTCTGCAGTGCATTCTAATCTTTTACAACATATGAGACAGCATACAGGCGAGAAACCATTCAAATGCAGCATATGTGACTATTCTTCTGCAGTGCGTTCTAATCTCTTAAAACATATGAGACAGCATACAGGCGAGAAACATTCATTCAAGCGATAAACCATTTAAATGCAGCATGTGTGACAATGCTTCTGCAGTGCATTCTAATCTTTTACAACATATGAGACAGCATACAGGCAAGAAACCATTCAAGCGAGAAACCATTTAAATGCAGCATATGTGACTATGCTTCTGCAGTGCATTGTAATCTTGTACAACATATGAGACAGCATACAAGCGAGAAACCATTCAAATGCAGCATATGTGACTATGCTTCTGCAGTGCGTTCTAATCTTTTAAAAAATATGTGACAGCATACAGGCGAGAAACCATTCAAGCGAGAAACCATTTAAATGCATCATATGTGACTATGCTTCTGCAGTGCATTCTAATCTTTTACAACATATGAGACAGCATACAGGCGAGAAACCATTCAAATGCAGCATATGTGACTATGCTTCTGCAGTGCGTTCTAATCTTTTAAAACATATGAGACAGCATACAGGCGAGCAACCATTTCAATGCAGCAAGTGTGACTATGCGTCTGTAGCTTGTTCTCATCTTATACAACATATGAGAAAGCATACAGGAGAGAAACCAGGTCCACAAGTGCTATACCCCTATAGTTTGCAGAGATTGCATAACCTCATTTTTTATGCAACGGAGATTTCAGAGCCTGATTTCAGGCATTTGGCATCTCTTCTTGCTCCTATACTTCTTTTATAATTTTGTGGAGGTTCATCAGTAACCGCCGGCCTCGTACTTCAACATTTCGGCACTGATTGCATTTTACCCTGGAGGTTTATTGTTACGGAATGGGGAAGTATCGTTTTTATTTTCTCAATACTTGGTGATTCACTGTTCGTTATTGCGTCATCTTGTCATATACTTGCTCTAAAATATACCATATAGGACAGATTTGTGATAATTATAAACCAATGCTAATTTCGTTTGCAAAATTTTAGAAATTAAGAAATGGCTAATTGATTACATGTAGTTAATAAAAATAACCAATTATATGCATAATATGAACAACTTATTAATAAGCAGATTAAATTGATCAATAAATTAAGTGAAGAAGTGAAGGCGAGACTTGCATCACAAGCAAAAATCCATATAAGAATTATTATTGACAGATACAAAGTTATATAAATATCTACTCTAAATAATTTTAGCTAATGCCTAGCCCTTCCCTTGATTCGACCAGCATCTGCCACTCCTCCGCTAACCTCGGGGAAGTACTGCTGGGAATCCCAGAGACCGCCTACTCGTTATCTTTTGCTAGATGACAGTTTCAAACCTAAATTTATTAAATGTTACTAGTAAGTAAGGCGTTGCTTAGTTCAATATATGTAATTCAAGCACTTAGAAACAGTAATTTGAGTTAATCTAAAATTTAAATCGGGGAGCGTCTTGCAATAGAGACATCTGGTGGGCGGCAGGAGAACCTAACAGCTAGGATAGCGTCAGTTTGCTTGGATATTGACCAAGGGATTAGTCGGTTAACGTCTAAACTAAATGAAAGATGATGTATTTATGCCGAAGGATAAACGTATGGATTTCTTTTATTCTTTATACGGACCTTTATTCCATACATTTACAGCAAATTTTGTAATTCTGGTCAAAAGCAGGGGGTGGGGGCACGTTTGCTCTGTTTTCGCCCCGGGCGCAGTTTTGTGTTAATACGGCCCTGACCAACATAGTTATATTTTTTTCATTTAATTTATTTCAGTTTGAATCGTGCAGTCGAAGCGATCGGACGTGTTTTGCAATCAAGTTTAATTGTTTGTGAGCGAGGAATATATTTCTGTCAATCAGCAATATAACTAAACTTATATCATGTAACTGCGTGCGTAAACAAATCGCTCTTCCGAAAGTGTGTCAAGCTGTGTTAATGAACTGCTAAGTGTTGTGCTGAGTACGCGTTTAATACGCGTGCAATTTAAAGTGTAAAAAATTATGTCGCAAACCATCGAAATAAAAACAGCAAATGAGCATTTGCTATACCAAGAGTTGCAAAAAGAAAGATCTGCTAAAACCGAGTTGGAATCTGCTTTGAAGCAGTTGCAAGATCAACTCCATGAACTCCAACAGAAATTCAGTGACATAGAAAAGAAGGGCGCAGAAAATGCGGTACCACTGAAACCAGATGTAATGGAATATTTTACTGATGAGGATGAAGTAGCGAAGGAAACTGAGTGGATTCTTAAACGGGGCAAAGAGAAAACTACTAAGAGGAAGAAAATGGATACTTCGACTTGCTCAGATTCTTCTATAACCCCTCCACGCCACTCATCAGAACAAAATCAAGATAAAAAACAACAAAACTCACAGGAAAAGAAGGTGAGAGAACACAAACCTCCACCGATAATGATATACGATGTAACTAAATATGAGCAAGTATATGAGCTCCTAAATACCAAAATTGAGAACAAGTATAAAATAACGTTACTAAACAGTGGCGTACTAAAAGTTAATGTTGATGCAATCGACAATTACAAGATAATCACCAACCTTCTCGAGGAAGGAAAACTAAACTGGTCATCTTACGAAAATAAGCAAGATAGACCAATTACAGTGGTAGTAGAAAAACTGCATAAAACCTGCAGTAAGGAAAAGATAATTGAAGATCTGAAGCGAAAAAAATATAAAATTTTAGATGTGACTAATATTTTAAAACGAAAAACAAAAGATCCTTTACCGATCTTCATGCTGTCTTTCGACAAGACCGAATATATCAACAAAATCTTTGGAATAACTGATATAATGGGAATGAGAGTCGAAATATCTCCACTAAAAAAACCTAAATTGTTGCCACAATGTAAGAATTGCCAAGCGTGGGGTCACACTCGTGGATACTGCCACAAAGACCCCAGATGCGTAAAATGTGCTGGGGAGCACGATACCCAGAACTGCACAAAGTCAAAAGAGGAACCCGCAAAATGCTATAATTGCGGTAAAGGTCATCCTGCAAACTACAGGGGTTGTGTAGTTCCGATTGAACTTCAAAAGATTAAAAACGCCAATTTTAAGAAAATCTCTCCCCCGGAACAGCAGAAAACAAAGCATGTAAACAGAAAAGTTATCATGGCAAAAGAGGTATCTGGTGAACAATCTTATGCCAACATGGTAAATGATAAGTCGACCTCTAGTGCTAAGCCAGTAGAAATAGAAAGAATTGAGGTAAAAATGGACCAACCCGTAAACAATCTTCCAGAAATCAGCAAAACACTGCAATTAATACTGGAAAAACTGAATAAACAAGAAAATGTTACTAAATACATTGTTGCCAGACTCGACAAGCATGAAAAATTCCATAAAAATGGCTGATTGTCTCCGCATACTTTCCTGGAACGCCAACGGGCTATTACAACATAGAAATACCTTACACACATTTTTAACTGAACATAAAATCTGCCTAATATCAGAAACTCATTTCACAAAAGAATCCTACCTAAAACTTCGAGACTTCACACTTTATCACTATTCACCCTAGCAATTGCGCAAGAGGAGGAAGCGCAGTATTAATTAAAAATAATATATCTCATTATGAGGACGAGAAAATCGAAAAAGAACAATTACAAGTTACGTCTGTTAGAGTCAAAACAAAATGTGGAATAATATCGATTGGAGCTCTTTATTCACCCCCGAGGCACAACATTAAGAGAACACAGTATTTGGATCTTTTGCAGACGTTCTCTGGGAAGTTTATACTTGGGGGAGACTTTAATTCCAAGAATACATATTGGGGTTCACGGCTAACTACAACAAAGGGAAGAGAATTACTACATGCAATCCAAAGCTACAGATGCGAAGTCCACTCAACAGGTAAGCCAACTTATTGGCCTACTGACAGAAACAAGATTCCAGATCTAATAGACTTTTTTGTAATTAAAAATCTGTCATCTAGCTTCATTGATATAACTGAGGAACTAGATCTTGACTCTGACCATACACCAATTATCTTAACTCTAAGTCAATCGGTAATTAGAAAAGAAAGAAGACCAACTCTGACAACTAAAGCTACAAACTGGGAAGCATTCAAAACAAGCCTAGAGCAGAACATCAACTTGTCAGTTTCACTCAAAACTCCCGAAGAATTGGAAGACGCAGTGCAGAGTTTCCACGGCGATATACAGGAAGCTGCGTGGTTAGCTACACCCCAAATAAGTTACCATATCAAGAATAGCAACATTTATCCTTTAGAAGTCAGAGAATTGATAGCAAAGAAGAGAAAAGTTCGCAAACGCTGGCAAACTACAAGAGACCCCATCGTTAAGACTAAATAATATGGTATGGAAACTTCGCAAACTTACCGAAGAAATCAAACAACAAACTATTGGTCGGCATTTGGAGGGGCTGAGCAATGACTCTGCTACGGACTACTCTCTATGGAAAACCACCAAAAACATAAAGCGACCGATAATGCAAATTCCCCCGATAAGAAAGGAAGATCGATCTTGGGCCAGAAGTAACAAGGATAAGGCCGATATCTTTGCCGATCACTTGGAAAAAACATTTACACCGAATGAAACTCATACCCCTGAACTTCCCGAGGGTATCACCTGGACAGCAGTGGCGTCAAAGCCTATACCCCATATTTCACCAAAATAACTAATGACCGAAATCAAAACCAACCTCAGTTCGAAAAAAGCACCGGGATTTGACCTGATATCAGGAGCCCTGCTGAAGCAGCTACCGAGAAAAGCCGTGATAAAGCTGTTAAATTTGTTCAACGCTGCACTTAGGTTAAGATATGTGCCCTCATTCTGGAAAGTGGCCGAGGTCATCATGATACCCAAACCCGGTAAACCGCCAAATGATGTAGCCTCCTACAGACCTATATCTCTGTTACCAACCATTTCAAAACTGTTTGAAAAATTACTTATCAAGAGAATATACCCAATTCTTGAGAAAAATCAAACTATTCCATCACATCAATTCGGCTTTCGAGCTCGACATTCAACAATCGATCAGGTACACCGAATTACCGATGTTATAGAAAAGGCTCTTGAGGAAAAGAAAATTTGCTCAGCAATATTTTTAGACGTGGCTCAGGCTTTCGATAAGGTGTGGCATGATGGACTCTTCGTGAAACTGGAACAGCAGCTTCCTAGTGAATATACAGAACTGTTAAAATCATATCTGAAAGATCGCCACTTCAGGGTGAAACAGGATGACGAATACTCCTCGCTACGCAATATCTATGCCGGAGTACCACAAGGAAGTGTATTGGGACCTCTTTTGTACTTACTGTATACTTATGATATTCCTGTTCCGGGAGAAACCACAGTGGCAACATTTGCAGACGACACGGCTATTTTGGCGATTAGTGACAGTGTCGAAGAAGCAACTGAAAAATTACAGATAGCTGCAAACAAAATCAACCTTTGGACAAAGAAATGGCGCATCAAGCTAAATGAAGGAAAATCCACGCATGTAAACTACACCAAGAAGAGAGTTAACTATATTCCAGTAACCATTAATGGGAACGATATTCCATACGCGGATACAACGAAATACCTTGGCATGATACTGGATGCCAAGCTTAGATGGAAAGTACATGTCAAGAAAAAGCGGAACGAACTCGACCTAAAATTCCGCAAAATGTATTGGCTAATGGGACGGAGGTCAGCCCTGTCAGTGCAAAAGAAGCTCCTACTATACAAGCAATTATTAAAGCCAGTATGGGTGTATGGAATACAGTTATGGGGGTGCACTAACCAGTCCAATATCAACCTCATTCAGAGGTTCCAAAATAAAGTACTAAGGGCCATTGTTGGTGCACCATGGTACATCAAAAACACCAGTCTTCATCGGGACCTCCGCATGGAGATGGTAACTAGCGAAATATCAAAATTTGCTAAGAAGCACGAGGATCGTCTACTCCACCACGACAACTTTGAAGCCATCCAGCTGCTAGACAACAGTGCGCTAGTGCGTCGGCTGAAAAGAACTAAACCATTCGAACTAGTGCGGGAGTGATTAAAAGCAGAGCACCCGTAGTGTATTCACAGTATGTGAAAAGTGAAAACAACCGCCGTCTACTTGAGTGGGAAAAACTATCAGACTAAAACAACTTGGGCCAATGGGCAAAATTGTATAAATACTCATTATATTATCAGTCTAGGTTAAGTGAAAATAACTTGTTAGTCATTGACTAGGTGTTATCCCACAAACACTCTGTGTTTGAACAAAAAAAAATTAATTTATTTCTCTCCTATATGCTTTCTCAAGCCTAGTACAGACTGCAGCTGCAACGTGTAATGCAACACGTAATGTAACATGCAACGCGCGTGGACGGGGTTAAAACGACCGCGCAATGCATTGGCGCGCTAGTCTCGCTCGGTAGGTGAACAGTTGTTCGACGAGCGTTGAAAGGCATGGAGTCGTCATTTCAACTAGCTGTTGCTTGCGGTGCGTTTATGCTAATGAATGAATTAGCTACGTATAGAAAAAACCGAAGATGGTGGAGAACCAATATATATATAAATCGAACCGGAACTAATTTGATGTTAGAGTTAAAGTCGCAAGAGTTGAGTGGTCAGTACCGAAATTTTGTCCGAATGACAAGTACTGATTTTGAAAATCTGGTGCAGTTAATCGGTCCTCGAATTGCAAAAAAATACACATTTAAGAAAAGCTGTATCGGTGCAGGACAGAGTAGCTGTCACACTTCGCTACTTGGCAAGCGGAGATTCATTCACTAGCTTACCATACCTGTTCAGAATTTCAAAACAACTTATTAGTGGAATTGTTCCTGAAGTGTGTTCTGCGTTAATTGATGCACTAAAGGATGAGATCAAGGTAAGTAATTATATATATTCATTAGGTATTATGTAACTTTGAGTGGCGAACAATTTACACAGGGAAATAAAAATATTACATTGTAGGGCGGTAACTTTATTTGCTTAAAAATTTAAATAAATAAAAATATTAATTCTGGTAACGTATTTGAGTACCTAAGACAGAATGTAAATAATAAATAACAAAAATATTATATCCTAGTTCATTATAACCATTATTATAAACAGTTTATTTGCTAATAAATGATTTACGTAATAAATAACAAAAATATAAAGTTCTGGTTCATTAAAGTGAAAAGGTACAGTTTCTTTGGTTAATAATAAATAAAAGAAACTGTTTGGTATACAAAATTGTAAGCAAATAAATAATAAAACTTATTTTTGTTTCTGACAACGGGATTTCGATGATTTATTACAGTAAATCAGTTTTATTGTAATAAGTCATCGATATCTAACATAAATGAATCCTGAGTAAGTGATGTCTGGTTAGAAGAAACAGGGGATGGTGTCTGGTTTCGATGCTGATGAAAGGAGGGTGAAGGTGAATGTGAATGGATACTATCATTAATTTGTTGTGGTTGTGGAGTAGGATGATGGCATGGCGTTGTTGAGAGGCTGTGGGTGGAGGAGTAGATGGTTCTGCGTTTTCGTAATAACCGCGGTCTGCATTGTATAGAATATTATTAATCGCGTGCTGTACTGCGTTTCTGGTGGTATCGGAATATTTGTTCAGCTTATTTCCTACAAAACCGCAGAAATATTTTATTTCCTCATTGTTAAAGCTGAGGCTGCTGCTTGAGGCCTTCATGGTGTCCGACGCCGACTTCAATATGCCAAAGGATTGTTTTAGCATATCTAATTTCTGGTCAGAAATCCGCCTCCTTTTTGGTGTAGATGATTGCTGCACGCTTCCTGAACTTTCATCGGCGTCTTCGGTATTGGTCCCTTCTTCCAGTTCTTCTTCGCGGCCACTTGTAAACTGAGCATCAACATTAACTTGAACATCAGCCTGGAAATTAAAATATATCTATAAATATTTTTTTTTTTCATTTCAGATGCCGACAACACCAGACGAGTGGATGAAAATTGCTGAAGAATATGAAAGAAATTGGAATTTTCCGCACTGTGTAGGGAGTATAGATGGCAAACATGTACTTATACAAGCACCATTTAATTCCGGAAGTGAATTTTTTAATTATAAACATACCTTCAGTATTGTTCTATTCGCTTTGGTGGATGCCGACTACAACTTTTTATTCGTCGATGCTGGATGTCAGGGAAGGATTTCAGATGGAGGTGTATTTAAAGACAGCATTCTATGTAAAAAGATGAATACAGGACAACTATTTTTACCGCCGCCTGAACCTCTACAGGCAACAAATGCTGCACTGCCATATTTCTTCTTGGGTGACACTGCTTTTGCACTTTCAGAAAATTTATTAAAACCTTTTTCTGGTAACCATCCAGCAGGATCTTTGAAGAGAGTCTTCAATTATCGCTTAGGCAGAGCACGTAGGGTGGTGGAAAACGCGTTCGGAATTATTACATCTGTATTCAGAGTATTAAAGAAACCCATGATTTTACAGCCAGAAAAGGCTGAAAAGGTTGTCATGACAATTGTGTATCTACATAATTATTTAAGGAAACATTCACGCAATATATACAGTCCACCCGGAATGCTAGACCAAGAAAACGATGGAACCATAACTTCAGGTACGTGGAGGAATGATGTAGAAGGGACATCTTTGCCTTCGATCAGAAACATGCCTAGAAGGACTTCAATTGCTCTTAATGAAATAAGGATGGAGTTGGGAGATTATTTCTTAAAAGAAGGAAAACTTTCCTGGCAAAATAAATATGCATAATCTAACACTTACCATCGTTGTGGAACGATCCCGTGGTTTATTGCGATAATTTAAAAATGCTAATGCATCGTAGGCAAACCACCTGCTGTTGTATACCTCGGATGCACCTAAAAATATTTCATAAAAATTGTAAAATGCCTTATCCCTACTTTAAATAAAAATAAAATAATTATACTATCTTTTATTACACCTACCTTTCCCTGTGCCTTGGCTATTAGCAACTTTGCTTCTTTCTCGTCTATAGGAAGACAGTATGCTTCCTATTTTTTTTTTACACATTTCACCGGTTGATCCCATAGCTTCGCCTATATTATTCCACGAATCTGTTTTTCTAGCAACCTTTTTATATTCACCGTGCTTCGGGTTCCACAGATTCTCATGATTTTCATACAGTTGTATCAGCAGTAATGTCTTTTCCTCGTCCCAGCTTTCGATTTTATAATATTATAGTTATATTATATATAAACGATTTGGCGCGCACTAAACACTACCCGATGCGTGACGAAACCCGTCCACGCTGCAACTGTAACGTCCCTCTGTGTTCGCACTGTTCGCCGCGAGAACCGACAGTCGGTGGATCACGGCGCGCATGCAGTGCAACGCGCGCTGCAACATGGCTGTTACGCGCAACACCCCGTCCACACAGGTTGCGTTGCATGTTACATTACGTGTTGCATTACACGTTGCAGCTGCAGTCTGTACTAGGCTTCATATGCACTCTAAGATTACCGCGTTGTGATAAAGAATAGTCACATTGGCTACATTTAAATGGTTTCTCTCCTGTATGCTTTCTCATATGCACTAAGATTATTACGGTCTAAACAAGCATAGTTACATTGCCTACAGTTAAAAGTTTTCTTTCCTGTATGCTTTCTCATGCTTTGTAAGATGACCACGGTCTACACAAGCATAGTCACATTGGCTACATTTGAATGGTTTATCACCTCTATGCCGCCTCATATGCACTGTAAGACCATGACGTCGCGCATAACTATAGTCACATATGCTGCATTTAAAAGGTTCCTCTCCTGTATGCGCCCGCATGTGTGCTTCCATGTTCCGTGATCGTGCAGTTAAGAAGTCACAAAACGTGCATTTAAATGGTTTCTCTCCTGTATGCTTTCTCATTTGAATTTTAATGTTTTCATAACGAACAGCTGAGTAGTCACAAAGCGTGCATTTGAATGGTCTCTCGCCAGTATGCGTTCTCATATGCAATGTAAATGATCCACGTCGCGCAGAACCATAGTCACAGTGGCTACATTTAAATGGTTTATCTCCTGTATGGGTACTCATGCCTTGTAATAGTATAACGTCGCGCAGAACCATAATCACATAAAGTACATTTAAATAGTTTTACCTCCTGTGTGCGTTTCCATGTGCATTTTGTAATTGTCTGGATGTGCAGTTTGTGAGTAATCACAAACTGTGCAGTTTAATGGCATTTCGCGTTTATGAGTTGTTGTTTTATGCTGCATAAGAGTACTTTTGTGTAAACACGTATATTCACATACCGTGTATTTTAATAGTTCCGGTCCAGCGCGCGCGACGCGCCTATGGCGACTATGGAGGTACTACGGGAGGTAATCGCTGCAGGGGTCAGATAAATACGAAATCTAGTGCTAATGTGGGCAAGCTATGTACTATTCGCACTGATAAATGAATCATAAGTAAGCAATAAAGTGTACCGACAAGTACAGTCGACGAAAATCTCTTATTTACCACATGCCACTTAGATTACTGAGACTATTTGATGCATTAAAATAAAACGAGTTGGCCAGGATTTGACAGATATTTTGATAATATTGACAGTAGGTATTGTCAAAAAAATCAGCGTTTGACACTGACTACCTACTGTCATTAGAATGAAAATAATTGTCAAATCCTGGCTAGTTTTAATACTAGTTTTTTAATACTAGTTTTAATGCACGATCTCGATCAAATAGATTTTGCTCATACAGGTAACTGGTTCATTTTACCAAAAAATGTCAGAGATAAATTATACAAAATTGCCTCTACTTTAATTTATTATTTAACTATTTTGACTAAATTACAGAAACGGCGGATCATTTGCAAAACCCTTGAAAAATGCTTAGAGGAAACATCCAGTTCTTTTGAACCCTTTTCAACCAAAAGCTTTTCAGCTCTAAGTTCGGTTAAGTAAAACTGTTATGGAAAATAACTATCGATAATTTCATTGCTAAAAAATACCGAACAAAACATTTAAATTAAGTATAGGGATTAAATAAAAGAGCTGCTATTCTAGTGATGTAATTTTATTGCCACTTATGCTACACACTAAAAAAATACGTCGAGAACTTGCACGTAGTCATACACAAAAAGGAGTGAATTTTTCTCCGAAAATCAGTTGATTGTAACCTAAACATTGTTGATATACATAATTTCGGAGTTAATTTAAGGTAATTGAAAATAATTGATATCCGAAACGGTGACATAATCTATATATTATATCTATCTACATATTATATTGTATACCAATGTAGTATTCATGAACAATATGTACATTGTACATTACATTGTACAGTACTCATAGTTGTGCTTACAAGAATTTATATTTTTGAACATTTCAGGTACATTATAACAATAGTGACTGTCATTTTGTAAATTAAGACATACTAGTCGTACCCTGTGCCAGGAGGTTTAATTATCCATTGTTAAAAGGTAGACAGGGTCACACACGACGAGCTGCCATTAAAAGTATATGGAGAACCAAATTAAATACGAGATTGAAAATTTGTGGATCGTCTGAACTAAAAGATTTTGAGTTTTCGGTAACACCGGAAATGATGTCAACTTTTATATTTCAAAAGAAAAACCTGTATTTTTTCGCATATTTGAAATCTTCTTTAAATTTTCTAATTGCCTTTTATAAATAATATATGAATATACAAGTAGGTAAATAAAGAATACCTTATTAAGCGTTTTGTTTTTCTTATACGTTATCAAATCCCTGTGTTGTTGGTGTTGGTGTACTATGCGCGCCAAAACAAAAAGTCTTACACCACTTATGCAACCAAATATACTGACCATATTTTGGTTAGCTTTGTAAATGTTTTTTTATAAGCTATACACTATCATTCTGACATTAGTGTTAAGTACGAAACATGCATCAACTGTCAAGTTCACAAATAAAAACATGCCATTACAATGGGCATATCCAGCAGACACACCGGTGACATACCGGTAAGTTACCGGTGGATCAGCGGCGACAATAATCGGAATTATCAGCCTGGATTCATTCCTGAATTTCTTCTTCCTGTCAAGGCCAGTGTGACAGTGGCAGAAAGTATAAGTTTAGGATTGCAATCAGGCTGAAAATTCCGATTATTGTCGCTGCTAATCCACCGGTAACTTACTGGTATGTCACCGGTGGGTCTGCTGGACATGCCTATTTATGTACAAATTATTTGTACTTTTTTTTGCGCGCATAGTACATACATATGTAACGAGCGCCTCTCTGTCAAACCAACTCCTACCAGAACTCTCCGATCAATAGATTAACCACCACCTGTAACCAATTCCTCAATTCAGTAAATATGTTCAGTGATTCACTCCTCTCCTTTAAACGTAAATTACTACGAGTTTTCTTCTCCCCTTCAATTAAATAAATTTGTACGTATAACTTATTTTGTACCCTGAATGTATCTTTTTGAGTGTTATCTATTTTTTTCTTTTTTATTTAGCATTACGTTCAACCATTGTATAATTTTTATAATACGTCTCTTTTGTATTTGTGTGTAGTGTTTGGGCGTCCGCCTGTTTGTACAGCCGTGGAAAAGTCAATGGTAACAGGCTTGCCGCTAGTGTACACCAAACGTAGCTCGGAGATTGTCGGTCGTCGGATACCTACCTGCTAAAGTCGTAAAACCAAAGGGTTACTTTTGTTTCGTTTCGTTTTATTTTTCGGTATCTATGGAATGAAATCGAATTTCGTCTATTTATATGTTTCCGATATCCGAAACTGACAAAAGTGCACTGTAATATTTAATGTATTTTTTGCATGTAGTTGTAAATCGTATTTGCCTCGGTTTCTTCTTTGCTGCAGATATGCCCTTTAGAACTGATACTACAGTGTTGTTCAGCATTTTAGCTTAATTATAAAAATGTTGTTATTTTTATGTTTATTAAAATTATATATTTACCTCTTATAATAACATCCACACACAATTTTCTTTTATGTGTGACATGTAAGGGCAGGATTTACAATCCAATATGAATGATATCACATCAGAACGATATGCAAATAACTTTGAAAAAATTTATAATAAAATGATTGAAATTTCAATCTATATTTATGTTACTCAATCGTTTTCGCCGTATTGCAAAAGTTTCAAGTCCACTAGTTCCTTGTATAATATTTTGTATTGCGGCCGACCTACCGGACGATCAAGCGCAAAGGTAGGTATTTTTATTACACTATGGGTCGCGTTTTGTTCCTTAATTTACTTTTTTGCTGGCCTTTCCGCAAATTTGGCAAATATTGAAAATATGTATCACATAACGTTGTGACTTCGTGCCATCGACACACAATTTCGAAGAGTTACAATGCCCTATCACCTGTCTATTGAAGATCGTGCAAGAATCGTCACCCTTGGGAACTTGGCAGAAACAAAGGAGAGATCGCTAATGAACTAAATATATCGGTAAGTTTGTTTTTGTATGATTAAAATCATTATTGTAGTGCATTGGGTATGAATACGTGTATTGTAAATATAACAGTGTTTTGTTAAAATGTTTGCGTGCTATTGGTTTTGTTGATTATTTTATTATCATTAAATTGTTATTTACCTTAATATTAAATAATCAATTGAATTATATTATTTATTATGTAGGGTATGGAAACGACAAAATCTCTGGAATGAATTGCTATTTTAAGAATCCTCAAACTTGTCAATTTGAACACCAAAAATTTGTAAAAGAAACATAAAATGGTTGTATTCAAAGTTATCCGGTGCTGCATAACAATTGGTAATACAAAGGGTTAGTTAAATTAGAAAATCAGTGGCTTTACCCCGGAAATTATATTTTATTTAAAAATTTATTTTGCTAATATTTCAAGTGTGCTGTAACTTTTTAAGGATTTGGAATAACAATTAGGTCCATATGAAAAGTTTTACTCTGAATGACATTTAGTTTCTAAAAATATTTTTTTGCGGGAAAAAATATTGGACATATAATAAATATGAATATTCCTTTTATAATACATTTTAAACACTTAAGTAAATAAATGTGCAATACAGTCCAAACCTCTATAAATTATAATGAGCAGCTAAAAGGTCGTTAAATACGTCCATTAGTTTAATTCAATTGCGATTTAAAAATTATATGTAATTCAAAATGAAACATGATAAAAATGTAGTGCGACCTTAACAAAGGATTTTGCTTGTTTTCTTAGTGCAACAAATTGACGATACATATGTTCCGTTTAGATTGTCATAAATGTATCATTTCCTAAAACATCAGGTCATACCAACCTCAACAACATATGAAATAAAAGCACTCCTGCAAATTTATATCAACCTCCAACCTAACAGAACACTTTTCTTATTTAATACATGCTTATGTTATTCCTATATTATTAAATGTTTGTTTTTATGTTATTACATATATTTATGTTATGTTATTACAAATATCATTTTTTTACTGTTATACATCTATCTATTATTTTTATCTATACTATACTCATGTTATATTTATTATAATTTTCATTACTTACCATAACGTAAATTAAATAAATATAAAACATTTTGAGATAAAAGTATATTATTTTGGTCTGGGACTAAGTAGAAACCGAGAAAAATTAGTTTTTTCACTTACAGGAACTTCCTATCTGGAATTACATCCTTTAAAAATTATTGACAGCGGATATCGGATGTAGTAATCGGTTTGCCTTGATGCATACACCGACGTAGCCATGATGATGAAGTATTTCAATATGTGCCTAATTAAAATTTTTACAATTATAACTAACGTTACTATGTATTTTAGTATAAATGAAATAATACTGCAATTGCATATCGAATCAAAAATATTAACGAATAACAATCTTTAGCTACGAGCGGCAGTTCCGCTCCGCATATCGAAAATATATTATATAAATACGAAACTCATATTCATACCATCTATATACAGAAAACTTAAAATGAAATGAAACAGAAGTGACTCTTCGGTTTTATGACTACCAGGTAGGTATACGACGACCGACATTCTCCGACCTACATTTGGTGCACACTAGCGGCAAGCCTGTTACCATTGAATTTTCCACGGCTGTACACCTATTAATAATTAAGTAAATAAAAAAATATGTATCCATGTTTTTCATTAACTCAACATAAGATTAATATTATCTGCTGAGAAATGAGTGAATAGGCTACCGTACCAAAAGAAAGTAATCTGTGACCAAAGGTATTGGTACGGGTTTTGGAATAGATCACACGTATGTCTTCACACAGATAAAGCTACGTATTTTAGGGCTAAATCACAGTATAAATGTATATGGGCACATTACCTCACTACACATATAAATATTCCATATATTCATGGTACGTGTCTGTATTCATAGTATGTGTGTGTTTGCCGATATCACTTGATAAACCGTACAAAAATGTTATACAGGGTCCTGCAACTAAGCTCCCGTCTTCTGTAGCTTACTTACTCATTAAGCTAAGAGTTTGACATTTTGCAAGCTTACCCTGTACTTCAAGGTACAATTCAAGAAATTATTTTTTATTATACAGGGTGTTCCAAAAATGTGCAACGCCATGGTAATATATTTTTTTAAATTGCATGCTATACATTTTTCTACACATTTGGAAGCCTTTTATGGTTGCCTACATATCACCAAAATTTTATTGAAATCGGTTGAGTGACCGCAGCGGAAAAAAAATAAAAACAAAAAAAAAATTATTTTGCATCGTAGGCTTTAAAAATCAATAAAAACCACAAAATGCACCTCGTTAATAAAATTTTGCGACGTCCTTATTAAGTTATATGTAATAGTCTCGTTAACCAAGTGACATTGATCCAAATTATACAGGTGACCAAAATCGAGTGTCAAACTTGTCAAACTTCAAAGCGTGTTATTGTTCTTATTTTAAATTGGAACCCATAAATTTTTTTATGTGCAATGATGCAGAATTAAAAAATAAATATTGTTTCTGAATACAACAGTTATTCGCCAAAAACTCATTTTTCAACGTTTCCAACGGCCATTTTAGATAATAAATATCGTACGTGGCTTTGAAAAACAATTTATTTCATAAAAAATAATAGACGTATTTTAGATTTGAGTGTACTTAATTAAGTACTTATTCAAATGCTATATTTACTGCATAATTTACCTATAGCGGTAAGGACGGAAATGTGGCTATAGGTAAATTTTGCAGTAAATTTAGCAATTGAATAACTACTTAATTAAGTACAGTAAAATCTAAAATACCTCTCTGCGTTATATTTTATGTAATAAATTGTTTTTCAACGCCACGTACGATATTTAAATTACCTAAAATTGTCGTTGGAAACGTTGAAAAATGAGTTTTTGGCGAATAACTCAACCGATTTCAATAAAATTTTGGTGATATGTAGGCAACCATAAAAGGCTTCCAAATGTGTAGAAAAATGTATAGCATGCAATTTAAAAAAAATATATTACCATGGCGTTGCACATTTTTGGAACAGCTGTATAATAAAAAATAATTTCTTGAATTGTACCTTGAAGTACAGGGTAAGCCTGCAAAATGTCAAACTCTTAGCTTAATGAGTAAGTGAGCTCCAGAAGACGGGAGCTTAGTTGCAGGACCCTGTATAAAAATATATGCTAAACATCTCAAATTCTCAACATAGGTTATGTCGACTATTTATCACAGTAATTCTTAGAGCGGCATGCCATTGGCCCGCATATAAAGCTTTGTGATAGGCACACCTGATTACGTGTGCAAAAATAAATTGAAACAGCGTTAAAAGACGTTACACCATATAATGTTGACCGCTAGTCAGCGAAGTCTATCGTGATCCAAAGTAGCTTTAGCAAAAACGTCGACATCCCCGCTCAAAGACCAATTCTCGATTGATTTTCCAAACTTATCAAAAACAGCCAAGCAGCTATCGATCAGCTGTTGTACTCCCCTTTTAAGAAACCTAGTGGTAGATTAATATTCACTACGTTGTATTCACTTGACTCAATATCCCTTCGGCCAATAGTGACAGTGATGAAAATAATTTCTCATGTGACACTAAGAATAAGGTCAGTAAAGTCGATTAGGTTTAGCCGCTAAATATATCTGTGGAGTTAATTGAGCAAATTTAGTACATATGTCTCTGCATAAAAGTGACCGATATTTAGCTTGAATATAAATACTTACATCGGTTCTCTTGCCGCATGGATCTCCTCTCACAAGGGTTAGTGGCTAAAAATAAAAGCAAACAGCGGGTAAGTAACAATTTAAGAATCAAAACAAAGACGCAAAGTGCTTTTATCTGTCCGCTCCCAACCTATCGGCAGGATTCTCAACTTCCTTGCAGAAGTTGACGTGATTTAACAAGAACTTCTCCTTGCTAAACTTGAACCCACATAAATTGCAACTAAAATGATTCACTGGAGTTAAGTTTTCTATTACATCACTTCCTTCATCGTTCATTGATGGATGTTGTGGAAACGTAGCCATATTTCTCGAGGAATCTGAATAATTATAAATAGTAGCGCTAGACGTGTTTTGAAGTCAAAGGTTATAAACTATTAAGTACCCCAACTTAGTGTAGGAATATAGATTATACATGTAAAACGCTACTCAATTAACTTACATTGTATCGCTTGTATGATCGTAAATAAAATGGTAGAAAAAATTGATTTCTCGACAATTTAATAGATTTCCGATCGTTTTACATATTATAAAGTTATTAGAGGTTAAATCAGGGTAGATTCTAGTTTATCCATCGCGTTGCTGACAGATGTCGCTACTCGCTATAGTCGCTAAGCCGTGACGCTGGGATTTGACTGCAATATGGCATAGGACAACACATAAGTTACATAACCTCAATCTGCCTCAATGTCTTCCATATTTTGTGGAAGTCCTATTACTGCGTGAAGTTCTAAAATAGCCACTAGGATTGACTTCGTAGATATTACCTTCGTAGATAATTGAACAGTCGTCAGAAATTCAACTATTTTATTTGCGAAATAATACAGCCACAAGATAAGCTAATCCAAAAGTATGTATAGAGAAATACTCAAAGTATTCTGTTTCAACATAATACTTACATGCAGTGCAATTCGATTTAGATATTTTATAGCCCTAAAATATAGCTATTGTCATTTCAGCTTAGAAAAGATTTAGAGTGAAACATGACATCATTTGAACAACACCCGTCATTGAAACGTGAAGGAACTGATGAAAATAAGGACGTATCTCCAGATGAGAAATTTATTTGCGAGACATTGTGCGAGTCCCACTTTAGCAATGAAAAATTGTTAACGGATCATTGCAATTTATGCAACAACGTTGGAAATCCCACTAACGTGTCGGGTATGGACATAAGTAAGCTCTTTGCTTTATATCACGTAACTTTAAATATGACTTGGGTTTTTATTCATTTGTTTAGCCACCATTAAATGTGAACCTTGTGAAGAGACCACCGGATTACTTGACGAACACTTCAAAGCCGAACAATCGTAAGTATCACCATTTTTCATAACCTCAATTCTGTTAAGTTCATTCACAATTGTCCTTTAAAAGCTTTATGTACTTGATTAGTTGAGTTTATTGTCACTACATTATTAAAATGCAAATCTTTAGTAAATATTTTATTATGGAAGGTGCCGTAAAGCTTGATATAACGGACTATCAAATTTGTAATTAAAGAAAATGGGGCTTCAATTAAATGCAATAATTGTTTGGATTGGCTACATAAAAAGTGTGCTGGATTATCCAATGATGATTTCACGAAAATAGCAAATCTTGTAAAGAAAAATGCTATCAAGTGGTCGTGCAGCATGTGTGACATCGAGGTTAGGAATTCGGATACAGATTGTATGATCGAAGATTCTGCTACATCTTTGGAGGGTGAACAGCTAGAGTTATTGTTTAAAAAGTATTTTATACCATTTAAAGCAGACATGGAAAAAAAAATTGGACAAGATCAATAACCTATTGAATACGATTGCGGATGAAAATAAACTTCTCAAGGAGGAAAATAAAATGCTCTTGCAACAAATGGCTACTCTTAAGAAGGAGGTTACAGAACTGAAAAGTGCTGGAGCCGGAAATAATGATAACGAAACAAATTGTGCTAATATAATATGCGAATTAAACGATCGTCAAAGAAGAGCTTACAACTTAATTATGTTGCGAGTGCCTGAGGCCGTCCAAAATAATGGATCCAGCGGAAGAACCGAAGATCTGGAAAATGTTAAAAAGATAGTGGAAAAATTTGGAATAGACGGAGAGGTCATTAGGGTTCAACGTCTGGGAAAATATTCTGAAGGTAGACCAAGGGCAATCCGAGTAAGTTTTCAAAATACCGAGGACCCGATATCGATATTGCGCCAAAAGAAGGCGGTGGATTTGCAGGGTGTCGTTGTCTTTGGAGACCAGACGGAGTTCCAACGGAATTACTACAATAAAATTAAGGATAAATTGACGGAGTTACGTGATGATTCTAAGGTTATCAGACATGTGAATGGGGTTCCCACAATTGTGTCAAAGTCAAATTTTTAGATGGTAGCAGTTGCAATAGTGTCAGTAAGGGTCTTTCAGTCTATTACCAGAATGCTGGTGGTATGCGTACTAAGTTGAGGGATTTTAGATTGTCAGTGGCAAGTGAAGATTATGACATTATATTTGTAACTGAATCATCGTTGTTTGATGGAGTTTTCAATGCAGAAGTGATTGATGACAGTTATGAACTTTTTCGGTGTGACAGAAATTTAAACACGAGTGATCGTGGTCGTGGTGGTGGTGTTTTTGTCGCAGTGCGTAGAGAGTTGAGATGCATCCTAGTTGATATTGTCTGCATAACGGTCGAACAAGTGTTTGTTGAAATGAAAATGAACAAAACAAGTGTAATCCTGGGCTGTGCATATATTCGACCCGACTCACCAGCATCAACTTACGAGGATCATATGCATACAGTGGCTGACTTACATACCAGGTTCCCATCAAGTTTATTTTTAATTTTTGGCGATTTTAATATGCCTGGACTTGCTTGGAGTTTTGATGAGGAGTCAAATGGCCTTGTGGCGGTGGGTGCCTCCCGTGATTACGAGCAAAATTTTTGTGATACTTACTCATACTGTGGTATGAGTCAATATAATACTTGTCGAAATAGTTTGGGTAGATGTCTTGACCTGTGTTTTTCTAGTCAATTCATAGTTGTCAGTCAGGCTGAACCTCTCATTGGTTGTGATATGCACCATGTTCCTATTAAAGCAGAACTTCCATTTAATGTGGTGTATGAGCGGAGAAATTCGGATGACGCTTGGTGTTACAATTTCAAGAATGCTGATTATGAGCAACTTAACGGTTTTCTCTCAAGGATCGATTGGCCTTGCGTCCTCAATGATCATAATATTGAGAATGTAATTCAAAATTTTTATCAGATATTATTTATTGCTATAGATTTAATTGTTCCAAAACAAAAAACCTTTGTTTCAGGATTTCCAGTGTGGTTTAGCAAGTCATTGAGAAATCTTACCATTAAAAAAAAGCAAGCACATAAAGAATATAAGAATTACAGGACAATGAGTAGTTATAATAGGTTTTCAGAGCTCAGGCACGAGTGTAGGGTAGAGTCTCAGAAGTGCTACAGAGAGTACATTGATGGGGTGGAAAATAATATTCTGCAGGATTCCCAGAATTTCTGGAATTATGTACGGAACAGTAAGCAAAGTGACGGCATACCATGTTCGGTGTTTTTAAATAATGTTCACTCTGAGGGTGGTTTGTCATCTGCAAATTTATTTGCTGAGCATTTTAGGTCAGTTTATTCGGACACTGTTTTAAGTCAGGGCGATTTTGATATCGAGTTTGACGGGCCTGATGTTGATCTTTCGGATTTTGGTTTGAGCCAGCCTGAAGTTTTAAGTGTTCTTCAGAAGTTGAATTGTAAGAAGGGCCCTGGTCCGGACGGGGTCCCTAATGTTCTCTTGAGGAACTGTGCTCTGTCTCTGTGCTATCCATTGTTTAGGATTTTTAATCTGTCGTTGAATCAGGGAGTGTTTCCTTCGGGATGGAAAGAGTCTTTTTCGAGGCCAATTTACAAGAGTGGAAATAGGGGAAACGTTAAAAACTATCGTCAGGTCTGCATTCAGTCAGCCATACCTAAAGTATTCGAAAAGCTAATAGTGCCAATATTAACATCTACATTTAAAGGTATTATCTCAGAGCGTCAGCATGGTTTCTGTGAGGGAAAATCCACTGTAACAAATCTTTTTGATTATGCAAATTACATCTCGTCTGCTTTGGATGGAGGGGGTGAAGTTCATGCGGTATATACAGATTTCAGTAAGGCCTTTGATGTTGTCAACCATGATATGCTTATCACTAAGTTACATGCCTATGGTTTGAGGGATCCTTTTTTGAGTTGGATTAGATCTTATTTGTCGGGTAGGAGTCAGTGTGTGAACCTGAATGGGTACACTTCGGATCCAATAGGGGTAACGAGTGGGGTTCCTCAAGGATCCCACTTGGGGCCTATATTTTTTAACATCTTTGTGAATGATATCGGAGACAATTTGAACTCGGAATTTTTGCTGTTTGCTGACGATTTGAAACTGTATAGGAAAATAAATTCCATAGAGGATATCCATGCCCTTCAGGGGGATATATCTGTCCTCTCCGACTGGTGCAATAGGAATGGCCTCTCGGTAAATATGAAAAAATGTTTCGTAATCTCTTTCTCGCGTAAAAAGAGTATAATACCATTGAGTTACACGATCGAGGGCCACATGATCGAAGAGGTGGATAGGATTCGGGATCTTGGTGTTGTGTTTGATGGGGGATTTACTTTCCGAAGACACTATGACTTTTTGGTTTCGAGTGCGAACAGGATGCTTGGCTTTGTGAATCGGATGACGCAATCTTTCTCGAACCCTAGAACATCGACGCTTTTGTTCGCTTCTTTGATTAGATCTCGGTTGGAGTACTGTTCTGTCATTTGGAGCCCATATTTTGAATCTCATATTGATAGAATTGAACATGTCCAAGACCGTTTTGTCAGGGGGCTAAGGTATAGACTGTATCTGGGGGGAGGGGTGGATCTTGATTTGGTGCGGACCAGGCAGTATTTGGGCTTGCAGTCGTTGAGAGATCGTCGTGGGTGTTTAGATCTTTGTTTTGCATTTAAAATAATAAACAGTCGGCTGAATTCTCCGTCAATACTCGCACAGTTTAATTTTGCAATACCCATAAGGCAACTTAGGGAACACAGTTTGTTGGCCGAAGGCCATTGTCGGACCCTTCAGCACTACAACTCCCCTTTGGTTAGAATAGTACGTTTGGTTAATTTGCACAATGCAAATTTGAACTATTTTGGTTGTAGTTTTGAGGGGTTTAAGAGAGATGTATTTTGTTTGATTTGTGATTAAGGAAATTGTTTAAAGTTTTTTGATGTATAGTATTAATTTTTGTTTATGTATTTGAAGTTATATTTTATACTGTTGTGAACCTGTTGTGACTGCTACCATGCGTTGAATAAAGTTATTATTATTATTACTAATTGGGGGGAGGGTGTGTCCTTTAAAGCCAAAGGTCTGTTATATAAAAATTGGCTTAAGCATGTAACGAGTCATTATAAATGATTGTAGTCTAAGAAAGCGAACCAGACAAATCTAAAAATTTGTGTTTGCCGCTCCATAAAAATTAATTTCGCTGTTCTGTACACAATTTATTAAATTGTTTGCATAAGGTTTGTTTTGGTTCGCAGTTCTAGAACTACTGCGCATGCGTATTTGCGTATTGGCGTTTTGGTTCCATCAGAACTGATTCTGAATTTTCGGTCCGATGTTTTGGTTAAATCAAGAATTCGTTCGGAATGGTTCTAGAACAGTTCTAGCAGTTCTTGCTCATCATCGAGTACCGATTCGGAACTATTAGTTCGAGCTTGCGCAGTTTAAACTTTAATCAGCTGTATTTGGTTTCAACGGTAATTCTTTTGCATCAAGATGGCTAATTCAAATGTATTAAAGGTAATAATACTTAAATACTTTTACTTTATCATACGCAGTATGCTAAAGTATTGTAATGATGCCGAAAAAAAAAATTGAGATTTTAGCGGAAATAGGTCTTTTTGGGTCCCCTGAACATTTTTGACCAAGGTACAAAAAAATGTCTGTGTGTGTGTGTGTGTGTGTGTGTGCGTGTGTGTGTGTGTAAACGATTTTTGTGGCGACGATTCCGGAAAAACTACTAAAGGTATCGGGACGAAAGTTCATAATTAGAAGTTTCATGACCTAACTTAGAGCTGAAAAGCTTTTGGTTCAAAAGGGTCCAAAGGAACTGGTAGTTTATTCTAAGCCTTTTTCAAGGATTTTGCAAATGCGTCGCAATTTCTGTAATTTCGTCAAAATAGTTAAATAGTAAATTAAAGTAGAGGAAATTTTGAATAATTTATGCCTATGACATTTTTTGGTAAAATTAATAGTTTAGCTGCAAGAGCAAATTCTATTCGATCGAGATCGGTCGCATCTGCACTCTGCACTGATATGAAAATACATAGTAGCCCGAATTTTGACAAATATTTTTTTGTGCTGTCACCACAGAAATGCCTATGGCTGTCACACTCGAAAACAGCTGATTTCATCAGAGGTTGGAGAACCGCTATGGAACGTTGCCGCTCTAGTGCGGCAAAGCAAAAAATACAAAATTCAAATAAAATAAGATCACCAATTTGATTGTTTGTTGATAAGATATATCAACCCGTTGTTATATCTAATTGTAAAAACGATAAATTGAGAAAGTAAATAATGTATAGCGATGAGTGTAGTTATATTTTAGTATGTTGGTACGGATGTGACATCTACAGTGTCATGAATGAATATAAATCTGTCAGAATTTGAATTAACTTTTTAAACTTGACGTTTCTTAGAAGTGGTATAAACCTAACATTTCCTATTCAGAAAAATAACCATTTTCGATTTTTTTAAAATGCCTAATTCTCAAAAAGCAACACATAAAACGTTGATGTCACTCTTGCCGAAAACTACATAGCTTGACCCGCTCACATGCGACGGCGACGCTCCGCCATCGGTGACGCGCCACATCACCGATCGTCGTGCTATTCCATACTTTCGGCACTTGTGAGATAAACAACTATTATTCTGATGACAGTAGGTAAGGTAGTGTCAAATGCTGATGCTTTGACAATACCATTTTGATACCATTGACTATCAAAATATCTGTCAAATCCTGGCTAACTAGTTTAATTTTAATGCAGACACGATTTATCTTAGTCAAATAGATTCTCGTGCAGCTAAACTGTTAATTTTATATTTTGTATGATAAAGTCATGTGCCTGGCCACATCAGATTTTTTTAAGAGATAATTTTTTTTTGTAATGCCGTTTTATTCATGCATGCTGTGTTATACATAAATAATGAAGATCAATATGAAACGCAAGAAATTACTCATGAACTTGTAACTGCAAACCCCAATGAAAATGTAGAAAAAGTGTCAGAAAGATTCTGTCCATGGTAGGCCATTGGTCCCCAAGAGCACTTATCTTATGGTCCTGTATAATATTAACAGCAGCTATAGGCGCATTTGGATTATATAATCAATTCTTGAAATAATCGAGATAACTCGAATATTATTTTTAATAACTGATTCTTAATAATCGGTATTGAATACTACCCAATCGTATGTTAATAATCTATTTTTAATAGTCGACTTTACATACATCTACGTCAGTTTCGTGATGTGTCTCAAATCAAATAATGTTTGAATAAATACACACACCATAAAAAAACTACATATGCAAACATCAATAATGGTTCAGCAGTGTGTCGCTTATGGTTGCACTAATGGCCATATTGCAAGAAAAAAGAATTTCTTTCACATGTAAGTAAAAAACGACCAGCTTTTTAGTCAAACAGTAATACAATATTTCTAAATATGTAGAAAATTATCAGTATAGTAATGAAAGTACTATTAAAGACAAATGTAACAGTAACAATTATGTTCCCGTTTAATCGTCCAAAAAGTTCTGAAACGTTGGATTATAGCTATTCAAAGAGGCGAGTGATATTCTTCTAGGACAAGTAGGCTTTGTGAACAACATTTTTTTAGAAACTATATTATTATTTAACCCTTTCAGTGCCAAGGAGCGCGAACGCACTTTTAGCTATAAGTGCTCAAAAAATCATGTTGGCACTCAAAGGGTTAAGTTTGTAAATGTAGTTTTATGTCACAACCCTATTACCTGAAATTTGCAGAATAATATATATACAGTGCTTCCCAAAAGTAACGGATAAATTCTATAAAACCTTAAATCAAAATATTTCAGAAAAATTCTCTGACACGTCAATTTTTATTTTTAAATTACTCTCCTGCTATACACTTTTCAATCCACCACGCACTCATCCCTAAGGGGTGGTAACCCCAACTTTAATATTTCAAATACCAAACTACCCTTTGCGATACCTCAATTGATAGATTTTTTTAATTCTGAATACAACGAAAAAAAATATCAAGAACGGTTGATAAATAACGACGATATTTACCAAAATGTATTCAAAGAAGAGTATTAATATTCGAGTAAGCGCTATTGAGGCGGGCATAGCAATACCGTTCACACAATTGCAACTTGTTTTTACTTATGTCAAGCACAATTCCGAGTTTTTCGTGATTAAGGAAATAGTAGCAAAATGAGACTTACTGATACCGAAAGAATCCAAGTTTTAATGATGATTGGTTTTGGTGATAGAAGCCGGACGCATTAAGAAGTTCAATGAAGCGCACCCGGACCGTCCGCCAATATCGCAATCGACAGTAAGTCGAATCGAAAACAAATTTCGCGATCTCTGTCATGTACGGGATAAACCTAAGGCAGGACGTCCATTGGCCTTAAATGAAAACCAACAATTGGATGCTATTCTAATGGTGCAAGAAAATCCACATTCAACCCTTGCAGAGGTCGCTTCAGAAGTTAGTGTGTCAGTACAGTATCCAGATTATTTCGAAAACAGAAATTTCACCCTTATAAAGGGCACTTGGTACAAGTATTGTCCGATGATGACTTTGATAGACGAGTGCAGTTTTGTGAGACAATGATGGAACTCTCTCATGCAAATCCTTGCTTAATTAGAAACATCGTTTTTTCTGATGAGGAAACTTAATGTGTGGGCTGGTGTGGTGGGTTCAAGAATTATTGGACCATATTTTTTCGACGGAACACTGAATGGTGAACGTTACCTGAACTTTCTCCGAAATGAACTACTACCTACTTTAGCGGTATTGTTTCCCAACGCAGAAGATCCTGGTAGACACAATGACAGAATTTGGTTACAGCAAGACGGTGCGCCTCCACATTATGCGCGACCAGTTCGAGAATACCTCGATCAAGTATTTCCTAATCGGTGGATTGGTAGACGAGGACATATTCAATGGCCAGCAAGATCGCCAGATTTAACGCCACTAGATTATTTTCTTTGGGGCTATTTAAAAAGTAAAGTTTATTTGAATAGACCTGCAAATATTGATGCGTTAAAGGAAAGAATTCGTGCAGAAATTCACTTAATCACTCCAGAAATGTTAAACAATGTTCAACAAGCTTTTAGGGATAGACTAGGGCATTGTCTCGTCGTTAAAGGGCAGCACTTTGAACAATTAATTAAGGATTAATTAAGTAAATTTTGTTATTCCCTCAATTTCGTGTATAAATAAATCGTGCTAAATATCGCCGTTATTTATCAACCGATTTTGATATTTCTTTTTGTTATATTGAGAATAAAAGAATCTATCAATTGAGGTATCGCAAGGGGTACTTTGCTATTTGAATTTTTACAGTTGGGGTTACTACCCCTTAGGCATGAATGCGCGGGGGATTGAAAAGTGTATGTCAGGATAGTAATTTAAAAATAAAAATCTACGTGTCGGAGCATTTTCCTGAGATATTTTTATTTAAGACTTTATAGAATTTATCCGTTACTTTTGGGAAGCACTGTATATATATATATATATATATATATGTATTTCAAATAAAAAAAGATTTTAAAATGTAAAAATAGTTTAAATATTAATCTTTTCTAATAAATATTATCAGCATTATGTGGACTTCTTTTAATGTGAGAAAGCTTTCCGTAATTCAGTAATACAAAGAGCATTTAAACACTGGACTGCAAATGCTTAAAATTAAGGAATAAATACTAAAATGTAATTAGAGAGTACCTACAATCTCGACAGCTTATTTTGTTTAGCTGGAATATATGAATAAAATATAACTTTTATTAAATCTGCTATTTTTATCTCATTTATTGAAGTCTGCAAGAGTTAAGATTGATTAATTTGTTCCAGTTTAATTGAAAAAGAATATTACGAATAAAAATGTTTAATTCTAAACATATATGGCCCTAGTACCGCATGAGAAAGAGATGGCTTGTCCACATCACTGCGGGTTGCATACCAAATGCTTTTACCCCACTCATTGGCCATTTAAGTCCTTTCCAGTTATACATAGTTTTTACATTTCACTGCCTGAAGGTGATGTAGTGCTTTTTCTGAGCGTAATTCACAAAAATAACCAGGACAACAAATTACCCAATCATTTATGTAGTTGTTTTATTGCTTAAAAAATCATGTTACAAGTAGGAAAAATAAAATACAAGGTCCAAAGTAGACTAATAATAATAATAATAATTTTATTGACATAGTAAGGGTCAGTATTTTAAAAAGGAACATATTTTTCGGGCAGTTTTTTTTTTTAAATCATTCGGTTTCATAAATTTACCATTGGCATACCAACAATGTATACGAGTCGACCCGTTGTAGTTTTTCGTTTTTTTCTGTCAAACTAGCGGCGTATTTCTAGATTTCGACTGATCGCAACAATTGCATCTGCATATGAGTTTTGGCTACTTCTGTACAACCCCGAAAATATAAAATCACACAATGAAATTAGCTGCAGTATATATTTATATATACTTCGCATATACTTTGTATATATTTCGCATTTGATGGTGGTATATTTGTAATGTATCAAGTTTCGATTGTGACATAACATAATTTTTTGCTTCTTCGAAAAGAATTTAAAAAAATTAAGAATGCTAGTTAGCCTGGGTGTGCTTGAGTTGAGTATAATCCCGAGCATGAAACAATTATGCAATGAAGTTAGCACCAGCAAATACATGTTATTGTTTATTATTTATTTTCACATTTGCAGACCAAATTTCGACAAATTAATAGTTTTGTAATTAGTTTTGTAAATATGTAGAATACATTAAATATTTGTACTTACCTATAAGTTCTCATAAATTATATAGCACAAAAAAAATTGTTGGAACACAAAAATTTGGTCCATGCGAAATTGTATGTCATTGCATATCACGATTGTTTTTGAGCAAGCAATATTATCCTATGTATTGCACCGACTTGGACACTGGACAAAAATTAATACTTTCGTATATGTACTTTATTAGTTTGCAAAAAGTTGTAATAACTATTACATACTCTAATGTAAATACAACGTATACCTGAAGATAAAACTATAGATATACAACCTAAGTAATAACACTAATAACCAACCGATCGGTACCGTAATTACTCAATAAAATGTACTAAATACCATACTAAATGCACCTTTTTTTGCTCACCTCATTTTATTAATCAAGATATGTAATTACAATTTATGCAAAATGGTTCAAATCAACCGTCTGGCTGGTGCTCGGCAAGAAAAAATACACTAAACATGAGTTCCCTGGACGGATCATCTGGATATTCGATACTCACGATACATGGGAAAACAGTTATAAACAATGTCGTAGTTTTCATAGTTTAAATATGTCTACTATCCCACTTTCTGCCATTCGTATTTGTCTAGTCACGTGATCCAACGTTACGCTGATGTACGCATTCAATTCGTTAGCATAAAATCAGGATATTACTGCAACGTGTACCCAACCCAAATAGCACTTTTTTTAGCGGTTTAGAATTTTTTTTCGTTTGGTGCCGACCCTTAAACAAATAAATAAAAACAAATATTTTCATTCACGTAACATCGACCATTACAATTTCAAAGAGACAACCTAGGTTGGTTTTGTGTGGGATCATTGGATGGGTAAAAAAGGAACATGTTTTTCGGGCAGTATTTTTTTAAATCATTTGGTTTCAAAAATTTACCGTTTGCATACCAACAATGTATATGAGTTAGTATATGAAAACCCGTTCTAGTTTTCTTTATGTAGTGACGTCATAGGAGGTCAGGAATAAAAATTACTTGTCGTAAGTACACGGGGTAAGGTTGTAATAGTTTTTAGGATTTATTATAATAATTATATCTATTGTACCGGCTTATCTATAGGTACACAGGTAAAGTCGATACGAAATTTCAATTAATGATCAATGGAAAATATTTTGTGAACCGTATAGTTCAGAAAGAAAAGTTCTAAGCAAAATTTGTTTCTTTGTAACGTATCTATCCGATGGTAGCTCACATGACCTAGGTTCTCATTTGAAATTCTGAACATGAGTGCTCTTTCAATTTCCAGTTCATTCCGGAAGACAAACCGTCTACCCATCACGCACTATAAGCCATCCAGGCCCTTGGTAGCTTTCACAACATCTCTCCACTTCTTCCTGTCTTATGCTAAGTTTGTCACTCCCTATCTATTTAGTCCTCCTCCAGGCAGTCCATCCATTTCTTTCTCGATGTTGCTAGCCTTCTCTTCCATGATACCTCCAGCTCCACTGTCCTCTTAACGTATTTCTCACCACTCATTCTTGCAAAATGTCCCGCCCATGCTAATATCCTTCTTCTGATCTCAGCCACAATGTGTGGTTCTCCATATAACTATGTGAGCTCTGCGTTGTTTCTCATTTTCCGCACATTTCTGTCTCTTACGCCCACACAAATATGTCTCAAAATTGTTCCCTCTCCCTCTCCCTCTCCCTCTCCCTCTCCCTCTCCCTCTCCCTCTCCCTCTCCCTCTCCCTCTCCCTCTCCCTCTCCCTCTCCCTCTCCCTCTCCCTCTCCCTCTCCCTCTCCCTCTCCCTCTCCCTCTCCCTCTCCCTCTCCCTCTCCCTCTCCCTCTCCCTCTCCCTCTCCCTCTCCCTCTCCCTCTCCCTCTCCCTCTCCCTCTCCCTCTCCCTCTCCCTCTCCCTCTCCCTCTCCCTCTCCCTCTCCCTCTCCCTCTCCCTCTCCCTCTCCCTCTCCCTCCCCCTCTCCTCCTTCTCCCTCTCCCTCTCCTTTCGGATTTCGTTTTCTGAATTAAACTAACTTTCACATTCTAATCCTGTTATGCCCTTTTGTATCAAACCCCACCCCATAAGTATTATTGAGTAGATTTTGTTTACTATTTTTCCTGTATTTGCAGATATAATGTTGACATACAAGATTTTAGAATCTTAGCTACAAACATCCGTTTTTTCCTACTAAAGAAACATCCCTTCTAGGTCAGCCATTGATGGTTTTAATTCGGTTTGACATTGATGGGTTTTACATCAATACCCATCCCTGCCTGCTACAAAAAAAAATTTAAAAAAGGTTTTCTTAGTAAATCGGCACATCAAAATGAACGGAACGCCGAACAACATAGTGAATTATTAATAATATGCATTTTTTTCTAAATTGTCGTGACCCGACTTCTCCCAGTTGCCAACTTTTGTAAGATTTGTAAGAACTCTAATTTATCTAAATATTCTGTGATATTTTATGTTTCAACTCAGTTTATCTTACTTTATTTGTGTTTATTTTTCAGATTTGACTTAAAAGTTGAAGATTTAGAATTTACCAAAACTACTATTTCGCCACCTACTACTTTAACACCTACAGACCATGTGGAAGTACAGTATGGAGACTATGTTAACATACAAGAGCATACAGGAGAGAAGGCGTTTAAATGCACGGTTTGTGACTACTCCAGTGCACGTTCAAATGACATCAAAACGCATATGAGAAAGCATACAGGAGAGCAGCCGTTTAAATGTACGGTATGTGATTATTCTGCTAGATGGTCAGGTTGCCTCAGTAGGCATATGAGGCAGCATACAGGAGAGAAACCATTTATATGCAGCATATGTGACTATGCTTCTCCAGACAGTTCTACTCTTACAAATCATATGAGAAAGCATACAGGAGAGAAGCCATTTAAATGCACGCTTTGTGACTACTCCGGTGCACGTTCAAATGACATCAAAACGCATATGAGGAAGCATACAGGAGAGCAGCCGTTTAAATGTACGGTATGTGACTACTCTGCTACACACTCAAGTAACCTCAATAGGCATATGAGGCAGCATACAGGAGAAAAATCATTTAAATGTGGCATATGTGACTATGCTTCTGCAGACAGTTCTACTCTTACAAATCATATGAGAAAGCATACAGGGGAGAAAGCGTTTAAATGCACGGTTTGTGATTACTCTGCTGCACGTTCAAGTGACATCAAAACGCATATGAGAAAGCATACAGGAGAGCAGCCTTTTAAATGTACGGTATGTGACTACTCTGCTAGATGGTCAGGTTGCCTCAATAGGCATATGAGCCAGCATACAGGCGAGAAACCATTCAAATGCAGCATATGTGATTATACTTCTGTAGTGAGTTCTTATCTTACAACACATATGAGACAGCATACAGGCGAGAAACCATTTAAATGCAGCAAATGTGACTATGCATCTGTTGCTCGTTCTAATCTTACACTACATATGAGAAAGCATACTGGAGAGAAACCGTTTAAATGCACGGTTTGTGACTACTCTGCTAGAGAGTCGCGTGCCATCAAATGCCATATGAAACTGCATACAGGTGAGAAACCATCTAAGTGCAGCAAATGACAATCCACCATAGAATGCACCAAACGTGGAATAATCAAAACTAATAACAATAATAATAATTGTGAAATTTCTCCTTATCCGCTCCAGATGCAGTAATATTAAATTTGTTTTTCGACTTTTGGGAGCTGGCAAATCAATTAAAATATCACTTTTTTGCTGACGGTTTTTATTTGAAATCATAATCACCAAACAACATATATATGTATACATATTTATTTAGCAACTCTCTGCTATACATAATTACACAAGTACAGATAATTGAAACCAACAATAATACTAAAACTAACAATAACACTCATAAAATCCAAAATACAACCTAATAACTAAACACCTTATTTCTTTAAGTACCAGTTCCAATATAAACAAAGACAACCATTCCAACCCATAATATACAACTCTAATACAACTAACAACTGACAACATCTTACACAAAATGTGCTTTTACATATGAACAGAGTATCATTTTAAATTCCTTTATGTTGTTTATTGACCTAATAAACAATGGCAGGCTATTATACATGATCATACCAACATGAAAAAGTGACTCCTTCGTTCTCGTTGTCTTTGCAACTTTAACATAAATATCTGTTGCAGCACGTGTGTTGTAGGTATTGACATCATTAATAAATCTTATTCTACTTGACATATGCTTTGGTAGCATATCATGTAACATCTTAAACACAAATATCATATGATTAAACAGCAATCTCTGGTTTATGGTCATGAACTCTAGACAATCCAACATTAATCGAATTTTACATAGTCTATTCACACCAAGTATAATTCGCATTGCTCGGTTTTGCTGTTTTTGCAATTCATTTTTACTTGTCTCATTACAATAATACAATACAGTGGGACAATATTCAAAGAGCGGAGCAATGATTGCCTTATAAATTGTTAGCCTCGCAAATATAGGTAAATGATACCCAATTCTATACAAATAATTTACTCTCTTAGCTATTTTTTGAGTTATAAAATCGACATGCTTCCCAAATCTTAATTTATCATCAATTAACAAGCCTAAGTACTTGACTTCCGTCACATACTCTAATTCCTCATCAAACAATTTCACCCTCCTAACCTCTTCCAAACTACCGTCATAATTTCCAAATATCATAATTTTGTTTTTTTGTTTTAGTGTTCACAAAGAGAAAGTTTTCATTTAACCACTCTTCAAAATGATCCATCTGATGCTGCTCTCCGGTCATGACCTCATCTAATGAATCCCCACTAACCGAAATTGCTGTATCATCAGCAAACAGGTTAACCATAATATTTTCCCCAAAACAGCTTTTAATGTCAATGTAAGTAATGAACAATAATGGGCCCAGTACTGATCCTTGTGGGACCCCATAATTCACACTCAATTTATCTGAAATACACTCATTTATTTTTACTCGTTGATGTCTGCCCTTCAAAAAGTCTCGAAACCACTCCAACTATGCCGTACATTTCAAGTTTTAAAAAAATTAATTGTCTGTTTATAGTTTCAAATGCTCGTTTAAAGTCTACAAGCACAGTCACTATCCAGACACAACCAGCTGAAGTGATGAATCACATGAATGTTTGTCTCTAAAACCCGACTGGTTTTCTATTAAAATATTGTTTTCCATCAGATGCAGAAGGAACTGTTTTTTATGTGTATTTCCATGATTTTTTCGGGGAGTGGCAATGTATTGATGGGTCTGAACTCTTCACATTTCTTTGTGTTTGCAATTTGGTACAGGACCAACAAGAGAATTTTTCCGAACTGTAGGCAATCTGCACTCATCTATTGATTTATTTAGTAACTTTACTATTTCTTGTCTCATCTTTACTTTCCCTGTTTTGATAATATCACCCTCCATTATATCTGATGACGTGTCTTTTTTTATTTCAACCATGATGTTATTAAAATCTATTATTTCCATTTTTGACCATGAGGACAAAATTGTAATATTTTTATCTATCTTCTCCACCGTTTGGTCATCCAAACCATCGGAATTTCCAATTGTATTTTTAATACTATCTATAAAATAGTTATTAAACTTGTTTATTATACTGTTTACGTCATAAACATTTTCATTTCCAAAATATATATTAGTTATCTCCCGACTAGTTATCTTGCATCTACCCATTGTCTCTTTAATTCCTTTCCACATAGCCCTGCCGTCGCCCTTATATTTATCTATGATATTATTATGATAACAGTATTTTTTTCTTCGTATCAAATTAGTAGCCTCATTTACCTAACACAATCAAAACGTGTTTTATTTTCAGTTTTTATTCGTTAAGTAAACAGAAAGGGAACGAGCATTGGATGAATACTAATTTTATTATTATAATATTGATTGAGTATATAGGGTGAGTTATTAGTATCCGGGCGGTCGATAGCGCTACTATAAATCGTTAGAAAAAGAAAAAAATTTTAACACAAAAGTTGTTCGACTTACCAGTTTCTATAACGTAAAATTATTTTCGTTTATACAGGGTGTTGCATTTAAGCGCGACGGAAAATATGTAATTTTTTTAAATTGGAACATCCTGTATATTTTATTAATATATCAATACTAATAAGTTGCAGGATCTTTTTAAAAGTATGTAAAAACGATTTCTTTGCAGATTTTGCCGTTAAGCTATGTCAGACAATACTCAAAGCAAGTAGATAGATGATAGTATCAAAAGATATTAGATTCACTATACACAGGGTGTTAATAAAGCTTAGTAAATTTTATGTTTTTCAAATGGCTTTTCCTTGAGGTTTTTAAATGGAACAACCTGTATATTATGTGCTAGTTGAATTGCCCCCCCGAGTTCCACACACCTCATCAGCATCACGACGTCCCAATCACAACAGCTTTTCTTCCTTACGTCCAGGGTACGACAGGTCGTATTGGACGCATCCTCCGCAAGTACACCATAAAACCGATATTCAAACCCCTTTCCAAGCTTACGGACTTACTTCCTTCTACAAAGGACAAAATCCCTCCTCTTCTTTGCTCTGGTATGTACCGGATTCCATGTGCTTGTGGAAGTGTGTATATTGGCGAGACGAAGCGATCAGTTAGCGTCCGAGTATCTGAGCACGAACGCTGCACTTGCGACAAATCGCTGGTTCAGCTCTCGCTGAACACAGATATAACACGGGACATGACATCCTGTTTGCACAAAGCAAAATCCTCGCCCGTGAATCCCATTACTACCCTAGAAGGATCCGTGAATCAATAGAAATCCTAAAACATCCCTCCAATATCAATGGAGGTGATGGGTTTCACTTGCATCATACCTGGAAATCAGTCCTGTCCCAACCGCTTCTACCTGCTGGCCCACTACCTGTTAACCCCACCCTCTCCTCTTCGTTACCCCCACTCCAAACACCATCTGGTGACACCACTCCACTCATATATAAAGACCCTCCCCAACAGACGACAGTATCTTCCACAGAGTTACTATTAAAAAGAGGACTCACTAAATGTATTGGTAGGGGAAACAAATCGGACAACTAGCGGCTCCAGTGGCGCTTTCAGGAACGAAACTATACTGGCGGCAAAATTGAAATGGGATTCCAGGCATTTATACTTATTATTCCCGCTTTACGCATTTAATTTGTGTCGTATTACGTCAATTATTGCGCGTTCTAAAAGTACATATATTATTGTACAACTTGAATAGTGAATGTAGTTTTAGAACACAAGAATAATTATTTTAATATGACTTACAATAAAAATCAAATACATAAAACCAATTTTAAACCCTAATTACGCACGAATATTGCACATATTTGATAAATGATAAGAAAAAAAAATATTATGAAAAAGTTATTTATTAAAATAATAAATACGATATATAAACATCAATAAATATTAAAGAATATAATTTAATTAAATTAAATTATTAAATAATCTAAAACTCTATAAAATAATCAAAAAGGAAAGTAAACTCTGCAATAATAAGACAACAAGTACACTATATAAAACATAAATATAACTCGGAAGAATAATAAAAAGGAAAATTAAACTCTGTATTAAAACAACAACAATAATAATAAATACTAATCGGTAAGCTGGACAAATCTTTGGTGTATTGCAGCTGGAGTCATATTCTCAGGCAGTGGATACATGTAACAAAAACAAATCATTAGTTATGCACAATCCTTTTTACATCGTAATTTGTCTAATCTGAATCTGAAAAAAACTTTCTAAATAACAAATCACTGAGCACATTCACTGCTGTTTTTTATTACACATTCGCTATGCACTTTACATCTAATATAATCAAAATTAATAGCTGTTGATAAACAATATTTTAATTCCTCAATGATGGTAATTAGATTACTTAGGTATTCTTATCGTATTACAAAATTTGTAGGCGATTTTGTGGTTGGGGGCAACAGATGACATAATTTTTGAATTAACATAAGTCAGAGGTCGTTTCGTATCATTGTGTTCCATGAACATAGTGAACATATGGCTTTCTAGTAAGTCCTCCGATAGTATGTCTTTCTGACATACATTACATTCCCTATCCACTGCTTTTTTAGCAACATATCCTGCTACGTAATGTAGTGCTTGCATATCTGTATGTTCTAAATATCTTGGTGCTCCAGGAATATTTGTAAACTCATGTTCTGCATAAACAGGTCGAACCACATTATCTTTTTTTTCCATTATTTCTTTTCTCTCCACGATCAGATCTCCTCCTATATCCGGAACTGCAAATATAAGTATCGTTTGGTTGAAAGTATTTGAAAAGTTCTTTTCAGAAAAATGCATTTGACATAAGTTTCTTCACACTTCGGAAAGTGTCGCAATAGGATTTTAGTCCATTTATCGGTTCTAAATTGGCCTATGATACCATTAAAGGGCTTAATACCTTTCGTCGTTTCTGTGCTGTTGGTACATTCCGGAACAAAACACAAATAAAGTTGGTTTCCAATAAATTTAATCCTGTCATAATAATTATAAAACACAAGCACTAATAAATAACACCAACACAATAAATATTACAAACTCCACCCGCACATATATGTTTAACTGAAATAATAATTATAAAACATTACTAACTCCAACGAAATTATAACAAACTACACGCACACATACTGATACGTTTAACTTTAAAATAAATCACAAATTAGCACATCATATAAAAAATTTTATAGAGAATACCAAGTTTGAGAACAAATAAAATTTTACATAAATAATTTCATAGAAAACTCACCAAATGCAGCAATATTTAAGTATTTATCTACGACGCACATGTAATAAGTTAATTTCATGCGTATCTATGACTATATAATCCCCATCATTATACGCGCCAATGATTATAATGACACTAGCGTCGTATAATAATGACAGTTCGTTCAAATAATGACCTCATTATTTGAACGTACTGTCATCATTATACAACGCTAGTGTCAAAGTCTCCCAACACCTACGTGGATGACAGTTATTTGACAGTTCGCCTCGCCATCATTGACAAATACATTTAAAATATTTTGCAAAAATGGAATTTATGAGTCGTAGATAAAACGTCGTATTTGACTCGCACATAACGGATATAAATCGCTCGCATGATTACACGCTCGCCTACGGCTCGCGTGTAAACTTCATGTTCGCGATTCATAGCCTTAATTATGTGCTCATCAAATAATATACTATTTTTATTTGCCGGCGTTTTCCAGTACCGGCGTAAATCTTCCACGTTCCAACAGCGACGTATGTACAGATCTAATTAGGAAAATAAATTAATTACAAAACAGATTATATTGAGAACTCCAGTATACTTACAACTAATTAACCCTTTATGTAATTCCACACGCCACGCGTGCTTAACACTTGCCCGGTAGAACACCTGAATAAAACCAAGAACACCCAAGTACTGTACAGATTACAGAACGCACCTAACCGAAATGTTGAGGTTAGGATCGGCTTGTTTTGGTTGGTGACGTTTCCGGCAATTCTGAGGCATGCGCATACAAACATGTTTAGTTTTTCCCACCGCCACTGGCGCGCTAGCGGTGCCTCCAATTTTGCCTATAAAGTGGAATCTATTTTTAATGGTAACTCTGTGGTATCTTCTTAGCACTTGGTTTGATAACTTAGTCTTGAAGATGCCTCTTGCAACAGAGCGCGAAACGTAGACTGCTTCAAAGTCCTCAACGCGGTTTCCACCCGGAAATCAATATATCATTGACTCAGACTTCCGTGAATAGAAAGTGAAATATTTGATAGTTTGTTTACTTTGATGCTGGGCGAAAATATGCATGAACGTCTTTTTATGTCCTATAACTGACAACCAGTATCCCCGAGCCAACCACTATTCCCTTTACCCTAGAATGGCCTAGAACATATTTTTATTAGATGGAATGTCAAAACATCAGCATTTGACACTACCTACTGTCATTAGAATCACAATATCCTACAAATCCTGGCTAACTAGTTTTAATACTACAGTGTTTTAATGCAGTACGAGCGATCTTGATGAAATAGAATTTGCTCATGCGGCTCAAGTATTTATTTGTCATAGTCATAAATTATTCAGAATTTCCTCTACATTAATTTTTTATTTAACTATTTCTACGAAATTCCAGAAATAGCGGCTCAAAAATGTTTAGGGGACCCAATAGGGCATATCTCCGCTCAAATCTAAAAAAATATTTCGCCACGATTAGTATTCTTTGTCATGCTACGTATGATAAAGTAAAACGGTTGTTGATTCTGATGATTACTATATTATGTTGGCTTCTAGCATACCATATTTTCGGGTATTACCACGTCTTCAGTGCTAACTACAAAAGATCATAAAGAATTATGCTCAATATTCTAAATAAGTTTTAAGGTTAACATACCGTCTTACAATCTTTCCTGCATTTATTCGCGAAAACATAACAACATTGCTATCCGCACTTGAAATACCCATTGACTTTTGAACACCAAGATGTACCAATATTGTTTCACATAGCGTACGTGCGCGCGTGTTTGATCGCACTCTCCATACATTTGCGTGTTGAATTGACGTTTCGCAACCGCTGACGTTCTGAATACTGTCAAAAGTTCAAAATATCCTGGCTACCTACTATTAATGCAGATACGATTTCGATCAAATAGAATTTACTCTTGCAGCTAAACTATTAATTTTACCAAAAAAATTATAGACATAAATTATCCAAAATTTCGACGAAATTACAGAAATGGCGGCTCATTTGCAAAATCATTGCAAAATGCTAAGAGTAAATACCCAGTTCCTTTGGACCCGTTTGAACCAAACGCTTTTCAGCTCTAAGTTTAGTCATGAAACTTCTAAATATGAACTTTCGGCCCGATACCTTTAGCAGTTTCCCCGGAATCGTCTCCACAAAAAACGGGTACACACACACACACACACACACACACACACACACACACACACACACACACACACACACACACACACACACACACACACACACACACACACACACACACACACACACACACACACACACACACACACACACACACACTCACACACACACACACACACACACACACACACACACACACACACACACACACACACACACACACACACACACACACACACACCTGTTTCCGCTAAAATCTCAATTTTTTTTTTCGGCACGATTACAATACTTTATAATACTACGTATGATAAAGTAAAAATGATCAGGGTACCCAAAAAGACCTATTTGCGCTGAAAACTCATTTTTTTCCGGCACGATTACAATACTTCATCATACTGCGTATGATAAAGTAAAAATTTGATTTAACAAAAAAGTCTATCGAGTCTTGCGATTTACCGCTTCACCGATCTACCCAATCGGCAGCTTACAGGCCCACTAGTTTTTTTTAAAACTCGGTAGATTCGGGTTCCGGGACTTTTAGGTATATGCTTTGAAATACGCAAGGGCCATGTTTTCAATGTGATCATCGTAGATAATTGGTTTGGTTCTAATCACTTTTGTTTTAATGGATAAAAATTCGAAATAATTATTCAGAAGCATTTTGGTGTTCAAGGATTGCATATCATTACACAAACAGCCGACTTGTCCGCGTAATAATTCTATTGTACTGATTGTACTCCACATACATTATTAATATGATGTTGGTACGGAATCAGTTTAATTACCGTGAATGTACAAAAGTAACTGATCTGTCAGTGTCAAACTTGTGCGAAATGAGTGCAACTGAATTCCATGAATTCAGTATACTTTTTGTAAACATTTACCGGCCACCTAACGGGGACTTTGCCTCTTTTATCGACGTCATGGACAACCTGCTTAAAATAATTTCCAAATATCAATATCTCATTATCGCTGGTGATTTTAACATAAAATTTAATGCCGTAAGACCCGTAAGTAACACCTCAATTATTTTCAGAGACTTGTTGGCTACCTATGGTCTAGTCACCATTATCGATAGACCAACTCGGGGCGAAAATTGTCTGGACAACATTATTATCCGCAAATTACACACTCAGAATTGTAACGCTATTGATGTTATTGATGCCGGTCTCTCTGATCACCTGGCTCAGACCCTGTCATTCTCCGTAGAGGATCCACATTTAGGTAAAATTACTATCAGACCGGTAACGCCTGATCGCTTGTTCGCCTTTTACCACTCATTACTCGATAATGACTGGAACTTTGTTAACGATATGGACACCGATGTCGAGTGTAGTTGCTGCATTTTTGTTGATGTGATAGCTAAAGCGGCAAACAAAGCTTTTCCCACAAACTTTGCTAAGCCGAAAACAAATAAATCGTGGTTTAAGCCCTACCTGAAAGACTTAAGAGAAAATATCACCTTTTTCAATACGCTGAACAGGAAATATCCCACACTAAACTTAAACAACTACGTAAAAAATCTAAAACGTACTTATAAATTAGAGATTATGTCATGCAAGAGAGAAGCAAACGATCACTTTATAAATTCCCGGGAAAATAAAACCAAAGCTCTGTGGAACCTCGTAAACAAAGGTAGTAAAAAAGGGCAAATTATATTTATTACTGAGATCGCGGAGAATATAATGCACTGTTTGGATGACCCAGCAAAATTAGATCCAATTGAAATTATGCCAAATTTACCAGCTGATTTTGAATCCTTTTCTTTTAGGGATATAACTTATATTGAAATGAGAACTATTTTTAATGGATTAAAAAACAACACCTCCTCGGACTATTATGGCCTAACAAACACCATGATCAAGTGCATAAAAGATATTTTAATCATCCCCGTCACTAACTTGTTAAATCGTTGTCTGCGAGACTTGATCTTCCCGAAAGCTTTTAAGGTATCACGTGTTATTCCAATCTTTAAAAAAGGCGATTTGGCTAATATGTCGAATTATCGCCCTATCTCAATCATCTCAGTCTTTGGAAAACTATTTGAAATTGCCGTCAAGAACCAAATAGAACAATATTTTAATGAACATGATCTCTTCTATGAAAAACAATTTGGTTTCAGAGTTGGGAAATCAACTACTTCTGCTCTAATTAAGTTAATGGACAAAGTAAACAAAGCAATTGATGACGGCTTATACACCAGCACTCTGTTCTGCGATCTGTCAAAAGCGTTTGACTGTGTCCCTCACGACTTGTTAATAAAAAAACTTAAGTTATATAATTTTAGCCAACCCGCTTTAACTTTTCTAACGTCATATTTTAGCGACAGATGCCAACTTGTAGAAATTTGCAAGCGACAGTCCGCACTACGTCACATAAAATCAGGTGTTTTTCAAGGATCGGTAATGGGACCCATTTTTTTCCTTATTTTTATTAACGACATAGGAAAATATCTCACGGAGGGGGAGTTAATTTTGTTTGCAGATGACACTACGTCAATAAATTATAGTGATACTCTAGACTCGGTTCTGCGGGGGACATCGCGGATTCAGGAACGTCTCCAACAATGGTTCAACGCCAATGAGCTTTCGTTAAATCCTGAAAAAACTCAGACGATGGTATTTGCGACACGCCCTATAATTGGCGTTGAGAACGCTGAAAAAGTTAAGTTGCTAGGCATTATAATGGATCCCGCGTTGACGTGGTTCCAACATTGCGATCAAACTGCGAAAAAGCTTACTTCTTTAATATTCCTTTTCCGCAACTTGGTGTCGGCCGTCTCTCGCGAGGTCTTAGTAAACGCTTATTATGGTCTCTTTGAATCCGTGATGTCTTATGGCATTCTAGTGTGGGGACACTCGGCATCGTCAGGGAGAATTTTTGCTTTACAGCGGAGGATCATTCGTGTTTTATGTGGCAGACGTTACAGGGATGATTCCAAACCGCTGTTCAAAGAGTTGGGCATACTCACCTTTCCCAGCATCTATATTTTAAATTGTTTGTGCTACATTAAAACAAACTTAGGTCGTTTTAATAACATCAATAGTGTACATTTTCACGAGACGCGTCAAAACATGAACGTCTATCAACCCTTTAGCAGGCTGAATAAAACCCGTAACGGTGTCAATTAACACGGCATTAAATTTTATAATCACGTACCGCAGGTAATTCGAAACTACCCTCTTATTAAATTTAAGTTAACTGTGAAACATATGCTTATTACAGAAGCTCCATTCTCTTTTGATGAATTTTTTAGTTGTAACTTTGATATGTATGTGTAATCTCATTATACTTGTATACTAGTTTCTTTTTTTCCGACTCGTGTAAATACCATTGTATATTTAGCACTCAATAAATATTATTATTATTATAATTCTAATAATGTATTGTAGGCATACGAAATAATAAAAGTGTTTAAAATTCAAATTTAATGGGTATTTTCATAATCTTGTAATAACATCAGTAATAATATAAACATGAGTATAATATAAATATATAAATATGATATATAAAACGATAACCGTAATATGTGTGGAATATACGGAAACAATATCTACGTATAACACCAATAACTAAGTTACTAACTAATAATATACTAATAATGTATATGTGGGAACAATGGCACCAATATGTAATCTCTCGTATTTCCAATAATATTTCTTTAACAAAAGAATCGTTTGTAGTGTGAAGATTGAAACTACACTATATACTAATAATAGCACGTTTTCATCCAATGAGGCCCTATTTATGCAACATTTCTGATAATATCGGGTCAGTTTAATGTGCAATGAAAGGGGCATTAAAATCAATAGGTAATGAGATTTGCCTTGTTTTAGTCAAAAAGAACAGTAGTGATTTTATAGCATCGTATACACAGTGTTTTTCTTTATACAGGCTGAAATTTATAAATTTATTTTTTTATTATTTTACTTTTTGGTAGCCAGCGGAATTAGACGTTTGTAGCAAGAATATCGCAACGGCACGACAAATCTAATTGTGTACTTGAGTTATCTTTAAAGATTGTAAAGAAACCAGTGGTCTTGTTATTGGTGGCATGTTTGCATGGCACGGCACACTTTAGTCACTTTTTTCGTCAGTTTCAATTATGATATATCTTAATTATTAATTATTATTAATTTTAGAGGATTGTTACTTGTTCTTGTCTTTTAGTTTGTTTTTGCATAGATTGAATCCGAGCTGGAATCAACGTTTTTTTTTAATATGTCACATCACTTCACACATTAACTAACAATCGTGGAAATGTCTTGACTTCTGAAAGTGTTGAACATACAGGTAGTTTATGCGATTGATGTGCTCACACATAAAAACCAAACATGCAATAAAAACAACATGGTAATCATGTTTAGATTTGCGGTTTTATTTAGAGCAACAAAAGCTTAAATCCTCACGTGCGCGATGTCGTAAAGTGGACACTGTTGTATACAGTGAGCGCGTAAAGTATGGAAACATGACAAAATATCAAGAACGATTTGCTATTTTTAAAAATCCTCGAACACGTCGATTTTCGATTATCAAAATACACCTTATATCAAATTTTTGTTTTACGTCTAATGTTTTTAACAGATGATATCATCGACATTTTTTTAAAATGGCAACCCTATATTTTATTCAATGGATTGGCTGATTCTTTAATTGTCTTAATGGTAGCGGAATATTTTTATGGCTTTACATAAGAAAATTTTCGAGGAAAATACAATAGAAAGTTATGAAATAAAAGTGACAAAATTTGTCAACATGACATTTATATTAGGAGAATGCGAAAGGAATGCACCTTCTCGCTCAAAGAGTAAAATGCCCGAATGCCGACTAGGAGGTGGTTCGATAAGTTGTTAATACAATTTCACGCATGGCGTAGAGTGATCAGATAATCGCAAATAAAGATGGTGCAAACAACACATTTTTGTATTATTCGCTAATTAGTTTCTTTATTGTGCTTTTTATCAGATCTGTTCGTCTGAGATCCATCTGCTGTTGGAAACACATGCTAAAATGCGTTTTTATTGCGAACGAAAAAGGGACCAGTTATCGATTTTACGCTACGCTCTAGCGCATTATCATATTTTACCTACTTCCCAGTGTCCAATCGAGTTGCAATTTGTGGAATACTGGAATACTGGCTATTCAATTAGCTTTGAAGAGCGAGCAAAATGGTTCGCGCAACGTCAGCATTTACAAATCTTGACACACGGCATTCCAATTGAGAATCCAAACTCGTGTCAATGACTTTGCTTTTCTCTATTGAATTTATGTCTACATTATTATGTATTATCATTTTAAAGACAATCCATCTGCATCAGCATTATTCAAATCGTGAATAAGTACTAATAAATAATTGGTCAAACATTAATAATAATTTGAATAAATTTAGTTAAAGTAGTAGAAGTAGTAGAATGGATAGACCTATATATACACGACTGCTAGTACTAGTTCCCTTATTTTGTCAACGCTTCTCCGCGTTCAACATGTCGGAAATTGTGAACTTTTTCTCGGGCAGGTCGATTCTCATCACCGGGGGCACAGGATTCATGGGAAAGGTCCTACTGGCAAAATTGTTGACGTGCATGCTCGACATAGACCGTATTTACGTGTTGCTGAGACCCAAGAAGGGATTGACTGCCCAGGAACGAATCGAAAAAATTCTCAACAATAAGGTTTGTCTCTTTACCTATCAATCATTGTAGCCCAGCGAAATTAGCTCAATAAAGCTATAGATAATCGCTTGGATTAAACTTAACCCGAACGGAACTATTGCATTATGTACACTGGGGTGTCTATTTTTTAAATGATCCAAGACGGGAGGCTTAGATCCGTGGGGGGTTAGGGTGCTCTTAATTTCTCCATTATTTCAAAAGCCACCCCATTAAAATGTTAACCTGAGAAACGTTTAAATATTTTTATTTTATCATACGGTATGATAGTACAGTATGATAAAGTAGTGTAATCGTGCCGAAAAAAACTGAGATTTTAGCGGAAATAGCTCTTCTTGGGCCCCCTGATCATTCTTGACCGAGGTACAAAAAATGTCTGTGTGTGTGTGTGTGTGTGTGTGTGTGTGTGTGTGTGTGTGTGTGTGTGTGTGTGTGTGTGTGTGTGTGTGTGTGTGTGTGTGTGTGTGTGTGTGTGTGTGTGTGTGTGTGTGTATGTGTGTACTCGATTTTGTGGCGACGATTCCGGAGAAACTACTAAAGGTATCGGGACGAAAGTTCATATTTAGCAGTTTTATGACCAAACTTAGACCTATTTCGTCAAAATAGTTAAATAATAAATTAAGGTATAGGAAATTTTCTACAATTTATGTCTATGACATTTTTTGGTCAAATTAATAGTATAGCTGTATCAGCAAATTCTTTTTGATCGAGATTGTGTCTGCATTAAAACTTAGCGAGGATTTCACAATTATTTTCTTTCTGACAGTTGGTAGTGTCAAACGCTGGTTTTTGGACAAAACCTACTGCCAATATTATCAATAAAAATATATGTCAAATCCTGGCTACTTGTTATATTTTAAAGCAGACACGATCGATCTCGAGCAGCTCAACTATTAATTTTTTATATTGTATGATAAAGTAATGTGCCTGGCCACATCAGATTTTTGTATCATGGTTGAGTAGAGAATTTTATGCCCTTTCAAATAATGTATCACAAGGTAGGGGTGCCATTTGAAATTTCGAAGTGGGGTGGCTGGGGGTGAAGGGATGAGACCTAAAATTCTCTAGGTACCATTTTAGAACTTTCCCCTCGATATCTAAATCTACGTGTTACCACTGAAAACAGTAATCGCATCAGGTCAAGAGTAATTAAGGGTGGATACTTTTGAAATGAACACACTGTATATTAATTACAGTGTATAATTAATAGTGTTGCCCAAAGCTCTATTGTGATCATGGTTGCGCCGCTTTAATTATTTATTCAGACTTATCGGATAAAGTAGAGTAAAATTATCCCCAATAAGATTTTGTCATGATGGTATCCCAACTTTACGAAGTTGATGGTTACTTCCCTAGATTCTAAATATAGTCCCAGAATTTCTAAATTTATAAAAAAAATCTGATGTGGCCAGGCACATGACTTTATCATACAACATATAAAACCTTCGATATAAAATTAATAGTTTAGCTGCATGAGAATGTAGTTGATTGAGATATATCGTGTCTGCATTAAAATTAAATTAGTTAGCCAGGATTTGACAGATACTTTGATCTATTGATAGTAGGTACTGTCAAAGCATCAGCATTTGACACTACCTACTATCATTAGAATAATAGTTATAAGTGCCGAAAGTACGAAATAGCGCGACGTGCGGTGATGCGGCGCGTCACCGAAGGCGGAGTGTCGCCGTCGCATCTGAGCGAGTCACGCTATTTAGTTTTCGACAGGATGGACATACAACGTTTTTTGTGTGGCTTTTTGAGTAAATATGTACTTAAAAAAATAATTAAAAAAATTGTTATATTTCTATATAGAAAATGTCAGGTTGGTACCACTTCGACGAAACGTCAATTCAAATTCTGACAGATATATACCGGGTTCTCTAATCTTTTGTCTGAATTTCTTTTCGTACGATGCATCTATTAAAAGTTATTGAGGATGGGAGTTTCTGGCGGCTGCGGTAGTCACGACCGCAGCCACTGCGCTCGCCGTCTGGCAGTCAAAGCGACGACTGTGTAGACACTCATGATACAACGTAGGAACGTATGTGCGTAACTGTTTACGAAAAAAATGCATTGTACGAAAAAAAGTTTCAGACAAAAATATTTTCTTATTTAGCGTAAAATCAGAATTTGATAAAAATTTGGGTATTCCCATTAAAAAAAAAAATAAGTTAGCCTCATTTTCACCGCTTGCAGCGCCATCTGCAATGAAACTGGTATGATCATTTCAATAAAACTCGAGGAGTGTGTATCTGGTGTTATTTATTGTTCTTATAGGCTACATGTTTCGAAAGCTTCGTTTCGTCTTCAGGCCTTGCTGCAAAAACAATTAGGAATGAATATGGTGTAATGCATGATCGCAAGAAAGCAATTATAAAAATTATAAAAATCACAAACAAATATAAAATGTCGGACAAAACAATTTACCGTCATAATTTGCTGTCAAAGAAACATGTGGCGCTTTGCAGGTTAATTTCTCGTTGAATATACACTTTTACAGGTATTTCGGTTTGCGGTTATAAAGAACACAACAACAAGTCAATCACTTAACATTTAGAGTACAAACACAAGTTCAGAAAAGGCACTGTGCGTTGCACCACACGTCGAAGGGAGAAGATGCGTCTTAACCTAAAACTCGCTATAGTCACATGACCGACAATTCAACCATTGTCGTGATTCGGCGCAGTTTCACTGGCGGGTTTTTTAAAAAGTTTAAGGAATAGTCTATTCGGGTTAATTTCAATAGCCTGGTTCAGTAGCTGGTCTGGTGCTCTCACATGTCTCTTGAATATTTCGAATTCTTCATAAATATTTAGTTTTTTCGATTTTTTAATTTCATGTAGAAGTCTTAAGTTAGTAACGTCTATTTTATGATTAGTTTCCTGGATGTGTTTGTAAACGTATGAGTCACGATTATGCGTGTGTTCTCGAAACCTAATTCCAATATTTCGGCTTGTTTGCCCTATGTACTGTTGGTCACAATCGGGACAGGTAATTTCATAAATGCCGTTTTTAGATAACCTGTCAGGTTGAAATTTGTGGTTGGTTATGGATTCATGTATATTATTAAAGATATTCTGAACGAAGGACTTGTCGTATCCGTTATTTTTGGCGATTAACAATATATTAAAAATTTCTTTATTAAAGTTATCTTCATTGAGGGGAATGGTGAATAATCTATTTATGAAAAATCGGAATGCAGCCTGCTTGTTTGAATTGGAGTTAAATGATTGTTTGGGAATCACAGTATCGGTGGTGGTAGGTTTTCGAAAAATGTCAAAGTCTAGTCTACTATATTGAAGGTTTTTCATGATAACGACATCCAGAAATTGTATTTTATTGTTACGTTCCGTCTCTAGTGTGAATTCTAAAGGTCCTATGTTGTTCAGGATGTTATAAAGTGCAGATATTTGGGCGTTACTTCCCTTATATACAATGAGGATGTCGTCAACATATCGACCGTAGAAAAGAATGTTGGTAGTTATCAAGCTATATTTGTTGGAAAACAATTCTTTTTCAAGTTCACTGACGTAGAATTCAGCCATGAGGCCTGAGATTGAGGCCATCGGACATTTTATAAAATTTTTTGTCAAACAACATGAAATTCTGTTTAGTGACCACTCGCAGCAGGTCAATCAAGTTAGCAATGTCAAAGAAGCTCAGTACAGGGTGTCTATGTAAATTATCCAGAAGAAAATTATTTATTATCCTAATAGTATCTAAGATGGGGACGTTAGCATAAAGATTTTTTATATCAAATGATAATAGTTTACAGTTATAGTCTATTTGTAAGTTTGTTAATTTATTTATGACGTTAGAAGTATTAGAAATAGAATATTCGGATTTAAAATTAAATTTATGTAGGATGATCTGTTGGAGGCATTTGGCAAGTTTACCTGTGGGGGTATTGATATTGGTTACGATAGGTCGAATGCTTTTATCCTGTTTATGGAGTTTTATGAGACTGAAAAGGGCGGGAGGTTTAGGGTTCATTTCAATCAGATTGCCTGTATTGTAATTGAATAATTTTAGAGTGTTTTGAGCTTCCTTGACTGTGCATCTAACTTCATTTGTAAGTTTTTTCATAGGATTGGAATTGATAATGAAGATATTATTATCTTTGAAAAAAGTTAGGGTTTTTTGCATATAAATATTAGTAGGTAAGAGCACCAAACCTGCGTTTTTGTCACCGTAGGTGACGGTGATGTTGTTCTGGGTTATTTTGGTCTTGATTCGGGTAATAATGTCTTTATCTTGTGCGTCGTGTCGTCTTCTCTTCGTGAGATCGAGGGGGTTTTTTCTTTTCAAAATGGGGAGTACTTCCTGTCTAAGGGGAATGTAGTCTCTATGTCCGGACAGCTGAGTTTCCAGTTCTATGGCTGTATCGATATGATTTATTTTTCCATGTGATAGACTGTATTTGTGGCCCCTGTTGAGGAGTTCTCGTTCTTCTTCGTCAAAATCAGTGTCTGTCAGGTTAGTGTATCTGGTCGCAAATCGGTGTGTGTCTTGTTCAGTATTAAGGTTTAGCGTGTAGCTACTGTTTTCGCTCTTCATTCTTCTGACTTGGAATTTGTCTTCATCGGGTGCTGTTGTTCGTCGTTGGTTGTTATGTAGGAGGTTATTCAATTTTCTCTCTCTTTTCTTGGTGTCTTCTACTCGCGTCTTCTAATGTAGAAATAAAGGACAAGGAAATAAAGGAAATTTACAACAATCTGGTGGCATGGAGTCCTTTATTTATACATTTCTACGTTATCCGTTATCCTACAACAGCTGCACAAAACGATGAAGAAGCGATATAACAACTCAGAGCACATACACTTTTTACAACACGCCTTACAACACAAAGTAACACCTCAAGCCTTTAGGATAAAGGTCCCGAACAATTTCAACCACTACAAGAATGCACTACAGTTACGTCTGGTGCATCTGCGACTAAAGGAACACTGGAGAGAGAGAGACCTCATAGATAAGAAGATGAAATTCTTCCACAGACTTCTCAATGGGAAACTTCACTACATAGAATACACTAATGTCATGGAAAAGCTCGAGGAAAGAATATATTACGAAACCTACGAAGACACCAAGAAAAGAGAGAGAAAATTGAATAACCTCCTACATAACAACCAACGACGAACAACAGCACCCGATGAAGACAAATTCCAAGTCAGAAGAATGAAGAGCGAAAACAGTAGCTACACGCTAAACCTTAATACTGAACAAGACACACACCGATTTGCGACCAGATACACTAACCTGACAGACACTGATTTTGACGAAGAAGAACGAGAACTCCTCAACAGGGGCCACAAATACAGTCTATCACATGGAAAAATAAATCATATCGATACAGCCATAGAACTGGAAACTCAGCTGTCCGGACATAGAGACTACATTCCCCTTAGACAGGAAGTACTCCCCATTTTGAAAAGAAAAAGCCCCCTCGATCTCACGAAGAGAAGACGACACGACGCACAAGATAAAGACATTATTACCCGAATCAAGACCAAAATAACCCAGAACAACATCACCGTCACCTACGGTGACAAAAACGCAGGTTTGGTGCTCTTACCTACTAATATTTATATGCAAAAAACCCTAACTTTTTTCAAAGATAATAATATCTTCATTATCAATTCCAATCCTATGAAAAAACTTACAAATGAAGTTAGATGCACAGTCAAGGAAGCTCAACACACTCTAAAATTATTCAATTACAATACAGGCAATCTGATTGAAATGAACCCTAAACCTCCCGCCCTTTTCAGTCTCATAAAACTCCATAAACAGGATAAAAGCATTCGACCTATCGTAACCAATATCAGTACCCCCACAGGTAAACTTGCCAAATGCCTCCAAAAGATCATCCTACATAAATTTAATTTTAAATCCGAATATTCAATTTCTAATACTTCTAACCTCATAAATAAATTAACAAACTTAAAAATAGACTATAACTGTAAACTATTATCATTTGATATAAAAAATCTTTATACTAACGTCCCCATCTTAGATACTATTAGGATAATAAATAATTTTCTTCTGGATAATTTACATAGACACCCTGTACTGAGCTTCTTTGACATTGCTAACTTGATTGACCTGCTGCGAGTGGTCACTAAACAGAATTTCATGTTGTTTGACAAAAAATTTTATAAAATGTCTGATGGCCTGCCAATGGGCTCATCAATCTCAGGCCTCATGGCTGAATTCTACGTCAGTGAACTTGAAAAAGAATTGTTTTCCAACAAATATAGCTTGATAACTACCAACATACTTTTCTACGGTCGATATGTTGACGACATCCTCATTGTATATAAGGGAAGTAACGCCCAAATATCTGCACTTTATAACATCCTGAATAACATAGGACCTTTAGAATTCACACTAGAGACGGAACGTAACAATAAAATACAATTTCTGGATGTCGTTATCATGAAAAACCTTCAATATAGTAGACTAGACTTTGACATTTTTCGAAAACCTGCCACCACCGATACTGTGATTCCCAAACAATCATTTAACTCCAATTCAAACAAGCAGGCTGCATTCCGATTTTTCATAAATAGATTATTCACCATTCCCCTCAATGAAGATAACTTTAATAAAGACATTTTTAATATATTGTTAATCGCCAAAAATAACGGATACGACAAGTCCTTCGTTCAGAATATCTTTAATAATATACATGAAAAGAAAATTTTAAACGCCATTTATCCAAATCACGCTATATTCAACAGGTACATTTCTTTAAATTATCAGGGACACACTTCTTACCAATTACAGAACACACTTAAGAAATTTAACATTAATATATCCTTTAAAAGCGCCTGCAAGTTGGGCAACTCCATAACCAACCACAAATTTCAACCTGACAGGTTATCTAAAAACGGCATTTATGAAATTACCTGTCCAGATTGTGACAAACAGTACATAGGGCAAACAGGCCGAAATATTGGAATTAGGTTTCGAGAACACACGCATAATCGTGACTCATACGTTTACAAACACATCCAGGAAACTAATCATAAAATAGACGTTACTAACTTAAGACTTCTACATGAAATTAAAAAATCGAAAAAACTAAATATTTATGAAGAATTCGAAATATTCAAGAGACATGTGAGAGCACCAGACCTGCTACTGAACCAGGCTATTGAAATTAACCCTAATAGACTATTCCTTAAACTTTTTAAAAAACCCGCCAGTGAAACTGCGCCGAATCACGACTATGGTTGAATTGTCGGTCATGTGACTATAGCGAGTTTTAGGTTAAGACGCATCTTCTCCCTTCGACGTGTGGTGCAACGCACAGTGCCTTTTCTGAACTTGTGTTTGTACTCTAAATGTTAAGTGATTGACTTGTTGTTGTGTTCTTTATAACCGCAAACCGAAATACCTGTAAAAGTGTATATTCAACGAGAAATTAACCTGCAAAGCGCCACATGTTTCTTTGACAGCAAATTATGACGGTAAATTGTTTTGTCCGACATTTTATATTTGTCTGTGATTTTTATAATTTTTATAATTGCTTTCTTGCGATCATGCATTACACCATATTCATTCCTAATTGTTTTTGCAGCAAGGCCTGAAGACGAAACGAAGTTTTCGAAACATGTAGCCTATAAGAACAATAAATAACACCAGATACACACTCCTCGAGTTTTATTGAAATTTACAACAATCTGGTGGCATGGAGTCCTTTATTTCTACATTGGTATCATCATCTCATTTCCCCCATTGAGTCCTACAAGTTTATTTAAGACACTTGTCGTACCATGTCTCAAGTTAAAACGACCACCCGGTATATATTTACTTGTTTATTTTACGTCGGTCTATTTCCGCAACTTAGGCCAATCACCGACGCTGAGGGCAGGCTACACATACCCAGGAATTTTGTCTTACTGAAGGAATTCCAACCACCAGTAAGAGTTCTTTAACGTGCACGTCGCATCATGACAGCACACGGGGCCAACGGCGTTACTTCCTCATCCGATGGAAGGCGGCATGCAAATGTATTTGTTCCCTGCCTAAAATACCAGGACAGTCGATTTTAGCCCGAGCCGGGATTCGATCCCGGGCCTCCAGCGTAGATAGCAGCCGCTCTATCCTATACACGCCATCGACCCCCCCCATATATACATATTTGTTCATGACACTGTAGATGTCACATCCGTACCAACATACTAAAATAAAACTACACTCATCGCTATACTTTATTTACAATTTTCTCAATTTATCGTTTTTAGAATTAGATATAACAACGGGTTGATATTTCTTATCAACAAACAATCAAATGGGTGATCTTATTTTATTTGAAATTTGTATTTTGTACTTTGCCGCACTATAGCGGCAACGTTCCATAGCGGTACTCCAACCTCTGATGACATCAGATGTTTCCGAGTGTGACAGCACAAAAAAATATTTGTCAAATCCTGGCTACTATCTACGATCTCGATCAAATAGAATTTGCTTATACAACATTATAATTACATTATACTATACACAATTATGCAACACTTTAATTTATTATTTAACTATTTTCACGAAATTACAGAAATGACAGCTCATTTGCAAAGCCTTTGCAAAATGCTCAGAGGAAGCAGCCTGTTCCTTTAGACCCTTTTGAACCAAAAGCTTTTCATATCTAGGTTTGGTCATAAAACTCCGTCCCGATACCGTTAGTAGTCTCTCCAGAACCTCGCCACAAAAGTCAACTACGCACACGCACACGCACACGCACACGCACACGCACACGCACACGCACGCACGCACGCACGCACGCACGCACGCACGCACGCATGCACGCGCACAAGCAAGCACGCACGCCCACACGCACAAACGCCCACGGGCGCACGTGCGCACGAGTGAACGCAGGCACACACGCACACACGCACACACGCCCACACGCGCATACACGCACACAGGCACACACGCAACCACGCAACCGCGCACGCTCGCACGCGCAATCGCGCACGCATGCACTCACCCAATAATGCCAACATGCTATACATTTCGAAAATGAGAAAAGACACGACTATCGGAAAATGTCAAAATTCAATTAAACTCTTAACTATATCACGCTATTCGTTGGATGTAAACGGCATTTTACATTCACAATCACAAACCTAGCGCTGAGGGCGCCGCTTGATCCAAGTGCATTTTGTTGGCGTTGCTTGGCACCGACTCCGGCGGTCTGTAACCAAGCTCCCGTTGGGTACCTGAAGGTTTTTTGATTATTACACCATTATTTTAAAAAGAATGGTAAAAGATTATACATTGCGGAAATGAGAAAAAACACGACTATCGGAAAATGCCAAAATTCAACATGGCGCCCATAAGAAAAACAAAAGTTGGCCATGGTTACGCCGCGATCTTTGATGTTAATTCAAATTAAAAAATGACACTGCATTCCTTGTTAAAAAGTACCTGTAGAATGTTTTTGTTTCAAATGTCTAGCTACATTTGGTTTTGATTAAAAAATTCAAAACGGTATCTTAACATTTCATTTTTTTGTGGATATCTTCAAAATGAAATATGATAGCTTAAATTTCTTTTCAGATCATTGATTAGCACAAAAATACGAAACTTTGCCAAATTTAAACATAGGCTCTATCTCCACTAATAAGCGAGATCCCCATGGTAAGGCTCGAAATTGAATCACCCGGTATAATATGGTGCTGCAGCATGTTTTCAAGTACTTGGGACGTGGAAAGGATCACCCAACACAAATAGATATATAACACGAAAACGCCAACCAGTACTTAAAGTATGTATTAACAGTGTTTGCAGAGGATTAACAGATCTAGAAATTTCCCAATTACGCCTGTTATTTTTCGATCAACATAAAACAAGATATTTTTAAAGAAACGAATTCGGTCACCTTTGACCGTGAATTAAAAATCCTTCTGGGTTTAATTTTGTTTTTCGTAGTGAAAGCGAAATCCCTATTTTACTGTGCCATTGAGGTATTTCAACTATTTATGTTTATAATTTTAGCCGTTCACCTTACTCCAAATTGACCGAGCACAAATGGCAAAAGTGGTTGCTATACGAGGAGACGTCACCGAAATTAACTTAGGAATTAGCGATGAAGACAGAGCCACTATAATCAGAGAGGTTTCGGCAGTTTTTCATTTCGCAGCCGCCGTCAAATTTGACTTACCGTTAAGGCAAGCAGTGCAGCAAAACGTCATCGGTACAGTAGCAGTCTTGCACTTGTGCGCAGATATAAAGGATTTAAAGGTATGTAGTAAAACAAGGTGTGACAAGTTTCAACTTTTAGTTTATTTTCTTGTTTACGATGATATAATTATTTTGTATTGGTCTATAGCTTAAAAAAATTAAAAAAAAAAAAAATGGGTAGTTAGAGTTAAAACATCAATAAGTTGCTTAGAAACGGGCCTAGAAAAACTTAACTTCAAATTGTCGGCCATGTTTTCCTATGTGCATTTTCCGCCATCTTGAAAAAGGGGTTAACTTCAGTTTTTGTACAATAACTCGGTTTTCCGTTGAGATTGTATTGTTCATGGTTATTGAGATACCGTTTCCCCGAACGCTAGGCATACCATTTACGGAAGAACGGCAACATCGCTCTCCCCACCCGGCGCATTTGTCAGCGGCTCCCCGGTGCGCGCTTCGTGTAGGTCGGGCAAGTCAGCGGCGCAACTTTTGCAAAATTAAAATCTTTATATCCATATTTTTTTGCTTCTTTTTTACCAAAATATCGATTTTTTGCTCTCTTAGTTTTCGAGTTACCGAGGCGCATTTTGGAAAAACAAATGAATTTGAAAAATGTGAGCAGTCTATCTTTTTGGCTAATTTTTTACCAAAAAAGATTTTTTTGCTTTGTTGGTTTTTGAGATATAGTGGTGCGCCGCTGGCGCGCCGGCAAGCCAGCGGCGCACTATGTAAAAACAAATTAATTTGAAAAATGTGAGCAGCCTATATTTTTTTGCTAATTTTTTACCAAAAAAGATTTTTGTTTGCTTTGTTGGTTTTTGAGATATAGGTGTGCGCCGCCAACGTGCCGGCAAGCCAGCGGCGCATTTTGGAAAAACAAATAAATTGGAAAAAAGTAAGCTGTCAGTATTTTTTGGTAATTTTTTGCTGATTTTTAACCAAAAAAGTTTTTTTGCCTTGTTAGTTTTCCAGATATACCAGGTACCCCACGTTAGATGTAAGGTAGGGTAATGGCAAGAGTGGTTCGAGTTTCCGAGGCGCATTTTGGAAAAACAAATGAATTTGAAAAAACTAAACAGTCAGTATTTTGTTGCTAATTTTTTGCTAATTTTTTACCAAAAAAGATTTTTTTTGCTTTGTTGGTTTTTGAGATATAGGGGTGCGCCGCTGACGTGCCGGCAAGCCAACGGCGCATTTTGGAAAAACAAATGAATTTGAAAAACTAAGCAGTCAGAATTTTTTTGCTATTTTTTTCCCAAAAAAGATTTTTTTGCTTTGTTGGTTTTTGAAATATAGGGGTGCGCCGCTGACGTGCCGGCAAGCCAGCGGCGCACTATGTAAAAACAAATTAATTTGAAAAATGGAAAAATATGAGCAGCCTATATTTTGTAGCTAATTTTTTGCTAATTTTTTACCAAAAAAGATTTTTGTTTGCTTTGTTGGTTTTTGAGATATAGGGATATAGAGATATGCGCCGCTGACGTGCCGGCAAGTCAGCGGCGCATTTTGGAAAAACATATGAATTTGAAAATGTTTTAACTATCGTTTACATCCACTTAACTTAACGTAACGTACGAAAAATTATAATTAACGTACGAAACTTTCATCGGTTCCATTTACATTCACTTACCGTAGAGTGCTTGCATTTGACAGTGACTGATATTGCCACCATATGAAATCTGTCGCTTTCATTGTGGCTTTTATTATACAAATATGTTTATATACGCACAAATTGGATAAAGGTTCCATCAAGCATGATAAAAATCCGTGTATCGTGCTAAAAATATTGCCAAACAACAGAAAGATAATAAAGTTAGAGTGAATTTTTAGGTTATTTTTATATCACTTAGCTTGCGGATTCTGCTAAGTTGAAGTTGAATGAACAATTCCGTACGTTACGTTAATTTTTCTACGTTAAGTGAATGTAAACAAACACGTATAATTCAATGGAGTTGAACTTTCACTAATTCTTAAGTTTTCGTACGTTACGTTTAGTTAAGTGGATACTTTAGCAGTCAGCATTTTTTTGCTAATTTTTTACCATAAAATATTTTTTTACGAGAAAATATTTTTTCTGTTAGTTTTCAAATGTGTTCTGTTAGTTTTCGAGTGTGCGCACTATAATTAAATTATGTTTTGTATAATTAAATTAAGTTTTGTATATAAAATGCGTTATTTTGCTTTTTGAATTTTGTTATGTAAGAAATAAAATTTGTTGGGAGCGTTTATAAAAGATCTATCTACAATGCAAACTTATCGCGCGTACCGAGTACAGATCGCAAAAGGAACACATGTACTAAACGGTCAATGGTGTCTTGTAAAAAATATATTTTTGTACGTTGAAAAATCCTTACAAATTTAACAATTCCAAAATATGTTTTTAAGGTTTTATTTCAGGTGCACTATTGAAAATTACTCTATACTTTTTCATGGTTTGTTTCCTAATCTAAAATATTTTCTTGGGCATAAAAATAAATATGCAACTACGTATAAATGTTTTTTTATTATGTAATTGATTTATGGACAAAACTTATTAACGTTTATTTTAAACTGTGTACATAATCATTGCCGGTGATACAATTTTATCGCAAGTAGTAGGTAATTTTTGTCAAATAGAACACCTATGTAATAATACACCACTCAATAATATATATTGTGCTCTATCATTCAATATTGTGGTTTTATATACCTATTTTATATCTATACCTGTCCTCTATAATAAATTATAGATAACAAAATTAAAACAAGAAGTTTCTCGGAAATTTGCTTCACTTCTTGCATGGGAATTTTGACTGGCCAATAGTGCAGTTTTATTTTATTAATTTATACTCTTATATCCTAAACTTTTGTTAATAGGAACTCATAAAATTTACCAATTTACATGCAAGAAAACACAATCTGTCACCACCTAAACATCCGTCAAAATATCAAGGCCTGCTAATCCAGTATCAGCAACATTCAAATAAATTTTAAAAAAAGGTTAGTATGAATATCTCATGCACCACGATAGGACGATAGGAATGTTATATCAATTAATATACAGGATATTTATTAAAAAGATAGTTTTAAATGTTGAAGAATGCAACATTTGAGTTATAAATTTTCTGTTGTAGCGCGAATGGCTATCCCCAACCTTTTTTCATATGGAAGAATCGAATACAATGATTTCTTACGGCCACTGAGTAAGGAGTCGTTGGCACCCACGTTCTCCAATGATAATGAAATACGAGTGCCAAACACTCTTGCCATTACCCTACCTTACATCTAACGTGGGGTACCTTGTATATCTGGAAAACTAACAAGGCAGAAAAACTTTTTTGGTTAAAATCAGCAAAAAATTACCAAAAAATACTGACAGCTTACTTTTTTCCAATTTATTTGTTTTTCCAAAATGCGCAGCTGGCTTGCCGGCACGTTGGCGGCGCACATCTATATCTCAAAAACCAACAAAGAAAAAAAATCTTTTTTGGTAAAAAATTAGCAAAAAAATATAGGCTGCTCACATTTTTCAAATTAATTTGTTTTTACATAGTGCGCTGCTGGCTTGCCGGCGCGCCAGCGGCGCACCACTATATCTCAAAAACCAACAAAGCAAAAAAAATCTTTTTGGTAAAAAATTAGCAAAAAATACTGACTGCTTAGTTTTTTCAAATTCATTTGTTTTGCCAAAATGCGCCGCTGGCTTGCCGGCACGTCAGCGGCCTCGAAAAAAAAACTCGAAAACTAAGAGCAAAAAAATCGATATTTTGGTAAAAAAATAGCAACAAAAATATGGATATAAGGATTTTCATTTTGCAAAAGTTGCGCCGCTGACTTGCCCGACCTGCTTCGTGTACGCTTTTGTGGTTCTGTTAAAAATGCACGTACATGGTGCATACATAATTTCTTAATAAATTCTCTTTTATTGTCAGAAAATAATATGCAAAAATAAAAACGCTATTCTCAAAAAAAAACACTATAAATTAGCTAATATTCTACTACGAATAAACAATTAAATAAACATTATTTTAACTCGGGCTCAAAGATTCCGCCTTGCGCTGCAAAACAGTATCCGAGCCGGTTGTAAAAGTTGACCCTCACGCCAGAGGGCGTTTCGGCTGTTACAGTGTTGGCAGCTTCTGTAATTTTTGCTCTCAACTCCTGTAAATTATGTGCCCTATTGACTTCATCAACATAATTGGTATTTTTAAGCTAACCCCACAAGAAAAAATCGGTCGGAGACAGATCAGGTGATCTTGGGACCAACGAATGTCGCCTGTCCCACTAATAAGACGGTGAGCAAATGCGGTTGTTAAAAACTCTGGCACCCTGGCCGCGTTATGAGCAGGACAGCCGTCTTGCTGAAACCAAACGTCATCCTGATCTACTCCGGGAAGGTTATAATGGCGGGAAGTACTTGCTCTTGCAGCAGAGTAAGGTACTTCTGGGCGTTAAGAGATCCATCGATAAAGAATGGACCAAGTAAATGATTGCCTAGAATACCAGCCCAAACATTTAGTTTTTCGGGATATTGCGTACGGTAAGCATAACTTCGGTGCTGATTTTGTTGGGCCCAATATCGAAGAATGGAAGGATTATGTTTACCATGCAACGGAAAAGTCGATTCATCAAATAATATTTTGTATAAAATTTTCATCTGCGTTTGCCTTTTCCATTACAGTTTCACAAAACTCCATTCTACGAATACTGTCCTCTGCGAAGGTTTCCTGAGTCTTTGCGTACTTATAACTCCTGAAATCACCCTTCTTCCAGAGCCTTAACAACGGTTTTCTTACCAATACCGAATTCCTCGCCAATCCCTCGAGTGGATTTGTTATCGTCCAGTACTACAGAACCGCAGATTAGTACATCCCGTCGTTCTTTAGCCTCAATTTCTTGTGGTCTTATCTCCCTTGGATGACAAGTACTGCAGCTCTTTAGACAAAGATCAAAGATCATATTGATGCACAATATTGAAACTGGTTTGTCTGCACGGGATAGGTCTGCCTTCAAAAGTGATTGCAAACAAATCCACGCACTGTTGCGCCGAATTGCCACCGTAATACCACTTGATGATCTGAAGCTGTTCTAGCGGAGGGTACATCGCGATTGCAAAGATACGAATGTTATGAAGCGTTGTTAGATCTGCGATAGTTCTGCCGTTGCGTGCATGTGCTCCGAAACGCAAAACAAGAGTGACGACTGACCTGGGCTGGTCAGGTGCTCTCCCACCAGTCGGCAGTCCCACTATAATTGGCTGCCCCACTCAACCGACACTGGCAGTGTTGTCGCGTGATACGCTAGTTTCTATAAACCTATGCCCAATTTTTGGGAACACAACGTGTATAGATTGAAAAATTCAAAAACACTTGTGTTTTGCTATTTTCTCTTTTCACGTGATGGATATCGAAAAATTGTCTGGTGTGAAACTTGTAGAGCGTGTTCAGACCTGCAATTTCGGTTTTTATTTTTTCCTCCGACGAAAGATACGACCTCTAGCGCGCCGCACAGTTGAGCGCAGCGCCGCCCGGCGCTACAAAATGTCGAAATTTATCAACACTCTCGATAAGAAGCCGGAGTTAAAGTCATCTGAACTTTTGAAACTCATTTCGTGCACATGTAAAGGAAAGTGTGAGGCTGCTTGTGGGTGCAGAAAAGCAGGAATTAGTTGCTCCGTTATTTGCCTGCATTGTAGTGGGCAAACATGCAACAACCACACCAGAGTCGCCATTCTATTTATCGACGACGACGACGATGATAGTGATGTTTCGACCAACCCAGCATCATTTGCTGCGGTACGAGAGTCTCCACAACTCGAAGGGTTAACAGAGGAAGAACTTCTTCAGCCAGGACCATCGAAGCGACGAAAAATATTAAAAAAGGAGACCCTTAATTATTATTTTTGCCAACCCAAAAAAAATTATTTGTTCAATAAATTTCATGTGTTTGTTTCATAATTTGTCTGGTTTATTTATTTATTTCGTATCCCAATATAATATAATTTCCCGAACAACCTTTCATTCGTTTTGACGTGTGCATACAACCGTGCGAGCGGCTAAATCTAAACGGGACACGGACATACCGACTGCGGCGGGCTAGAGATCGTAATTTTGGTCAAACGGAAAAAATTAAAAAACATATTGTCGCCACGATTGTCGCCAGAAAAGAGAAAATAGCAAAAAACATATTTCACTACATTAAATTTAGAATTTTTCTATCGATATCTCAATAACGATGAACGATAGGTAAAAAATGTAAGAAACCTTATAATAGTAGAGCGTAAAAGAAAACAACAAAAAAGCATTAGTTCAGATTTATCGTATCTCAACGGAGAAACGAGTTATTGTAAAAAAGCTGAATTTAACCCTTTTTTAAAATGGCGGAAAATGCACATAGGAAATGTTGGTCTTCAATTTGCAGCTTTTATAGGCCACTCCCACGTCATTTAGCCTAGTAGTACATATATCACAATCTTAAAGTTATTGATCATCAAAGTTAAATTGGTTTAAGCGTTCCTCGAATAGCTCCAAGCAGCGTATATCGAAAACATAGTCCCATCCCAGTTAAAAAAATTATATTCCCCATGACCCCAATGTTATGAATAGCTAACTAGCGGTAAAGAAATTGCTTTTAGGTGGTAGTTTATCTGTCGACCGCGTTCTGCAACATTGATATTGACGAACCTGCGGAGAAAGTGTACGAGATTCCGAATGTGTCACCGAATAAAATCATCGAAATGGTCGGATTTCTCGATGACGACCAATTGTCAGCGATCGAGAAGAAGTTGATCAGCCCCCACCCAAACACATATACTTACACCAAACGTTTGGCAGAAATTCTCGTCAATAAGGCAGGTGCCGAATTGCCAATTGTTATCGTCAGGCCTTCAGTCGTTATGGCAGCCTGTCACGAACCAGCTCCGGGATGGGTTGATTCGTTGAATGGTGTCGTTGGATTAACCATAGGTGTGTTCAAGGGTGTCTGCCAGATCTTTTGGGCGGATAAGGATTACCGTATGCATTACGTTCCTGTGGACGTGGCCGTTGATATTGCTATCGTCGCTAGCTTTCTTAGGGGTACCCAGAAGTAAGTACGGTATTACACTGATATAAAGTTGAATGTTTCCTCGGTTACCATTTGATTAAATCTAAAATAATTTTAATGTTCATAAAGATGAAAATTTCTGATAATGTAATACGAAAATCTATTTTCATGAATTGCGGGATATTGGTACAATTATTTAAATATATTTTATCTAATACACATTTTAATTACGTAAGTAAATGCGCATATCAACTTCATGTTGCCAATTGTTATTACTGAAGATAGACTATTTCAGAACTGTAATATTAAAATGGATTGTCTATCCTTTCTCCCGGGCATTTTACTGATTACTTTGAGAGATTGATGGTATGTTTAATAACGGGTGGTAAAATAAAAACAATATTATCAATCTAAAAAATCTGATGTGGCCAAGCACATGACTTTATCATACTATATAAAATTAATAGTTTATCTGCATGAGATTCTATTTGAACGAGGTAGATCGTGTCTGCATTAAAATAAAATTAGTTAGCAAGGATCTGATAGATATGTTGATTCTATTGATAGTAGGTATTGTCAAAACATCAGCGTTTGTCAGAACGAAAATATCTGTCAAATCCTGGCTAACTATTTTTATATTAATGCAGACACGACCGATCTCAATCAAATACAACATGCTCATACAGCTAAACTATTAATTCTACCAAAAATGTCATAGACATAAACTACCTATGCAACATTTCCTCTAGGTACTTTAATTTATAATTTAACTATTTTGACGAATTTACACAAATGGCGGCTGATTTGCAAAATCCTTCAAAAAGTATCAAAGCATCAAATTCAGCGCATGTCTTTGCAGTTGTAAATTTATTTAATTGAACTTGTTAAATATGTCTGTCAAATAACCTATGGTTGCTTTGTATTTTATTAAGACCCACTCCTACCAACTCTCTGGCATCTCTCTGTTGGCTTGTCAAGGGAATTAAGGTGAAACGTAGCAACGGTTACTCTCGGCTAGTCGCGATCGGTGAACGGCGTGAATTACACGACACCAGCCGCGAAAAATAGGTTGATAAGTTTCATCTTAATTCCCTTGGCAACTTAAGAGGATATAAGTTTTTTCGTAGTGAATCTCGTTTCTCTCAAAGAAACTCTAGAACTGAATAAAATCGATTTAAACAGGCACTCTTTGATAGCCACCGAACTTCGGTATGAAGTAGCAAGCGAGTAAAATCTTCATAAAAATTTGTCTTTCAGTCCTAGGAGATTCGATAAATCTTTATATTTTCTTTCAGTACGAACTTTTATCAAATCTTCTTCGTAATCTAGAAAACTTCATAGCTTCATTGGGGAGATGTTTTTAGCAAATCTGGCACATTGGTAATGTTTTGTTGTAGTTAATAACTTTTTTTGGATATTGGAGCTTTATTAACTGCAACTGGCACTGTATCAATTTGTGAAATGCTTGCAACTGAATTTGAGAATATAGTAAAAGAGCAGTAATTTGGTGAACTGCTCCATTTTAGTCTATAGTAAATATTTCGGTTGAGTATAATAAAACAGGAATGTTTTATGTAGACTGATGTATTTGAAAATATTAAACGCTATCGATTTCGGTCGTTAAATGAGCATCTTCAGGCGTATAAACGTCAATATGTGAAACTAATGATAATGAGACATAATTAAAATCAAAGGCCAGCAACTAGACGGTGCACGAAAATAAACCAAAAAATGTACACAGATATGTGTGTGTGTGTGTGTCCGTATGGTTTGTTGGTTTATTCTTGTGCATCCCTAAGCCAAAAACACCTCAAAAAGAGCCGAAAGATCCATCCATAGTTATGATGCGCAAATATACCATAATGAACGCCGCTACCTTTTTGTACGTGCCAATGTCCAACAAGTATAAGCAAATAAAACACGAAGTGGTAAATTGCCAAAACATGACGATTGAAAAACATTACTTTTCTACGCCATGCCTGTCGATAATATTGGGATAAAGCGTGCAATTTTTGACACCATTCTTATTGTTCATACCATTTATACTCATATCAGGGAATACTTATAAGCAATTGAGAATTGCACGATCGTGTTGAAGTCGCAAATCAACAAATTTTTAAATAAAATTATTAATACAATGATGCTCACCGCACCCTTACTACCCTTCATCGCCCCCCATGTATCCATGATGAGGCTACCGGCCCTCTGGCCTGGTCAAACGTCCCCTGGGGTGCGGTACCGCGCACTTTGGGAACCACTGGTCTAAATCGTGGATTTACACTGTTATACTTAATCTACAGCTTACGTAGGTACTAACCTAATAATGACAAATAGAAAATTATTTTAAAGATTGATTTAAACTGACAGAACGTTTTTTTACAACCATGTGTTATAAGTGGCGCAGTTTATAAAAGTTACATTTTAGATCTACCGAAACTCCCGTATTTCACGCCACTAGAGTCAGTGTGATGAGCCTAAGCGAGGGTACCGAGTATTGCAAGGAGATCAACAAACGGCTGCCTCTTAATAATACCCTCTGGCACTGCAACTCGTACGCCACCAAGAGCAGACTGGTTTACGAGATCGGGAATATCTTCCTGCAAGTTCTTCCGGCGCTTTTCATCGATTTCCTGCTTGTAATGTTCCTGCAGAAACCATTGTAAGTTGGTCCCACCCCCTCAATTCATGAACCACTAACAATAACGATCTGTTTGTTGCAGTTTGCTGAACGTGAATAAACGACTGAACGATGGTATTCGTTTAACCGCTTATTTCCGTCTGAAGCCGTTCAAATTTCGCACGGAGAATACGGATTCGATGACCCTTCGAATGAATGGCCACGATCGTGCTATTTTTAATGTGTTCGAAAGGCACATGGATGATAAGGAACAACTATACAACGGTTTTGTCTATGGTAGAACGTACGCCCTCAAGGATGAGCCGATAGGAGAAGAGAGCTTTAGCAGGACGCTTAAATACTACAGGTAAATACTTACCCTCTCGCTTGGTTTGCTCCCTGAAATAATAACTCTTCCTTTTAGATCTTATTTACTGGACAAGGCACTCAAGATGTTGATCTTTTATTGGTTTTACACGTTTCTGGTCGGAATCTACACAAGCTATAGTAGCGCAGAGTATACGGTTGTTCTTTGTATAAAAGCATATAAAAGCATAATATACTAATATTTGGCAGTCGTATAGATTACTTATAACAATAAACAATAAACAAAGTTTTATTTCCGAAATACAAATGTATAATACAGAAAGTCAACAAAAAACGAGATACTTAATGAAACAAAAGAACAAAAAAAATTAATCACCTTACATAATCAAACAAATCTTCGACACAGTAGAAAGCCTCACTTATTAACATTTTCTTTAAGTGAATTTTAAACGTACACAATGGTAGACATTGAATACTTTTCCCGAGGGAATTAAAAAGCTTTACGCATTGATATATGACAGTGTTGCGAAATGTCCAGTCTATGAAGTAGAATCTCCAGACTCCGATTACCTCTTGTATTGTAATTGTGAATATCAGCTCTGCGGCGAAAGGTGTTTATGTTGGATTTTATTAGAACCAGAGTCCTGTATATATACAAAGACGGAATTGTTAGTATTTTCAATTCTTTGAAATATGGCTTGCAATGTGAAGATACGCACTGCCTTTTTCTGTAATACAAATATCCGCGGCCAATGTGAACAACCCCATAAGTACCCCATAAAACAATGGAATATGCCAGTATGCTTTGGAAAGATGCAAAGTATAATGTTCTGGCTAAGCTACTATCCACAATCTTAGCTGTTTTTCGCATTTGGTATATGCTGGTATTTAATTTACTTGCTAAATATTATCTTTCCACTTTAATCCTGAATCAATGTAAACCCCTAGCAGTTTTACCGTTTCAGATGTCAGGCCTTGGCTTAAAGTGGATTGTTTGTGTTTTTTCCGTATTTAATTTTAGGTAGTTGCAACTAAACCATTCCTCCGCCTCGGCTAGGTTTATTTGGAGTTTCAGACTTCAATTTTCATCAGACCGATCGCCATTAATAATCGTCGTATCATCAGCAAAAACAATCGCTCGCCAATTTGTTAGATTTTCTGGTAGATCGTTCATGTAAGTTAAAAATAATATAGGGCCTAGAATGGATCCCTGGGGGACACCGCTATCGGCTAACAAAGAACTTGAAATCGTATTATTAATTAAACCGAATTGTTGTCTATTGAATAAATATGACTGGAAGAGTTCCAGTCACTTTCCTCTAATACCGTAGTCCGTAGCGTTCTAACTTATCCAGCAACCTACTGTGATTCACACAGTCGAAAGCCTTGCTCAGATCCATGAGTACGGCAGACGATCTCTCCCCTTTATTAAAAGATACAATGATATTCTCAAGAAGATCTATTAAAGCCTTCAATGTTTGATGAGTTTTCGCGATATCTAAACTGTTCTTTGCAAAATAGAGCGTTTTTTTTCAAAAAATGAAACTAGTCTTACTTTTAACATTTTCTCAAATACTTTTGCCAGCACGGGTATAATTGCGATCGGTCTATTCTATACCTCCTTCTATACTTCCTTTTTTGTGAAGAGGAATTATTTTTGATACTTTCAGTTGCTCAGGAAAACAACCTTCAACAAAACATTTATTAATTACGCACGCTAAAGGTTCCACAATGATCGGTGCGACATATTTTAACACTCTTGCTGTATGACCATAAGCATCCTCGACGGCGCTGTCTTTTAACTATTATATTATGAATTTCAAATTCATTTGTGGGATCAACAAAAAAGGAATTACCGGAAGTTTTCATTTTTGTGATGTAAGGTTTATTCGGTACTGTTGAGGACATCGTGTTCAACAACATCCTTGGTATATTTGCAAAATGGTTATTAAATTAATCTGCCGTTATCTGTGAAACTTGATTACTCTTAGATTTTAAATTTAAATTCGAGTTTATTATTTGCCATGCAGCTCTGGGTTTATTTGCAGCATTGTTTAGAAAATTTATATTAGTCTGCCGTTTTGCTATTTTGATTTGTTTTGTGTATTCGCTTTTATACTTTTTATATATTTTTAAGACATCTCTGATTTTATATAAAAATATAAATAAAAATCTTGATGTTCTTCACTGTTTCGTTTAATAATCTTATCAGTTACCGGTTTCGCCTAAAGTATGCATTGTCGAACTGACGCTGAAATCAAAACACAAAAATAGACAACAGAAAACAAAGCAACAATACAAACACTTACTGTCACAGAAATCCTTTCCTCTAATAAAATCATACAATCTATGCTTAAAACAGCTCCAAATCACGTAGACACGCGGCAAGCGCATAACCTAAAAACACACATGTGTCAGATGCAAAACAATATATGAAACAAACAAAACAAAACAACAAACCAGTATAAGACTGTGAATAATTATCAAATTACAAGACAAAACTATAAATAGAACAAAACCAACCTGAACGTAAGCCAGTCACAAAAGCTGCAATAATGCCAAATAAAATGCGCAGTAACAATTGTCAAGACGGACATGCAAAAAGAAAATCAATAAAATGGATTTATATGAATTTAGGAGCCTAGAGAGTATGCAACCAGGCAAGCCGAAAACACAGCATCGACATAGAAGAAAACTGTAACATGGTAAACATACCAGAAATAATAATTTCAAAATACAAAAGCCAAAAAACACTCAGAAAATAGTAAAAATAATCTTTAACATGTAATATTTTTAAACAGTGGCTCAACAGTAAGTTCTACCTGTTCATTTAGTAGCCCTTTCGTTCTTGAAGCTCGCCAAATTTCCAGCGCCTCAAGTAATGTAAGCTTGTAGCCTTTCTTCTGTTGATGTAAAATGCTGATGTTATCCTCTAGCTCACTTTTGTGTCCAGTATATAAGAGGTGCCTACCAAAGGCCGATAAATGTTTGGCCTTCCGATGTTCATTTATTCTTGTTTTTATAGATCTTCCAGTCTCACCAATGTAAAAGGCCTCACATTCATCGCACCTAATTCTGTAGACACCACTTTGTGACAATTTTTCTCTGGTAGGTTTTGCAGAAATAAGAGACATCAAGGAGCTCCCAGTCCTGAACGCGCATCTCACTCCATATTTGTTTAAAAATCTATCCACCATTCCCACGCTGTCGTTGAAAAAGGTGAAACATCGCCATGAAATCTCTCTATCCTGTAAGCATCTAATGGAGAGAGGATGAGTCTTCCTTATCTCGATGTTTATGATCTTGTTTATAGTCTTGACGTTATAGCCATTCTTGAAACCCAGCCAGCGAATGGTTTCGAATTCCTTGTTTCTTTCGAGGTCTTGAAGAGGAATTCTGAGTGCTCTTTGAGCCATAGAACGAAAAGCGGCAAATTTATGTGAGTGATGGTGATTAGAATCCGAAGGTATCAGGGCACTGCATGTCTTAGGCTTCCTGTAGATATCAAAGATAAAATTGTTTGTTTTAAGTTTATAGAACCATCATTTTCTATTTCCGAGGTGAACTTGAGGGTTGGCATTAAGTTGTTGATATAATAACTAAATTTTTCGAGGTCAGTCGGCTTCCAATCCAGAAACAAAGGACATCGTCCATGTAACGGTGCCAAGCGGAAATAAACTTCTTGTATGGATTTTTGTCATTCATTATAAATTCTTCTTCGATGTGGTTCAAGAATATGTTGGCAATTATTCCAGAGATTGGTGAGCCCATTGGGATTCCTCCCTCAATTTTGTAATTCTTCCCATTGTAGGCACAGTAATTGTTATCCAAAATATGCTTGATAATATCAAATATATCTTGGCTCTCTAAATCACTGAACTTCGAGCTGGTGAGTGTATCTTTGATAATGTCAAGAGTGTATTGTACAGGAGTGTTACAGTATAGGTTCTCCACGTCGAATGATACCATTGTGATTCCTTGTGGGTTCAGTGGGTTCAATGCCTACTTTAGGCGAAACCGGTAACTGATAAGATTATTAAACGAAACAGTGAAGAACATCAAGATTTTTATTTATATATCTGACACCTGTTTTTTATCTGCGTTTTTCAAACATATATTGTAACACATTGATTTCATTAAAAAAAAATATCCAACGGGGAAAACCACTCGAGGAACTCCTACCTGCTGCTTATCGTATGTCCGGGGTGCGTCCGCTAACCCAAGTAGAGGGCGTGGGTCAACGGAATAACCACAAGGTGTCACAACGGGCGCCATGCAGTCAAAACCCCTGCGAACGAATACGCTTGGCTGCAAAAGCGAGCTGAAATAAAATCAACACAGGCAGAGAAACAACGATGGAATGTACACTCAGTTTATTTGTCCCCAACGGTGTACATACATAGGTGACCTAATTCACCCAAACGTTTAAATAAAAGAAAATGCTATCATCAACGAAGGTCAAAATCTTAATTATAAATCTGACATCTACCACTTCGATCAAGTCAGATCTCAACGCCACTGTACTATTTCCTAAATTGCAGGAAATAAAATTAAATAAACCAAAACCGCGTACCTGTAAACAAAATGGCCAAATTGTTCGAGATCGCAGATAGAGTGGGGAAAAACACCCCAAATAAATCTATAAATTTAATAAAACCCAAGCGTTGATCAATGATTACAAAGATAATTGATATAGTTGCCAAAATTAATTGAAATAAAAAAAACGTTTAATCAAAAATAATCGCTGAAGGCGAAGAACAGTGACACAAGTTGACAACGTTGAACTCCGACTGAGTTACGCAGCTTTACGACACTCCGAACCTTCAAGCACCGGTAAATAAACAACGGCCAGTCGGAATGTGAGGTTAGGATTGTATCCGTTCAATAAAATTCGAGGTTATGCCCCAGTCTACGTAACTCTCGGACGTACAAGATTCAACGCTGTCGTCAACTCGGAAAGTACGGTTAGAAAACTTTCCGTTAACTAAATTGTGAGGTTAGGCCTCGGTCTACGCAACTCTCTGACGAACCAGACTCGGTGACGTTCAACGGTATCGTCAATTCGGAAAGTGCGGTTAGAAAACCTTCCGATAAATAAATTGTGAGGTTAGGCCTCGGTCTACGCAACTCTCGGACGAACCAGAGTCGGTGACGTTCAACGACAAAGCTACTAGCCGACGTCCAGAACGACGGAGCAATCGTAGAGCAGCAACAGGTTCTCTAAGCGGTCAAAAATGTACTGTCGCGAGAGAGGAGGGGTAGGATTCATGGCTCTAGAACGCGGTCCCAGCGCCACTTGGCGCTCTATTCGCCAGGTCGGAACTAACCCAAAATTACGCCACTAATTAATTATACTACGAAATTTAATGAAATTAACCATGAACACTCTAACTAATGCTGGATCGCCATTAAACGTAAAATCTCACATTAAATCCAACCAGGGCGTCTGCACACAACACGAAGTGCGACATAAAAAAAATGAAAAGGGCGTACATCTCTCCAGCTACTCCGGGAGGCCACAAAAGTAAAAACGGATATAACCAAACGATGCAGCACGTTGGATTACCCAATAGGCCAACCTACCGGCGTCTGGCTCATCATAAATGAACAGAAAATCGCCATTACGCGGTACAAACAATTAGCGCAAAAACCAAACCAACTCCCACAATTGAGCCGTCAAAATGTACAGAACATTACCCCTAACAAGGTTATCACAAAATCAAAACGCAAAACCCTGGCTAAATCTGAGAAAATAACTTAATTTGGTACAGGCAAGGTCGGCAACATAGATGCCTAACGCCGATGAGTTCGAACGCAACTCAACAGATGGCGCCAGCAGCAAACAAACAACTGAAATTAAGGTAATTTATCAACAAAAATAGAACAAACAAAATCCAGCGTAACACTCCCCCTCTTCTTTCACAGAGGAAAACCTCCGAGTTTTCCGATTACCGATCCACTGAAGCAAGGACAAAACCATAAGCAACTCCCTGACGTGCTTTCCCCAAACAAGCCCGAGACCCACAGCGACAACTGAGATTGAACCAGGAGCGACAATCCAAAAATTTTCGTAAAAGTGCTTCAAACATAATATTCCATCTAAGGTCCTAATTCTCTTTCAGGGACACTAAGTCTCAAGCGAAAACCATAGGGGTACCGAAGTTCTTCAGGTATACGACGAGAGATATCCATGCCTCAGCGCAACTGTCAAAGAATATCGGAATCCGGGTGCTGACACGTGGCAAGTGCAATCTCGACAACAACGAAGAAACAACCTAAACAATCCCACACATATAGAGTTCCGAGCGTCCCCGCGCCCGCGTGCGACTCGAGCAACAGTCCAGTGGTGAGAGGGAAAAAACATACACAGGGAAAACATAGAAAAGATCGAAGGGACAAGAGTTGCGCTCTGCACCGAGCGATGCAGAGCCTCGTGCACTTGTCGACAGCGCTGTAACCGACAGCCAAAGGGAGGGGAAGGGAAACAGGATCTCACCACCGACCGATGCTCAACCCAGACACAAGACACGGTAACTCCCGTCCCTCAAAACAAAAACAAAGACCACGGGTCTTAAACGAAAAGCGTATCACCAACCAACAAAAAGACCTACGTTAAACTTGACTAAACCCTAGGGAACACAAAACCACTAGGGTGGTGATACCGGCATAAACTATATCCCAAAAACCAACGGTGACGGCAATCCAACCGACCACCGAGGTATAGAAACCTTCGTTAACACAATCATGAACAATACAAGTTCGGGAACTTCCGCGCGTTGAGGATAGTTCCATTCCAGTCTCCAATCCAGGAAGACGATGGTGGAGGAATATACCGCGTCCCTTTACCGGGCTTCTACCGGACGCAGGCTCACGGTGGCAGAATTCTTACGCCCCTAACCACAGGGCACAGAGGGGCTACCTCTCATCGACGTCCATCCGGGCCCCATAGGCTGGCTTAAGATCCTGCACATGCCAAATTCCTTTGGCCTTACCATCGACGTCCTCCAACTCATACGTCCACGAGCCAATCTTCTTCTTCACCCGATACGGACCAATAAACTTTGCGGCGAGCTTAGCATTGATGTAATTTGCGGCGTCGGACAGAATTTTATTTCGTCGCCATACCTGCTGACCCTGGACGTACTGCACTGGCCTTCGACGTAAATTGTAAACCTTTCGGCCTCGTTCTTGAGCAGATAAAATCTTTTTCCGAACCCGTTCGTAAAGTTGCTGGAAGCCTTTTACACGCGTCGGGACATCTGGGGGTGCATCGTCTTCAATAATATCGGTAAAGGTCTTGCCACTGCCGACATAATGCCTACCAAAGTTTACATAATATGGAGAGTAACCGGTGGTCTCGCTCTTGGCAGCACGCATTGCACACCCGATAGGGGCAAGGTAATCATCCCACTTACGCTGGTTTTCCTGTATATAGCTGCCTAGCATAGTCTTTACCACACGATTGACTCTCTCCACGGGATCAGCTCGGGGGTAATACAAAGGGGTAAAAGAAAGAGTGACGCCATATGACTCACACAAGGCCCTAAATTCTCGGCTCTTCATCTGCACTCCGTTGTCACAGATAATATACTTGGGAGCACCATGGACCAGAAATACATTCTCTTCTATCAACCTCGCGAGGCTCTTCGCCGTGGCCGAACGAAGGGCAAACAGCAGAACGTACTTGCTGAAATAGTCACTCACTACCAGTATCGAAGTATTTCCTCTTGATGACCGAGGCAACGGTCCCACAAAGTCCAAACTAATAGTCTGCCATGGTCGAGTGACCTCCGGTCGGGTACCCATCAACCCCGCAGGAGCACGCTGTTCAGGTTTCTGTGCTGCACAAACGTTGCACCGTCGCACATATCTCGCCACGTCCACGTGCATCTTAGGCCAAATATACCTCTCCCGCAGTCGCCAGTAAACCTTATAGCCTCCCACATGTCCAGCTCGAGGGTCATCGTGATACCGACCCAGTAGGGCACCCCTACAGTCTCCAGGGACGACCAACTTCCAGTCCTCACCATCACCCTGAAGTCCAAATCGCGTCGACTTCACGTATTTATAAATGTGGCCAGACTACACTCGCCACTGGGGAAATTTATGCAAGTTGTTTTCTATTCTAGAAATCATCCCGACGTACCAAGGATCCATCGTCGAGGAGAAATCCGGAATGGGGTCGGACACCGCCACTGAACTCACCAAAACAGGTACAGAACGAGACAAACAATCAGGCACCACCAGCTCACGACCCTTTCGGTGAACTATCTCGAAGTCGAAAGGCTGCAGTCGTAGGGCCCATCGCGCCAATCTTCCCGTCGGATCCTTCAACCGATTCAACCATACTAATGAGGCGTGATCAGTAATTATGGTGAACTGGGTTCCTTCCAAATAATGGCGCAGTTTCTCCACAGCCCAAATAACTCCAAGGCACTCACGCTCCGTCGTCGAGTAATTTCTCTCCTGGCGCGTCAGAGATCGGGACAAGAAAGCAATCACCCGCTCCTCACCATCAAGCTGTTGAGAGAGAACGGCACCAAGCCCAAATGCTGAAGCATCAGTCTGCAAGACAAACGGCTGCTGAAAATCAGGACAGGTCAAAATAGGGGCAGAAACGAGATGCTGCTTAATGGAAAGGAAGGCCCTCTCGCACTCCGGAGTCCATAAAAACTTTACGCCCTTTCTCGTGAGATGGGTTACAGGGGCCAAAACCGATGCAAAGTCAGGGACGAAACGGCGATACCAGCTAGCCATTCCGGCAAAACGACGGATCTCCGCCACATTCTGTGGTACCGGAATATTCAGAATGGCCTCCACCTTCTCCGGATCAACTCTTAGACCGTCCCTATCGACTATATAGCCAAGGTACTTCAACTGAGGTCTGCAGAACTTGCACTTCTCCTTACTGACCGTTAAGCCTGCCTCGCTCAGTCGTCGCAAAACCTTCTCCAAAACTGAAATATGTGTGTCAAAATCGGGGGAAATAATCACTATGTCGTCAAGATAGACCAACACATACGGCTCCAAATCAGCACCCAGGATTCTATCTATCAGTCGCTGCCAAGTCGCAGGAGCGTTCGTAAGTCCCATCGGCATCCTTCTAAACTGGAACAAACCTCGCCCAGGAACGGTAAAGGCAGTGTACTCCCGTGATGATTCCGCAACAGGCACCTGCCAATAAGCAGATTTGATGTCAAGCGAACTCAAATATTTCGCATCTCGTAATCGATCCAGGATTGCCGAAATATATGGGAGAGGATAAGCGTCCCTCTTCGTCACCTTATTCAGTCGTCGGTAGTCCACGCAGAATCTATAACTACCATCCTTCTTAGGAACTAGGAGTATCGGCGCAGACCACGCACTCTTAGACGGCTCCACCACTCCCTGCTTCAGCAACTCGTTCAGCTCCTCATCGATGATTCGTTGCTTAACCGGGGAAACAGGATAATATCTCAACTTAATGGGAGGTGAGTCGGTCACAATCTCATGCTCCACAGAAGTGACAGCACCCAGAGTTCCAGCAACAGCAGGAAGATAACGATTGATCAACGCATCCAACGCCAATCGCTGTTCCGGCAGTAATTCGTCGCGCACCTGTATCTCACCACACTCCGCGAAGTCGCCACTAAACCGCCACACGTCATTCCGAAGATCGGGGATAATACCCATAGCCCGCCAAAAATCCATCCCCAAAATCAGACGATGCGGAAGATCGGGAACCACCAACACCTGGAGGATGCACGTCTTACTCATAAGAGTAAAGGGAGTCGCAATTGAACCCAGGGACGAACACACAGAACCATTGGCCATAGAACAACTCTTGCGGGTGGAAGAATCCAACGTAAGTCCCAAGGACAATAATGCCTGATAACCGGGACCCCCAACGAGGGTAACCGTAGCTCCCGAGTCAAGCAGTCCCAACATGTTCAAACCAAGAACAGATACATTCAAATAGGGTCTCGAGTCTCCGGATGCATGGGATATAATATAATCCAGAAGTATACGGTGGGCATCATCGGTGGTCGGGGAATAGGAGGAAAACTGTCGACCTCTCAGTTCCTCCGTTCGGGGTTTTCCGAACTCGGAGAGCAATCAGGGCAAGTTCGTATCGTCACGTCCGGACGCCTACAGCGGTAACACCACTTCTTACGGTTCTCTTCAGGCTTCTGCGGGCAAGCTCTGGCCATATGACCCTCCTTCCGGCATCGATAACATACAATCTGTCGGCTGTCTCCAGACACCCTACCAGGAACTGATGACACGGCAGCGGCCTCCAAATTGGTCGACAAACACGCCAATTCAGGCTCGACGCAATTGAGTCCCCTCCGAGGTGGGGCCTGATAATGGTCAGCCCGGTACTTCTTCACCTCCAATCGAAGACACTCCGCCTCCAACTGCTCCATGTCATACACCGGTGGCAGCTGCATAGTATAAAACGGCGCTAAATTCCTCCGCACTATATCCAAGCGTACTTCCGACGATAGCTGTCCATAGCGATCAAACAGGGCCTGCATGCAGGACAAATACTCGACAATGGGTTCGTTCAACCCTTGGGTCCTACCCATCAACTCCTGAAACAACCGGCTGCGATAATCCGGAGGCAAGTAATGCTTCATCAGTAGTCCCGACAAATCCTTCCAGGTCCTACACTTCTTAATCGCAGCTCGATACCATAATAGAGCCTTCCCATGGAAGAGATCTAACGAGGATCTAAACAGCTCCTCCTCCGTACAACCTCGCGCCGTGCTCAATTCCGTCACTCGTTCCAGGAAATCCATCACCGACATTGAACGAGGCTCCCCCGAAAACCGAATATTCCATTTATAAACTGGGACCAAGCGTTCACCGGGTCTAGATACCGTCGTCTGCACAGTCCGATTAAGCAGCTCAAGTTCGGGGCCCTCATCCTCCGTGCTCCCAGCCTCGCTCTCCGCATCCTCCACCGTTCGGAACTCATTGTTGTCCCCAATAATACTCGTAGTCAGCAAGTTTCCCATACTCGAAAGACGGGGTTTCTTCTGCAGGTGAGACAAAAGAGCGGATACCCTGGCCATCCACAAACCACGCTGCTGCGAAATCTCCTCGGTTTGATCCTCGGTTGGAATAGCATCTACTCGTCCCAACAAATGCACCAGACGGGAGCAACATCGTTTATATGCATTACTAGAACGATCGGCATCAAAACTCTTTGCCAGAACATTGAGCTCGGTGTACTTAGCCTGAATTTCTGCCAGGTGGGTTTCAGCTACGAATAAAAATGCGGGATACCGAACAGACCTCTGCGCTTTCTCAAGGTGGGTGAGTGATCGCAGACTCGCACGCATATCGCTGACATTCATAGTGGACGGATCTATTCCTCGGAAGCGGAGCTCATACTCCAATTCGTCCTTCTTCAGATGATGCAATACCATCGCCGGAGCGGCCATGGTCAACTAAAATCGAGAATATTCCCGGAAGGAACACGACAGAAGAGAGGGAGGTACTAACGAACTGAAACGGGGAAGAAAAAAACAAAACCTAAACAAAAAAGAATCAAGACCAAAAACCACTAATGAGTGAGGACTAACCAGCGCTAATTAATGAAGCGTGGCCCCACGTTGGGCGCCAATGTAACACCTTGATTTCATTAAAAAAAAATATCCAACGGGGAAAACCACTCGAGGAACTCCTACCTGCTGCTTATCGTATGTCCGGGGTGCGTCAGCTAACCCAAGTAGAGGGCGTGGGTCAACGGAATCACCACAACGTGTCACAACGGGCGCCATGCAGTCAAAACCCCTGCGAACGAATACGCTTGGCTGCAAAAGCGAGCTGAAATAAAATCAACACAGGCAGAGAAACAACGATGGAATGTACACTCAGTTTATTTGTCCCCAACGGTGTACATACATAGGTGACCTAATTCACCCAAACGTTTAAATAAAAGAAAATGCTATCATCAACGAAGGTCAAAATCTTAATTATAAATCTGACATCTACCACTTCGATCAAGTCAGATCTCAACGCCACTGTACTATTTCCTAAATTGCAGGAAATAAAATTAAATAAACCAAAACCGCGTACCTGTAAACAAAATGGCCAAATTGTTCGAGATCGCAGATAGAGTGGGGAAAAACACCCCAAATAAATCTATAAATTTAATAAAACCCAAGCTTTGATCAATGATTACAAAGATAATTGATATAGTTGCCAAAATTAATTGAAATAAAAAAAAAACGTTTAATCAAAAATAATCGCTGAAGGCGAAGAACAGTGACACAAGTTGACAACGTTGAACTCCGACTGAGTTACGCAGCTTTACGACACTCCGAACCTTCAAGCACCGGTAAATAAACAACGGCCAGTCGGAATGTGAGGTTAGGATTGTATCCGTTCAATAAAATTCGAGGTTATGCCCCAGTCTACGTAACTCTCGGACGTACAAGATTCAACGCTGTCGTCAACTCGGAAAGTACGGTTAGAAAACCTTCCGTTAACTAAATTGTGAGGTTAGGCCTCGGTCTACGCAACTCTCTGACGAACCAGACTCGGTGACGTTCAACGGTATCGTCAATTCGGAAAGTGCGGTTAGAAAACCTTCCGATAAATAAATTGTGAGGTTAGGCCTCGGTCTACGCAACTCTCGGACGAACCAGAGTCGGTGACGTTCAACGACAAAGCTACTAGCCGACGTCCCGACGCAAAATAAAGTGTCTCGCTCCGAAAAAAGGTTCAAACGGAGTCAGAGACTGATACGCTAACCTGGTTCCACAATCAAAGCTCCTAAAGACCCGTTGTACTTCTCGACGGTCCTCGCTGGACGGTAATCTCAAGTCGCCCGCAACACAGCCCGCCTTTGGACATCAATACTCCGTGCCAAAGGTCCCACGACTACCAATTCCCGTTCCAAAAGCCAATCAGAACTTGTACACAGACCGGTACCTCAACTATGTGTCCTCTACCTTAACCTAGCAGCCTAAAATAACCAATTCCATAAGCAAATGTCCGATAAATCCAACCAGTACATAGCCAAGGTGGTCAGGGCTCGTAATACCAAATTTTCTGACCGCAAACGTTTCCGTCATTCAACAAAATCCGCATTACATGCGCGAGGTTGATTCCAAACACCAAATACAACCTTCAAATGGACCCTTCCTTCAAATAAACGCAACAGCGGCGACGTTCGAAGATCGGTTCGCTCCCAAATCGAGCGATATCCCCCGAATCTCAAACTAGACAGAAGGAAAAGACCAGAACGACGGAGCAATCGTAGAGCAGCAACAGGTTCTCTAAGCGGTCAAAAATGTACTGTCGCGAGAGAGGAGGGGTAGGATTCATGGCTCTAGAACGCGGTCCCAGCGCCACTTGGCGCTCTATTCGCCAGGTCGGAACTAACCCAAAATTACGCCACTAATTAATTATACTACGAAATTTAATGAAATTAACCATGAACACTCTAACTGATGCTGGATCGCCATTAAACGTAAAATCTCACATTAAATCCAACCAGGGCGTCTGCACACAACACGAAGTGCGACATAAAAAAAATGAAAAGGGCGTACATCTCTCCAGCTACTCCGGGAGGCCACAAAAGTAAAAACGGATATAACCAAACGATGCAGCACGTTGGATTACCCAATAGGCCAACCTACCGGCGTCTGGCTCATCATAAATGAACAGAAAATCGCCATTACGCGGTACAAACAATTAGCGCAAAAACCAAACCAACTCCCACAATTGAGCCGTCAAAATGTACAGAACATTACCCCTAACAAGGTTATCACAAAATCAAAACGCAAAACCCTGGCTAAATCTGAGAAAATAACTTAATTTGGTACAGGCAAGGTCGGCAACATAGATGCCTAACGCCGATGAGTTCGAACGCAACTCAACAGATGGCGCCAGCAGCAAACAAACAACTGAAATTAAGGTAATTTATCAACAAAAATAGAACAAACAAAATCCAGCGTAACAATATCTCTGATTTTGTTGCCATATAGATAATCTGTAGAGTAGAGAGATACTTTTTAATGTTTCATTAAACCATTTGGGTTTAGTATAGTTGGCCCGTTCAGTACGAAATATTGACTTAAAATTGAAATAATACATAAAACCATCGAAAAAAGCGGTAAATACATCCTTAGCCGAGGGATTGGCATCCAGAAAGTCCCACTTCATGCCGGACAAATCACTATAAAATTTAACTAAGTTGGTGTTAGAAACATCTCTAGATAATTGCTTGATTGACCTTGTTTCTACAAGGGTATTAAACGCTAAGCGGATTGCGGATTGTTCAATGTGTGTAGGTTCAAATAAATACTGCTAACGCTTCTCTAAACTATTTATTGCATATACATAATGCACAGAGCACTGAGAGTCAACTGCTATGCATACTTTCAAAGTTAAAGTTTCAAGTGTCAAAATACTTAAAGAATAAACTAAAGTAGAGAAAATGTAGCATGATTTACGTCTATGACATTTATTGGTAAGATTAATAGTTTAGCTGCATAAGCACATTCTATTTCATCGAGATCGCACGTACTGCAATAAAACTAGTTAGCCAAGTTTTGACAGATAATTTGATACTATTGACAGTATGTCACAACATCAGCGTTTGCGTTGTGAAACACTGCTAAATAGTAGGGCAGTGCGAGTAATTAAAAAATTCGAGTGGCGAGTTTCAGTCCGAGTAAACTCGTTTCTTACAGAACCGAATACTAGTTTTCGAATTGGCTCGCATTTATTCGTGTGGTCGGTTGGAAAAAAGCGAGAGCTCAAACAGCCCTACTAAATAGTATGATAGAGTCATGTGCCAGGTTTTTTTAATGTTTAAAGGTTTATGACAATCTTCAAGTTGTTGATCATCAAAGCTAAATAGGCTTAAGCGTTCCTGCAATAGTTCCAGTCAGCGTATATCGAAAACATAGTCCCATCCCTGTTAAAAAATTGATGTTCCCCATGGCTCAGTGTTATGAATAGGATTAGCGCTAAAAACAATGCGTTTTTTCTGTGACGGGAGAAAAGTTTGACATTTTAGCTCTGTTGACAGATAATAAAATGTCACTTTTTATGACATAATTTTTTTCCCCTGAGTACTTTTTTCCAGGTATACACTGTGGGCCTAAAAAAACGGTACAAAAAAATATATTACCTACCATGGCACATTTTTGGGACAGACTGTATAATCAAAAATAACTTCCTGAAATGTACCTTGAAGTACAGGGAAAGCCTGCAAAATGGCAAACTAGTAGCTTAATTAGTAACTGAGCTACAGAAGACGGGAGCTGAGCTACAGGACCCTGTATACATAAGTAAATGTAGACATTTCCTTAGCAACGCAGGTCTAATTGTGTACAACAGCCAAATAACTTATACTGGTATAATGCGCCTAGAAAGAGAGGTTGTTCAGCTTTCAAAGCGAAATGGAAGATACTCTATTCTATTTCTTTCTACAATCACAACTTGCTCTAAGCGCATGCGCGAGCACTACGCGCATGCGCAAATTAGGCCGCAACAGTGTTGTTTAAAATTCGCGGTCAAATTCAGTCAGCGCGCCTGCGCATAGCGAACCAAAACATTTTCGCCATCGCCTTTCATACGCGGAAAAATATAACATTGGTCGGATAGGGTAAGACGCAGGGACTGACAACAGCCTACCAGTTCAAATGTCACATCGATTGACGTTAATATATTATAGTAAAATGTTTTTCAATATAAAATCGTCATATTTTCCGGTCACAGAAAAAAAATCTGATGTGGCCAGGCACATGACTTTATCATACAAAATATAAAATTAATAGTCTAGCTGCATGACAATCTATTCTATAGAGATAAATCGTAGGTATCAAGAATTATAGAATAGAAGATTACGCCTTGCGCAGGTTGTCATTAATTTCTGTGCGAGTTTGACAATCAGCTGATGTTTTTGTCTAGTGTGACGTCATAACAATCATAGCATTATACTAGACGAAACCATACCTTGACAACCGATTGTTTTTTTCATATAACCTAACTAATCACTCACATCAATTTTAACATGTTCGTCATATGTTCGTTGACAAAATATATGTCACTTTGACACTTTGTTTTGACAGCAAGTCTGGTGTGACGTAGATGCGCAGAACGAAACGATTTTGGTACGCCGATCGGCGTAATCTCTGTTTCGATCATTCTTGGTAGGTATTGTCAAAGCATCAGCATTTGACACTACCTACACTACGTCATTAGAATAATAGTTATTTATGTCACAAATGCCGAAAGTATGGAATAGCGCGACGAGCGGTGATACGGCTCGTCACCGAAGGCAGAGTGTCGCCGTCGCATATGAGCTAGTCGCGCTATCTAGTTTTTGGCAGGAGCGACATCAACGTTTATTGTGTTGCTTTTTAAGAAATACGTATTTAAAAAAAAAAATTATTTCTGTATAGTAAATGCTAGGTTAGTACCACTTTGACCAAAGGTGCGTTCCGATTGGTAGGTAATGGTAGCTAATGGCGGTGGTAGAATACGAAATTATAGTATTTCTTAATATCGTGATAATGACACATATTAGTTTGCACATAAACATGTACATTGTACATAAACATGAGTGACTAGCAATTTTCTATTGGAAATACTATAACGGCGTCTGCTACCACTGCCATTATCACTAATGAAAACGCACCTTAAAAAGGTAATTCAAATTCTGTCAGATTTATATTTGTTCATGACACATCCCTACCAACATACTAAAATAAAACTACACTCATCGCTATACTTTATTTATAATTTTCTCAATGTATCATTTTTAGAATTAGATATAAAGACGGGTTGATATTTCTTATCAACAAACAATCAAATTGGTGATCTTATTTTATTTGAAATTTGTATTTTATAATTTTGCGCACTACAGCGGCACGTTCCATAGTGGTTCTCCAACCTCTGATCCCTCTGATGAGATCAGCTGTTGTCGAATGTGACAACACAAAAAAATCTTTGTCAAAATCCTGGCTACTATGTAATTTCATATCAATGCAGATGCGACCGATCTCGATCAAATAGAATTTGCTCTTGAAGGTAAACTATTAATTTTACCATGACGGCTCATTTCCAAAATCCTTGAAAAAGGCTTAGAATAAACTAAAAAGCTAAACTATTAATTTTACCAAAAAATGTCATAGGCATAAATTATTCAAAATTTCCTCTGCTTTAATTTATTATTTAACTATTTTGACGAAATTACCGAAATGGCGGCTGATTTCTAAAATCCTTGAAACAGGCTTAGAGTAAACACGCAGTTCCTTTGGACCCTTTTGAACCAAAAGCTTTTCAACTCTAAGTTTGGTCATGAAACTTCTAAATATGAAGTTCCGTGCCGATACCTTTAGTAGTTTCTCCGGAAATGAATTAACAAAAATTGGGTACACACACACACACACACACACACACACACACACACACACACACACACACACACACACACACACACACACACACACACACACACACACCCACGCACACCCACGCACTCACGCACGCACGCACGCACGCACGCACGCACGCACGCACGCACGCACGCACGCACGCACGCACGCACGCACGCACGCACGCACGCACGCACGCACGCACGCACGCACTCACCCACACACACCCACGCACGCACGCACGCACGCACGCACGCACGCACGCACGCACGCACGCACGCACGCACGCACGCACGCACGCACGCACGCACGCACGCACGCACGCACGCACGCACGCACGCACGCACGCACCCACACACACACACACACACACACACACACACACACACACACACACACACACACACACACACACACACACACACTCACGCTCACGCTCACACACACACACACACACACACACACACACACACACACACACACTCACGCTCACGCTCACGCTCACGCTCACGCTCACGCTCACGCTCACGCTCACGCTCACGCTCACGCTCACGCTCACGCTCACGCTCACACTCACACTCACACTCACACACTCACACACTCACACACTCACACACTCACACACTCACACACTCACACACTCACACACTCACACACTCACACACTCACACACTCACACACTCACACACTCACACACTCACACACTCACACACTCACACACTCACACACACACACACACACACACACACACACACACACACACACACACACACACACACACACACACACACACACACACACACACACACACACACACACACACACACACACACACACACACACACACACAGACATTTTTTTGTACCTTGGTCAAAAATGTTCAGGGGACCCATAAAGTTTTTAATGACCTTTGCACAAGGCTGCAAGGGTTTTCTGCAGTTTTCCTTTGCTTTGCAAAGAAAAATTAAATTTTTCTTTGCAAAGCATAAATGGCCTTGTGTTTTTCAAAATTGGGTAGAGCTGCAGTGATACCCGCAAAGGGAGTACCCTAGGCTTCAGCGAAGCTCGGTACTACCAATTTGCCCTGATCATCTTTATTACTTTTCAAAATTATTAGTGTAAGTTTAGTATTTATATGTTATATCTAAATTATATTATCTAGGTTTCAAATATTTAATGAGATGTATCAGAGATTTTCAATAAAGAATAATAATATATAATAATAATAATATATATATTGGCGAATACATTAAGCGTGTGAGGAAAATTTTAAAGTCTGGTTTAAATGGAAAGTATAAAATGCAAGCTATAAATGCATATGCTATTCCTATATTTCGATACAGTGTTGGTGTTTTAAACTGGACGAAGAAGGAAATACGCGATTTGGACATTAAAACTAGAAAACAGTGATGGCCCAAATGACAAATATGATCTCGATACTCCAGGACCGTGACCATGAGCTAAAGACGTTGAGGGAGCAAGCGGGGAAGACGAACGAAAGGAATAAACTTGCACAAGGTGAGCAAAAGATACCTTTTAATGAAATTTCGTGTCAAATTCCAGTGTACAGTGGGAATAATAGCCAATTAGACGTACACGACTGGATTAAAAAGGTTGATGATCTCAAGGAGATGTATGAGGTGAATGATAACACGATCAAGGTGCTAGCAACGAACAAATTGACCGAGAATGCTAGAAAATGGTACGATACCATGGAAGATGCATGTACGAAGACCTGGAACGACACAAAGGATGAGCTGATCGAAATGTTCGGAGATACTGATGACATTGAGATACTCTTGAGTAAGGTAAGGAGCAGAAAATTAAAACGAGATGAGCGTGTGGAGGATTATTATCACGAGAAGTATGCCATGTCTCGAAGAGCAAAGTTGTGTGATGCCGAGATCATACATTACCTTATCCAGGGTATCGATAACTTCACGATCAGGACTCAACTTATCACAGCGAGATGTGACACTCCGAACGATGTGTTAAAGCTACTAAAGCTAGTCGCTCCGGAATTGAGAAGTGCCAATAAGCAGAGAGTAACGTGTGACTTCTGTAAGAAGGTGGGTCATGAATCGAATAATTGTTTCCATAAGAAAAAAGATGCTAAACCTGAGGTTGAAAAGCCAAGGAAATCCATTACTTGCTACAAATGCAAAACACCAGGCCATATTGCTCGATTCTGTCCAGAGAATAGCGTCAAGGCTGAACCTTCAAGAGGTGCCATGCTGGTAAGTGAAGACCACAAATCCAAATTTTGTAAAACTATTTTGATTGGGGAAACCCAATTGAGTGCATTGATAGATACAGGCAGTGAGAAAACCTTGATCAAGGAAGACCTTGCAACATCATTGCAACTGCCGATGGTGACAGAGACATGCACTTTGGTTGGACTCGGAGGAATTAAGGTGCATTGCAGAGGAGCAGCCACAATGCAAGTGACGATTGACGTAGAACCTTATGTCATTACAGCGACAGCAGTCCCACAAGTAGCAATAAACCACGATGTCGTCTTGGGGCAGGACTTTTTGGCAACGACCGAGATGATGATGGATGCAAATGGAGTGAAATTTTTTAGATCAGGCTGTGAAGAGAAGGAAATGATGAGTATAGAAGTGGAAGAAACTCAGGAGACGTTGAAGACTAACGAAGACCTTAACGTCGGGACGAAACAGCAAATCGAAGGATTGGTGAGAGCGAGTCAAGAGTGGAGCGGAGACGACAAAGTGAACCTACCAAGTGTAAGCATGAAAATAGAGCTGAAAACATCAACACCAGTGAGATGTGTACCCAGAAGACTAGCCCACCACGAGCGACAGGTTGTCGATGACATTCTTCAGAACTTGCTGAACGAAGGAGTCATAAGGCCAAGCAGATCCGAATATAGTAGCCCCGTAGTACTGGTAAGAAAGAAAAATAATGAATACAGACTTTGTGTAGATTTTAGGGCTTTGAACAAAATCACAGTCCGAGAGAATTTCCCATTGCCAGTCATAGCTGATCTCCTCATAAACCTGAGCAGGGCTAAATGGTTCTCAGCCCTGGACCTGAAAAATGGATTCTACCACATTCGAATGGAAGAAGAGTCGATCAAATACACTTCCTTCGTGACACCATCAGGCCAATTTGAATTTTTGAAGATGCCATTCGGGTTAATGAATGCACCATCCGTTTTCCAGAGGTATGTGTCCCAAGCATTTGAAGACCTAATTCGGAAGAGGAAAATTCAAGTGTATATGGATGACATTCTAATCGCAACTGAAACCCTAGAAGAACACTTAGAGGTCCTAAGAGAGGTATGTGAGGACGTGAAGAAGGCAAAACTTAGGCTTAGATTGGACAAGTGTGTTTTTGCCATGAATGCTGTCGAATATTTAGGCCATAGGATTGAGAGTGGAAGTATTGCGCCATGAGGAAACAAAGTGAGGAAAATTCATAATTTCCCGAAACCACACGACCTACGTACTGTGAGGCCCTTCCTTGGACTAACTGGGCACTTCCGAAGATTCGTGAAAGGTTATGCTGATATTGCAGGACCACTAACAGCACTAGTGAAGACGAACAAGTTCCATTTTGGAGGCACAGAAGAGATTGCGTTTGGAGAGCTAAAAAGACATCTGACTACGGAACCAGTACTGAAAATCTTTGATCGAGATTTGGAGACGCAGTTACACACCGACGCCAGTAAGCATGGATATGGGGCAATCTTGCTGCAGAAATCGAAGAATAATAACCAATTCCACCCGGTTTACTACTATAGCTGCAAAACAACTGAGACAGAATCAAGGTACAGTAGCTTTGAATTAGAACTTTTAGCTGTAATGAAAGCTGTCTGATGACTGACAAACTGCCTAAAGTGCTTACAATATAATTTAAAGAGCAATACTAACGAAGCCTTTTTGCACTGTTTAGATAAAGGAGTAAGACCGTGGGAAACCATCCACATAGATCATCTTGGCCCGTTGGAGAAAATGACAAAGGGTAACAAACACATTTTCTGTGTAATAGATGGATTTTCCAAATTCCTTTTCTTGGAGCCGACGAAGACTACGAACACGCAGGAAGTCGTAAAGACACTTGCGAGACTTTTCAAGATATTTGGTCCACCCAAGAGAATCATTTCCGACAGAGGAACGGCCTTCACGAGCACGGATTTTGAAACGTTTTGCCAGAGCTGGTCAATCGACTTGGTGCACATCGCTGTCAGAACACCAAGAAGTAATGGGCAGATTGAGAGATACAATCGGACCGTGATGCAATCAAAACCCTACAAGACCACCAACGAGGAAGAGACCAGTTAAGAGAAAGCACGGTATCAAACATTCGGCAAGCGCAGAACAAGATGAAAATTGCTTATGATCAAAAGCGGAAAGAACATCAACCATTCCAACAAGATGAGTACGTGTCAATTAAAGACCACCAACCCCAGGAAACAATCCAAAGATGTCTGCAAAATATAGGGGGCCGTACCGAATTGAAAAGGTCCTTGATAAAGATCGTTACCTTGTATCCGACATTCCTGGTTTCCAACTTAAGCAAATTCCTTACCAATCCATACTACCTCCAGAACAAATAAAGAAATATATTTCCTACGACTACTCCGAAGATGAAGACAGAAGATCAGAAGATGAAGACAGAAATTCCGAAGATGAAGACAGAAGATCAGAAGATGAAGACAGAAATTCCGAAGATGAAGACAGAAAACCCGAAGATGCAGACAGAAGATCAGAAGATGAAGACAGAAATCCCGAAGATGAAGACAGATATCCCGAAGATGAAGACAGAAGACCCGAAGATGAAGATAGAAGATCTGAAGATCAAGACAGAAGACCCGAAGATGAAGACATGGAAGAAGAGCAAGACCAAAGAACCAAAGATGAAGATGGTATACGTGAAGAAGAAGATGTCCAACGGCGGGTTGAGAACTTACATCGACATCGAGCTCTGAGACAACGCTACGTCAGGAAAGGCCGAACTGTAGCGGTTACTGAACGCACCCCGAGAGGTCAGAGTCGTGGAACGTGCCCGGGATGCTTTTTAGTCTCGAACCCGGCAGATAATCTCGAACCCCCAGGCAAGAACGCGCGAACCGGCGAAGGGACGCGGAGTCGGTTACAAGCAAGCAGCGGCGTACGACGTTATTTCTGATAATACTCTTTGAAATAATTACCTGTAGTTATCTTTGATAGTACGTTAAATAAAGCAAAAGAAAAGTAACAGTGATTATTATTGTGAGTGAGAGAAGAGGGAGGTGTGTGTGTATTTAAGAAAATCCCTCCATTATTATTATCTTGACTTTACCCAAAATCATATTATTGGGGCCTGACAAAAAAAATATTTAGTTTTGTTATTTTATTCGTTTATGCTACGTAATAATATTTGATTGCTGCTGTTGATTCAAAAGGCGTTAAAACAAAAAAAAATGCTTACAGCTCTTCGCTGTACACTGGCAATCATTAAACAAAGAATCCACCATTTCTAACATTCAATTTCAATGCTGGTTACATCATTAAATATATACGATGTTTGTTGTAATTGTAAGTACGGGCCTGGTGACTTGATCTCGACTTCCCAACCTGTTGATGACTGTTGTCAAGTTAGCCCCCCCACTTTTGAATTTTAGGTAAATTTTTATGCAAATCGTTTGGGAATCGTTAGGGAGGGTTTGGGAGTACTGTTTTTTCGTTTGGGAGTACATGGTTTTTGAGAAAATGAAAATTGTTTTTTGTACCGTCAAGTTGGCCCCCCAACTTTCACATTTTGTGATTTTTTTTATTGGAATGGTTTGGAAATCGTTAGGGAGGATTAGGGAGTGTAGTTTCGACGTTTGGGAGTAATTAGTTTAACTGCAAAGTAATATAAATGTTTAGTACATAACCTCACTTTTTTTGTTTACCGTCGTAAAGTTACGCTAACGGCTTTGTTTTGCTATACATTTTACTCATTTCATCACAGACGGTTAGAATATGGTTAGGGAGGATTAAAAATGCTACTTTTATATCAGAGAGTGCATTATTTGACCGCAAATCAATAAAAAACTTTGAGTACAGAAGCCGTCATACCTAATGTATTTATCTGCTTTGTTTTACAAAAACTGGTCATATTTCTGCAATAAACAGTTAAAGAATCGTTAGGGAGGAATAAAAAGTCCACTTTTGATGTAAGGGAGTGTATAGTTTGGCCGCAAATCAAAATATAAGATTGAGGTTACGTACATAGTCAACTATTGCGTTTATCGCTTATCGGCGCTTTCCCTTCGATAAATTGCGCCTATTTCGTCATAAGTCATTAGAAAATCGTTAGGGAGAATTAAAAAGTTCACTTTTGATGTAAGGGAGTAGATAATTGCAAAGCAAAACAATATCTAAGGTCGCGCTTATGTACCTTCTGAATTAACCTATTTAAAGACTTCTCTTTCCATAAATGGGACGTATTTTGTTCATAGTCTTGCAATATACCTGGGGACGGTCATGGAGTTTACTTTAATGTTTAGAAGAACATACTGACTTTCATCGTAAATGAACGTAAAAGTTTAGATAAAAACCTATATTTTGTTTGCCCGCGGAATGTTGGGAATATTGGCTTTGTTTTGAGATAAATTGTACGTATTTCTTTAACACTGTTAGATTATCGTAATGGAGGAACATCGTGTTAACTTATCACGAGTATGAATCTTTCGTTTGTTCACAAAATAGTCATAAAGACAACATATGTAATAACAAGCATAAAAGCATATTGTAACCCTATTCCACCAAAATGTAAGCATTTGTCTGCTAAATTGTGATCTTAAATAAAACTTTGCTTCTTCGGGCGTTCGAAGAAAGTTTATTAGACAGGTGTATTAAAAAAAATCCGAAACCAATGGGTATGTATGCAAGTATATTTGGCTGCATACCTTGCCACAATTTCGAATTGTTTGTGGTTCCCGTGGTTCACAGTATAATTCTTACGAGTGTTCATAGATGGCGCTTATGACAATCGAAAATAAGCGTAATAGGTAGTAATATAAAAATAAAAGCAGCAAATAATAATAATAAAAAGAATACAATAAATAAATAAATACATTAAATTTACAAATTTAATATTGCAAGACTATGTACAAAATACGTCCCATTTATGGAAAGAGGTCTTTAAATAGGTTAATTCAGAAGGCACATAAGCGCGACCTTAGATATTGATTTGCGGTACAATTATCTACTCCCGTACATCAAAAGTGAACTTTTTAATTCTCCCTAACGATTTTCTAATGACTTATGACGAAATAGGCGCAATTTATCGAAGGGAAAGCGCCGATAAGCGTTAAACGCAATAGTTGACTATGTACCTAACCTCAATCTTTAATTTTGATTTGCGGCCAAACTATACACTCCCTTACATCAAAAGTGGACTTTTTATTCCTCCCTAACGATTCTTTAACTGTTTATTACAGAAATATCACCAATTTTTGTAGAACAAAGCAGATAAATACATTAGCTATGACTGCTTCTGTACTCAAAGTTTTTTATTGATTTGCGGTCAAATAATGCACTCTCTGTTAAAAGAAGTAGCATTTTTAATCCTCCCTAACCATATTCTAACCGACTGTGAAGAAATGAGTAAAATGTATAGCAAAACAAAGCCGTTAGCGTAACTTTACGAAGGTAAACAAAAAAGTGAGGTTATGTACTAGACATTTATATTACTTTGCAGTTAAACTAATTACTCCCAAACGACGAAACTACACTCCCTAATCCTTCCTAACGATTTCCAAACCATTCCAATAAAAAAAATCACAAAATGTGAAAGTTGGGGGGCCAACTTGACGGTACAAAAAACAATTTTCATTTTCTCAAAAACCATGTACTCCCAAACGAAAAAAATGTACTCCCAAACCCTCCCTAACGATTCCCAAACGATTTGCATAAAAATTTACTTAAAATTCAAAAGTTGGGGGGCTAACTTGACAACGGTCCTGTTGATGACGGCGTTGAACAACACGACGTACTTGCGCGCTGTACCAAAATTGTATTGCACATTTATGTCGCTTTATAAAATTAATGAACATCTGAAATGTGTTTCTATTTCAATAGTCTAATTAAACAAAATTTTGCGATTGTTTTCGTACCAGTCTCGTTATCGTGCTAATACTCGTTGCTGAGATATCCGCTTCCATGAAAATCTTGTTTATAATCTTTATTGTAAAGAAAATTAGTAAAATACAAAAGCCAATCTGTAGACACAATCTTGAGTTATACTCTGTGTAAATTTGATTTTTTTTTTTGGCAAGCGGTTTAGCAGGAAAAAGTTTGGAAAGAGGAAAGTTTATTAAAAAGTGCAATTTCTTTCTTCAGCCGACATACACAATTACATGAAACTACCTGGGTTATATTGCACACTGCGTTTTTTTACAACCTTCTGCACATCTAAATTATGCCTTGTTACAATACTAATTTGTAAATATGTATTCAAATATGTTATCCTATGTAACCGACACAACGTTCGGACAAGGAACGGAAAGTAGCTGAACTAATCAACGTGTTACCCGTACAGGTCAACAGATGGCCGCCCGTAAACAAGCGCTTTTATTTTCATAAGAATCTCAATTTCTGGGCACTAATTCCAATCGAACATGAAATCGGAATAGAATCAATCTGTCTCGGTCTATTGGATCATACAACCATCTCGTCTCCATTCGCAAGAACAGCGACGTAATACGCTGTTAAAAATAGTTGAAATTGTCGGATTTTAATAATCTTTTACAACTGACTATTAAGGTATCTGGATTCAAAATATACTTGCTTCGTATATTTGAAACTTTCTCAACAATAAAAAATATACCCGACTTAGTTCTGTCCAGTATAAGGACGGATTCTTAGGAATATTGGCGACTATGTTTTAGTCTTTTCGCGATCAATTTAAACCCCACCTTAATCCAAATTTGCCTGTAACTAGACAATGTGATGCATCTAAGGATCGCATATGCAACAAGAAGCTTGACACCAAGCGAGAGTACATATTCCCAAATACAGAAGAAACTGTTCAGTGGAGTTTATTCATGTCGTATATTTAAAAACAGTTTAGGGTGACCCAAAATTTACGTTCAAAGTGACCATCAGCCGTTAGTAAATTTGATGAAAAAGAAATTATAAAAATACCATCTAGTAGACCACAAAAAATGCGACTTAAACTTTTCGACTATGACATTAATCTTTCGCATTTACCAGGAAAATTGATGTTTATTGCCGATTATTAGAGTAGAAATTTTATGAAAGAAACATTTGGTGTCTCGAGATATTTAATATTTGAAAAAAGGGCGTCGGGAAATAAGTGGCACAGCCTACATAAATAATATGTCACATGATCTGGTAACACTATTCAATGGGCGGTACGAATAAAAATGACTACATACTTTATGCTCAATATTTTGAAGTAAATTCATAAGAAACGCTATAAAAATAAAACTCTGGGCCAGATGCTCACTGTGACAAATAATTTTAAACAAAAGATGACCACATGTGTCCAAGACTGAAGTTTTATATGGCATTTCGAAGGAGAATGTAGGTTGGCTTAAAAACCAGTTTTTACTTTATCATACGCAGTATGATAGAGTATTGTAAATGAAAATAAAGTATTGTAATCGTCACGAAAAAAAAAATGAGATTTTAGCGGAAATAGGTCTTTTTGGGTGCCCTGATCATTTTTGACCAAGGTACAAAAAAATTCTGTGTGAGTGTGTGTGTGTACCCGATTTTTGTGGCGACGATTCCGGAGAAACTACTAAGGGTATCGGGACGAGCGTTCATATTTAGAAGTTTTACGACCAAAGTTAGAGCTGAAGAGCTTTTGGTTCAAAAGGGTCCAAAGGAACTGGATGTTTCCTCTAAGCATTTTTTAAGGATTTTGCAAATGAGCTGCCATTTCTGTAGTTTCGTCAAAATAGTTAAGTAATAAATTAGAATAGAGAAAATTTTGTATAATTTATGTCTATGACATTTATTGGTAAAATTAATAGTTTTGCTGTATGAGCAAATTCTTTTTGATCGAAACCGTGTCTGCATTAAAACTACATAGTTAACCAGGATTTGTCAAGCGCTGATTTTTTTACAATACCTACCGTCACTAACTTGTGTTATTTTAATCGATCTCGATCAAATTGAATCTCATGCAGCTAAACTATTAATTATACAGCGTGTCTCAACACTGCGATATCGGAAGATCTGTTAATGAAGATATTTTAAAACTCATTTCACTCATATATACAGAACACCGAGGCGCACATTTTAAAATTATTAGCGTGTGTACAGGCTGTTCCATAAGGTAGTGCCAACACAAATTTATGTTTTTTTTTAAATGGAATAATCTATATTTCGATAATGAAACGATAATGAAAATTAACTTTACCTACGCTAAACTTTTTCATTTATTAGCATTTTTATGTAAAAACGGCAGTCTGTGTTCTACTAGCGTGATTACCTACCATATCCAAATTGTGTAAATAACCTGTTATTCCTGAAGATGGTTGTGGTATTCCTGAACTTCAATCTTTTCAGACCTATTTAAAAGATTATAAAATTACTGTTTACACTTATGCCAACAAAGGCCGAGATGTGATGTTTACGGGGAACGATGCTCAACACAAAATTAATTTACTGTTTCATAATGGGCACTTCAATGTGATTACCTCTCTAACTGCAGCTTTCGCATGTAGTTACTTCTGTGAGGAATGCAATGTTCCTTACAATACTAAACACGATCATAGGTGTGGTGGAGTATGCATATCTTGTCAGCAAGTACCATTGTGCATTGCAGAATGCAAAATTAAATGTCCAGACTGTCTTAGAACCTTTAAAAGTAAGAATTGTTACGACAACCACAAAAGTAAAGGTGTAAACGGGGGAGCTAGTGTTTGTGAAGCGATTCGTCTGTGCCCAGATTGCCTAAAAACTGTAAAAACCAATAGAGAACATATTTGTTGTGAAATTTATTGTAAGATCTGTCAGAAACATCAGCCTCAAACACATCAATGTTATATGCGTCCTGATCATGGTAAACCGAAGCTGAAAGACTTTCTGTTTGTTTTTTACGATTTAGAAACAACTCAAGAAAAAATATTAGATGATGGGTCATTGCTTCACGCACCAAATTTATGTGTATTCAAAACATGCTGCGACATTTGTTTCAATTCAAATGATAACACATGTTCTAAATGTGGAGATAGAATCTGCAATGATAGAGTCCGCATATCTTCCAGTGAAAAGCATAACTTTTTAAAAAAGGACCCGGTCGGATGGTTTATGAATTTTGTTCTATCACACAGACAACAGTATCAAACAGTTGTGGTTATAGCGCACAATGGTCAAGGTTTCGATCATCAATTTTTATTGAACTATATAATTACTAAAACCGATTTAACACCAGAGTTAATAATGCGTGGAACAAAACTGATTCAAATGAAACTTGGAAATGTAAAATTTATAGATAGTTTAAATTATTTTCCTATGGCTCTTGCAAAATTACCAAAAGCATTTGGTTTACCCAACAGCTTTAAAAAGGGGTATTTCCCGCACTTATTTAATACGAATGAAAATAAAAGTTACATTGGCCCTTTGCCAGCTGTCGAGTACTATAGTCCAGATACCATGATGGGAACAGATGATCCTACAGAAAAGGATGAAAGAAAGTTGTTTTTGGAATGGTATGAACAACACAAGACAGATCAGTTTGATTTTCAAAAAGAGCTCGTAGATTATTGCGTATCAGACGTTGAAATATTAACGCAAGCGAGTATGAAATTTCGGGAACAAATGTTAGCAACCTCTAACGTATGTCCTTTCTCAGAAAGTTGCTGCACTATTGCTTCTACTTGCAATCGGGTGTTCAGAAGAAATTTTTTACAACCTGATACGATAGGATTAATTCCAAAAGCAGGGTATAGATGGAGAGATAATCAGTCACAAATTGCAATGCAGTGGCTAGTATGGGAAGAATACAAGCGTAATATAGATATAATTCATGCAGCAAAAGAGAGAGAGAATATTTTAGGAGGAATTAAAGTTGATGGGTACTGTAAAGAAACGAATCAAGTGTTCCAATTTCAAGGTTGCTATTTTCACGGCCACGCGACGTCTGTCAGAAAATTAATCGTAATACTCCCCTGCACGATAATTCAAATGAAACACTCAATACGCGATTAGAATCCACAATAGCAAAGACAATCCGTCTTAGAGAATTAGGCTACGAAGTCATTGAAATGTGGGAATGTACATTCAGGAAGTTGCTTTCTTCAGATATTAACATGTGCCATTATACAGAAAATCATCATCTCGTTACTGCATCTCCTCTTAACCCCCGAGACGCGTTCTTAGGTGGACGAACCGGTAATTGTAAAACTTACTATGAATGCAAGCCAGGAGAGAAAATTAAATACGTGGACATTTGTAGTCTATATCCATACATTTGCAAATACGGTAAATTTCCAATCGGGCATCCTACTGTATTTCTGGGCGATAAGAACTGTTCAGCATTAAATTTGAACGACACAGACGGGATAATTAAGTGTACCATACTACCACCTCAGCATTTGTATCATCCGGTGTTGCCTGTCAAGATGAACGAAAAACTAATGTTTGTATTGTGTAGAAGTTGCGGTAAAAGCTTAAATAACGATGAGTGGTTATAAAGTTTTGAAAATTGATGAAATATGGAAATATAAATGCGAACAATACGACCCTTTACTAAAAAAAAGGTGGCTTATTCACAGAAATGATGAATGCCTTTATCAAAATTAAACAAGAGGCACCTGGATGGCCTTACACATGCGTTACCGAAGAAGAGAGGAATAAGAGGAATAAATACATTGATATATTTTTTGATAAGGTTGAAGATAAACTTGAATTTAATATTATCACCAGCAATCCTGGTTTGCGATCTTTAGCAAAGCTAATTCTTAACTCCTTTTGGGGGAAGCTTGGTCAACGAGAAAACCAACCAAAAACCGCCATTGTTAACAACCCGGAACATTTTTTTAGTCTTTTAACGAATCCATCAATAATTGTAAACGGCGTATTACCAGTAAACGATAACGTGGTAATTATCAATTACGAATATAAAGAGGAAGCATGCGATTCTCTTAGCACGGTAAACGTTTGTCTTGCTTCATATACGACTTCACAAGCAAGAATTAAATTATACAGCTATCTCGAAATGTTAGGAGAGAGGGTATTGTATTATGACACCGATTCTGTTATATACGTATCTAGAGATGGAGAAGAGGAAGTGCCTGTAGGAAACTTTCTTGGTGAAATGACGGATGAATTGGAAACGTATGGAAGTGACAGCTACATAACGAAGTTCGCATCTGGTGGCCCCAAAAATTACGCCTACGAAGTGTATTCTACAAACAGCGATTCTTTAAAGACAATTGTAAAGGTGAAAGGAATTAGGATTAATTATCAAACATCGAAACTTATTAATTTTGACAAGATACGGGAGATGATAATTAATGACTCTCCAGAGGTTGAAATTGTTTCAAAAAATATTAGGAGAAATAAATATCATGAAGTAATGACGAAGGAGGAAACGAAAAGATACCGACCGAATTCAACGAAGAGAATATTTAGAGACGATTTTGACTCGACCCCGTATGGTTATAAAAAGCAACGCCTTCTCTAATGTGCAAAGTACTTATCTTCCTTCTTTACTAAGGGGTTGGATAGTCATAAATGATAACCCCAATGTCACCTACTAATACGTTTTATTGTCTTATCTGGTACATCGCCTTCAACTGCCTATTTCTAACTGTATCTAATTCTATTCCGTTTTCGTGTCGAAGCACATCCGTTCGCACTGTCAGCAACATCGGCGATATTGTCACCGGTGTATGTCCGCACTCGATCACGCCACTTACCACGCACTTTTCGGTCATTGTTCGGAATATGATTCCATTACACCTTTACTATTATAGTAGAAAAATTTAACATTACAATGTTAAATTTTTCTTTGTTCTAATATGATTATAACTAACCATATTTAAATCTTCTTAACTAATTACATTTTTTTTTCTACAACTACACCTTCCCCCTTTTTTTTTTATTTTTTTTTTTCAATCATAATACGGTTTAATTCTATTTTTATGTACCTCTACTAACTTTTTATCTATTTTTAACGTTGCATTAGGCGGTTTTTCCTTAATTACTTTATAGGGTCCTCTGTATAAAGGATCTAATTTACTACCTACTTCTGTTTTTAACAGCACTTTATCGTTAAACTTATACATTATACTATTATTAACTTTATTATCAAACTTTTCCTTTCTCTTGACTTTAGATTCAATTAAATTATCTCTCGCGTCCTTCCAAGCATTTTGAAGTCTAAATTTTAACTCTGTTGGATAATTGTCAAAGTTATACATCGGGTCAATATTATTTAAAATATTACTTGGCAATTTACAAGTTTTCCCAAAAACAAGTTCATATGGCGTGTACTTGGTCTCCGTATGTACTGTATTGTTAAATGCAAAACACCAAAATGGAATCCAAGTGCTCCATACATCTGGAAATTTTGAAATTTGAATTCTTAAATATGCTCCGAGATGTTTATGTGTATTTTCCAATGAACCCAGAGTTTGATGATGATATGCTGTTGAACTTAACTGTTTGGTTCCTAAAATTTTTGCTGATTCTTGAAATAATTTAGCTAAAAACTCCGTTCCTTGATCCGTAACAATATTTTGTGGTATTCCAAACCTTAACACAAAATTACTAACAAATGATCTGGCTACAGTATCTGCTTCCTTGTTTTTTAGAGGATAAGCCTCTACAAATTTAGTTAGTTCACACTGTATCGTTAAAACATATCTGTTATCATCGTCATCTTGGTTTAGTGGACCCATCAGATCAAAATATATCTTTTCAAATGCTGAAGAAGCAGTGGTGGTGACTATCAGAGGTTCTGTATGACTATTCGAGTGCTTATACCTCTGGCAATCATCACATTTTCGTACAAACTTCACAATATCATCTCTCAGGTTTTGCCAAAAATAATACCTTTTGACATTTGCGTACATACCATTAATGCCTGCGTGTCCGGCTGTTGGAAGAAGATGAAAATCATTTAGTATTAATTGCCTTGTTTGTTTACAGTCAATTTTTCTTGCATTATTTATTATACAAATTTTTATCTTGTAGTCTTTCAGCATACAAGACTCTTTTGTTAGGTGGGTAATTAATTTTTCATTACTATCACATTTCAAAATATACATTTGTGGAATTCCATATTTATTACAAATGTTACTCAAGCATCTCAACTCTGCGTCTAGAGCAAGTGTTGATCGATTGCTTGCAATATAAATTATATTTGCTTTCACATCATATATTATATTACCCATTTTTATAACTTCTTTATCATTTCCTATACACGCAAATTTATTGTATTCAATCTCCTTGAGTTCTACTGAATCAGTTGGTTGTTTAAGTAATTCAACAATTCCCGGATGACCTGTCGGTTCCTTGTTTTCGTTACTCAAAGCCGCGTTAGATTCAGCAGTCTGTTTGCACTGATTTCTTGTCATTACAAACACATTGCTTGACAATTGTTTAAGATCTTGAGATTCTATTCTAATCCTTGAAAGCGCATCCGCCGTTACGTTGTCGCTTCCTTTAACGTAATTTATCACAAAATCATACTCTTCTAGTAATAACCGAAATTTTGTCAGTCTTGATGATGGATCCTTCATGCCAAACAAGTATATTAACGGTCTATGATCTGTGTAAATTTGGAATTTTTTGGCAAATAAGTACGGCCGAAAAAATTTTACTGCGAACGTTATACTTAGGAGCTCTTTTTCGATTGTTGCGTACCTAATTTCCGCTTTATTTAGGGCTCTACTAGCATATGCGATGGGTTTATCATCTGCATTTGACAAAACAGCTCCAATAGCATAACCAGATGCATCAGTTCTGAGAATAAACTGATTAGTTTCAGAAAAATCCGGATACTGCAAAACAGGTGGATGACTTAATTTATATTTTAAAATTTCAAAGGAATTTTGGCAATGTTCATCCCATATAAATTGAACCGACTTACGGGCTAATCTGTTCAATGGTGTAGCAATTTGTGCAAAATTTGGAATAAATTTACGGTAATAATTTGCAAATGCTACGAAACGCTTTGTCTCCTCCGCATCTTTCGGAATAGGATAATTTCGAATAACACTGATTTTCTCAGGGTCAGGTGATATGCCGTCTGACGAAATAGTATGACCAAGGTATAAGATTTATTTCTTCAAGAATTTACATTTTATAGGATTTAGCTTTAGGTTGGTTTCTCTAAGTCTATTTAATACTTTTGTTAAGTTTTGGTTATGATTTTGCAAATTCTTCCCAAACACAATTAAATCGTCAAGATAAACAAAGCAAGACTCATAGGTCAGGCCAGACATTGCAATTGTCATTACGCGTGAAAATGAACTCGGGCTAGTTTTTAACCCCATTGGTAATCTCGTCATTTGGAATTGGCCTTTACTTGTCGTGAAAGCTGTACACTTTCTACTTGATGGATGTAATTCTACTTGAAAATATCCCTGCGATAAATCCAAATGAGAGAAGTAAAATGCCCCAGACAATGAGTCTAATATTTCTGTTATATTAGGTAACGGAAATCGATCATCTTCAATACCTTTGTTTAAAAGTCGATAATCTACCACGAGTCTCCATTTTTTATTACCGTTACTGTCAGTTTTCTTAGGGACTATCAAAATAGGAGAAGACCAAGTTGATTTAGTCTCTTCAATGACACCGTCGTCTAACATTTTATTCACTTGCTTGTCAATTTCAGCTTTCTGAAAATGAGGCAAACGATAAGGTTTTACATAAACTGGTTGGGTGTCTCTTTTCAATTGGATATTTTCCATGCACACATTCGTAACTGTTACTGGATCATCCTCTAAAAGAAATACATCTGCATACTTTGCGCAAATTTTATGAATACTGTCCTTTTCTTCTTTATTTAAAGTTTTAATATCAATTATATCTAACAATTTATTAACTCTATTTAACGAAATATTAGTTTTATCTAGCGTGTATAATTCAAACTCTTCTAATTTCAAAGTCTGCGGTCGAAAATTTTTTATTTTTATCTCTCTATCATTGGTATTGAGCAACCGGACCGGAATCATGTGCGATCTTGGTCTAGAGATACTGCCGGCGTTGAAAACACCTTCACAAACTTCTCCAGGCATAACCACACAATCGTCGGAATCGTCCACCCAAAACTGTCTGATAACTTCACATCGGGGAGGAATTATATCATAACTATCAAATTTTGATTCTAAAGGTATTGTAATTCTGTCATTGCAAAAGAGAATAGACAAATAAAATTTCTCGAAATCAATAACCGCGTTGTATTTCGCGAAGAAATCTGATCCAATAATCCCATTCATACCATACCCACAGTCTCGCATTACTAAAAATTCATGAGAAATAATATTGTTATTGAAGTTTAATGAAACGTTACATGATCCAATAGATTTAGTTTATCCTCCAATGCCGTTTATAGTAATTTGTTTATTTCTATCTATTAACTCATTAGGATCCAAAAACTTTGAAAAAATAACACTTATACTCGCTCCTGTGTCCAAAAGAAATAATAATTCATCCATTCCATATCGCATACGTACATAATTCATGCCATTCATGCTTAATATTACAGTATCACCGTTATTCACGAAAAAAACGATCCTCGGGCGGTGCGTCTGCAATTTCAGTGTCGTTGACAGCTGGTTCAGCATAATATGCACTGCCGGGATTGCTGGAGTGACCTCGAGTCATTAACCGACCGCGATAATTATAATTATTGCTTGTATTTCCGCGCCATTGTCCACGTGATGGAAAGGGTGTTTGATGCTGACTCCCCTGTTGAAAATGTTGCCTATACTGATAATTATGGTCATTTTGATTTTCTCTTCTAAAGTTCCCTTGATTTCTATTGAAATGTCCTCTAAATCCAGACCGTGGATACCTATTAGTTGGGTTATTATTGCCACGATTTTGAAAAGTGAAAACATTGGTGGGTATGGGTTTTGAACGCTCCTCGTCTTTTGCAACGCTCATGGCGTCTTTTAATTTTGCACAATTTCGCGCTTTAACTATTGTACGTACATCATGATTTCGGATGCCGTTAGCAAAAGAATTGACTGCAATTTTTTCATTTACTTTGCGTAATGAAACCAACAGATTTTCATCGTCCTCCGCTTGAGCAAGAGTTAAATCGCTCAATAGCTGCTCGATTTCCTGCTCATATTCTTCAAGAGATTTATCGTTTTGTCTCGAATTATGCAACTGAAGCGAAAGTACCGTAGCTGACTTTTTGGTTACAAAACTATCCCGCATATCCTTAATCAATAATTCTACCGACGCATAACTTCGATTTAACCTAACTTTAGCTGGTTCCGTCAATCGTGTTTTTAATACAAAATTTATTAAATGAGGATGATCCTCTTCTTTAAGAAAGTCCGAATATAATTTAATTGAATCTATCAACATTTTTGTTGTATTTTCGTTTCCATCCATTGGCGGTAACAGCCCGCCTGCTGTTTTTAAATCAAATATTGCAGTCATTGTAGGAACTTCGCTTATTTTTCTACTATCAAGTATATCTCTTACTTCTAATATCGTTCCTTCAATGGCTGATATGTGGAGTTTTAACTCACTTACTATCTTAACATTTGAATCTAACCTACTCGCCTTATCCCTTAACTCATTTAGTCTTTTCGTAAATTGATTGAGCTGTTCAAAATACTTATTTAATAATTCTAAATTACTACGCCTATCTTGATTGTCTTTACTACGATTTATTTTAAAAGATTGTACCTCTGAAAACAGCTTATCGAACTCCTCCATCGGTTGTACCCAGTTCTAGTGTTTTTTTTTTTCGCACTTTTCACTTTTCACTTACTCTGATGTTGATGAGCTCCTGGCTTCTCGCTACTTCTCGTCGAATTTTGCGATCCATAGTGCGCCTGCATCTCCTGTTAATCAGGTACACCACAACAACCACTATTATAACAAGTCCGACAATGACAGCCACTTCTGTCAGGGAAAAACTCATGCTGCTCCCTGCTGTAACACCTCCACTGTTGCCTGCCTGAGTGATGATCACCTCTTTTTCTTCTTTGGATTGATTGTAGCCCATGATTTTTCTTTCGTGTTACTACTGCAATCACCACGAATTACCCACAGACTCCATACATTCGTATGGCAGGATCGCCATGCAAAGTACTTATCTTCCTTCTTTACTAAGGGGTTGGATAGTCATAAATGATAACCCCAATGTCACCTACTAATACGTTTTATTGTCTTATCTGGTACATCGCCTTCAACTGCCTATTTCTAACTGTATCTAATTCTATTCCGTTTTCGTGTCGAAGCACATCCGTTTGCACTGTCAGCAACATCGGCGATATTGTCACCGGTGTATGTCCGCACTCGATCACGCCACTTACCACGCACTTTTCGGTCATTGTTCGGAATATGATTCCATTACAAATGGATCAATTTTTTTTTTGTGTATTGAATATAGATTTTAATAAAATATCATGTATTTTAGGATGGTTGTTTTATTTTCCTGTGTTTTTAGAATGGCTGCCCCTAATATACTAATTATTCGAGGGCGTCGCTTAAAACAAAATGGCCGCCTGACTTTATAAAAAAAATGGCTGCTCCTAATATACTAATTGTTCGATGGCGTGGCTTAAAACAAAATGGCCGTCCGAAGCTATAAAAACAAAATGGCTGCCAGTTGTTCGAGGGCGTGCCAGTTGCTCCTGATTGGCCGTAAAAACAAAATGGCTGCCAGTTACTTCTGATTGGTCGATGGGCGTGGCCTAAAAGTGGTGGGGGGAAATACTGGCTCCTGATTGGTCGGTGGGCGTGGCCTAAAAGTGGAGGGGGTTAAAAAGGGGCGGGGCGCCGGAATCGCCCTAATTCCTACTAAAATATAGCAAACACTTTTCCTAAGAAAGTTAATTTTTAAATAGAACACCCTATATCCAATTAATTATTTGGATTCTACGCATCGTTCTGCACAAAGAAGTACTAGTACACACTAGTGCTAAAATAAACTATTGCAGAGATAACTAGTCTTCTTCATAAAAAATCTACATCTACATTAACTATTAAACCAGCTAAGTATTTACCTAAACTACTGTTTTCTCGAATGATTTCATCTCTTTTTAATAAAATGAAACATTTTAGCCCATCTGCAGTTAAATATTATAATTTGAAATAAAATTTACCCTGTAGGCTATGAAAAACAGTGTTAAACTAATTATTAAGGGATCTGTCAGTGGTGGTGATATTGTTAGGGTTGTTAGATTTGCATAGTTTTGGGAAATATGGCGAAGTTTTCCCAGGAGGAACTAATTGACATGGTGTGGGTTTTTGGCGACACAGTTTTTCACAACCTACAAGGTATAAGTAAAATTTTATTTCAAATTATAATATTAAATTGCAGATGTGATAAAATTTTCTTTTATTAAAATAAGATGAAATTATGCGATAAAACAGTACTTTAGGTAAATATTTCACTGGTTTAATTGTTAATGTAGCTGTAGAAGCACTTATTGATAGAAAAACGATTTTTTTATTAAGTAGACTAGTTATCTCAGCAATGGTTTATTTTAGCACTAGTGTGTACTAGTTCTTATTTAAGCAGAACGATGCGTAAAAAAATTAGTTACAGGGTAAAAAATTAATTTTCTTACGAAAAACTGTTTGCTTTACTTTGCTGCAGATTATGACCACCCTGTACACAATTTGGATATGGTTGGTAATCATGCTAATAGAACGCTTCTTCCTTAATCATAATCTAAGCGACCGAAATAAAATTAAAAACAGTTATGAGACATACAGTTTTTCTTAGACTACTGTTTTTCCATAAAAATGCCAATAAATCAAAAAGTATAAAGTTTATAGTGTACGTAAGGTTATGTTTGATTGGCGTATAATTTAGCGAGGATTTCAAAATTGTGCTGAAATATAGGTTGTTTCATTTAAAAAAACATAAGTTTTGGTTGGTAGTACCTTATGAAACAGTCTGTACACGCTAATAATTTTAAAATGTGCGCCTGGGCGTTCTGTATATATGAGTGAAATCCGTTTTAAAATGTCATCATTAACACAGGCATAATCTTCCGAGATCGCACTGTTGAGACATCCTGTATATATTGAATGATAAAGTAATGTGCCTGGCCACATCACATTTTTTGTTAAGAGATTTAGGATAGATCAGGTGGCGCGTTATCAAATTGATAAAATGAGAGTCCTTGTGAACAGATATTAAGCGTTGAAACTTGTACATTGTGATATAATTGCAGTAACTGTAAAGCGACTAGGCGTTTTCGGTAGATTTTCTATGCTGAAAACGAATCTGGGCTATAAAACGGCTATTTGCTTGCATGATGCCAAAGCGGCATCTTGATCCGACCACAAATAAAAACGTTATGACAACGTTATGCAAAAATGACGATTCGGTTTCAATTGATAATCCATGTGCAATAATGCACTTTTTAACTGTTTTAATGATGGTAGTTTGATTCGTAGACCTTGGGTTTCTCTATTGAATTTTAAAGACAATGACAGGTGGCATTATTCAAATGGAGAATAATGAAACGATTATAATAATTTGAATAAATTTAGTTACGTTAGTAGTGGACATGGGCGCCCGCTGAAATATTTCCAGGGAGTGCAAAGCGAAAACCAGCCGTGGGTTGGGTTAAAAGTTGTCAACTGCAAAAAATAAGGTTAACGGAAATCGGAGCTACCGTTCCTCGTTTGGTATAAAAAGCCAACCGTTTATAACCTTTGCAAAAATTATTGCATAAATTTCTATCATACCCCAAGTTGTAGGTAATTAAAATGCGTACAACGGAGTTTTGTCCCATCATATCCCAAATTGTTGGTAATTAAAACACCTAGGCCCTTCGACGTTCGCAGATTTGCCCCATGGACAACTAGCCCTCAATGGTGATAATGTCCGTTCGAATAACAAACGTATTTCAAACAGTTGCTAAAGTAATCTGTTTATAACTTTTGCAAAAATTGTTGCATAAATTACTGACATACCTCAAATTGTAGGCATTTAAAAGACAGTACCCTTTCGACGTCCGGAGTTTTTCCCCATGGACAACACCCCTAAATGTCGATAATGTCCGTTCAAATAGCAAACGTATTTCAAACAGTTGCTAAAGAAAAATGTTTATAACTTTTGCAAAAATTGTTGCATAAATTACTGGCATACCTCAAATTGTAGGCATTTAAAAGACAGTTCCCTTTCGACGTCCGGAGTTTTGCCCCATGGACAACACCCCTAAATGTCGATAATGTCCGTTCGAATAGCAAACGTATTTCAATGAGTTGCTTCAGAAAAATGTTTTACCTTTTGCAAAAATTTTGCATAAACTTCTATCATACCCCAAATTGTAGGAAATTAGAGTAGCTAGCTTTGCCCCATGGATAACTAGCCCTAAATGGCGATAATGTCCGATCGAATAGCAAACGGATTTCAAACCGTTGCTAAGAAAAGTTTATAACTTTCGTAAAAATTGTTGCATAAATTTCTATCATACCTCAAATTGTAGGTATTTAAAAGACTTAGTAGCATTTCGACGCTCGGAGTTTTGCCCCGTGGACAAAACCTCTAAATGGCGATAATGTCCGTTCGAATAGCAAACGTATTTCCATGAGCTACAGAAATTTTTTTATAACTTTTGCAACAATTGTTGCATAAACTTCTAACATACCCCAAATTGTAGGAAATTAAGAGACCTAGTTTTGCCCCATGGATAACTAGCCATAAATAGCGACAATGTCCGGTCGAATAGCAAACGTATTTCAAACCGCTGCTAAGAAAAGTTTATAACTTTTGCAAAAATTGTTGCAAAAATTTCTATCATACCTCAAATTGTAGGTTTTTAAAAGACCTAGTAGCGTTTCGACGCTCGGAGTTTTGCCCCATAGACAAAACCTCTAAATGGCAATAATGTCCGTTCGAATAGCAAACGTATTTCCATCAGTGGCTACAGAAAAATGTTTATAACTTTTGCAAAAATTGTTGCATAACCTTTTATTTTACCCCAAATTGTAGGAAATTAAGAGACCTAGTTTTGCCCCATGGATAACTAGCCCTAAATGACGATAATGTCCGGTCGAATAACAAACGTATTTCAATCCGTTGCTAAGAAAAGTTTAAAACTTTTGCAAAAATTGTTGCATAAATTTCTATCATACCTCAAATTGTAGGTTTTTAAAAGACCTAGTAGCCTTTCGACGCTCGGAGTTTTGCCCCATTGACAAAACCTCTAAATGGCGATAATGTCCGTTCGAATAGCAAACGTATTTCCATCAGCGGCTACAGAGAAATGTTTATAACTTTTGCAAAAATTGTTGCATAACCTTCTATTTTACCCCAAATTGTAGGAAATTAAGAGACCTAGTTTTGCCCCATGGATAACTAGCCCTAAATGACGATAATGTCCGGTCGAATAACAAACGTATTTCAAACCGTTGCTAAGAAAAGTTTAAAACTTTTGCAAAAATTGTTTAATAAATTTCTATCATACCTCAAATTGTAGGTTTTTAAAAGACCTAGTAGCCTTTCGACGCTCGGAGTTTTGCCCCATTGACAAAACCTCTAAATGGCGATAATGTCCGTTCGAATAGCAAACGTATTTCCATCAGCGGCTACAGAGAAATGTTTATAACTTTTGCAAAAATTGTTGCATAACCTTCTATTTTACCCCAAATTGTAGGAAATTAAGAGACCTAGTTTTGCCCCATGGATAACTAGCCCTAAATGACGATAATGTCCGGTCGAATAACAAACGTATTTCAAACTGTTGCTAAGAAAAGTTTATAGCTTTTGCAAAAATTGTTGCATAAATTTCTATCATACCTCAAATTGTAGGTTTTTAAAAGACCTAGTAAATGGACAAAAAAATATGACAAGTGGAGAAGAACGGTCTAAAAGACAACGCTAATTCTTTTTTTCCATTACACGTTCCATTACTTTGATTCCATTACAGACAAGAAAAAACAAAATAAAACATCGAAGCTTCTATCTCTAGATTCTAGAGAGAAATTCTACATATCGCAACAATTTTAATTTGGATTTGATTTATGACAGAAACACTATAAAAAGAAACCAAACCGATATAAAACTATAAAAAGAATTTCTTCATCTTAACAACATTGACAGAAAAGTTATGGTAGCTAGGCTGAGAAATTTATTTACGTGTGATGACCGCTATCTATTTCATAATTACCATCAAAGCAAAGCAGTAAAAAACAACGGAGTCGGACGTGTTTTTTGTGAGATAAGAAAAAACACTGCGTAAATTGCAAAAAGAGGCATTATTATTTTTATTACTTATTAGCGTGAGCTACAAAAACCTGTAAAGTTGTATGAATTATAATGTTAAATTACAAATTGTAAACCGTATTCTTGGAATACTGTATGTGTATGTATAATTATAGCTTGTTTAGTTATTTTTGCTAATCTGGCTTTGTTAAAGTTAAAACCAAGTTGCTACGCCTTGCTTTATAGCTGAATCATCTTCACGTACAAATGGAACGTGAACTTTAATTTCATTCAGGCGACAGTCAATATGTTGACAAACTAATGAACATGGCCGGCGCGTGATATTTTTCTTGTGTGTGCAAGAACATTTTTGGCGCAATTCGGAAAAAGTTCAGTTATCGTTCCATCGGTTATATGGCATGATTACAATACTTTCCTTTTACAAGGTGTCCTAGTTTTCCCCGCAAATTTTTTATCGAAACACATATTTGTTTTTCCAGTTCCTTAAGAAGTTAAATATTCACATTATTCACAAAACAACTAAAACTAAAATACATATGAAACAATGCGTATCCGAAAAGTAGCATTATCAGTAGTACCCACTACAACAATAAAAACATTTATAAGTACAAACAATAAAAATTATAAAATTATATTGAATAAACATTTTTACTGACTGTTTTTAGAAAGTAAATGTTATTCTTTTAAGAAGTTTTATATGAGCTCAATTCCATAAGAACTTGTGAAGTGCCTGTGACGCGACACAAGAAGGAGTGTTATCCCTGAAATAAAAAATAATAGAGATCTGAAATTTTATGATTGGCAATTATAATCGAACACTACTAGAGAATGTCATAAATATTGTCGTCATTTTTAATTCATATGTGACATAACAAATCGTCTCTTTTTTAAAAAGTTTTAACATTAAAAGTACCAAAGTAATTAAGAGCAGGCAAAGAAATCAAAATAATGTAAGAACCCCTTACAATCTTGAGTACAATTAGATGAGGTTTTATTTCATGGCATTATTTTAACTTCGGAGTTTAGCTGTTTAAAAAACAAGGCGGTGCAAGAAAAACAACACAAAATTATTTAGATTATTTATTTATAGTTTTTCATATCTATGTTTAAATTCAAAATATCAAGTTAACAGCTTGCGGTGGGATTAAGAAAATGTATTTACGACAGTTTTATTCAAGTACTTTGAATCTAATTTTGATTATTGTTATTAATGACTGGTTACTCTACTAGTTATTAAAATTTATTAAAATTTATTAACTTTTTCAAATCTATACATATATAATCTATATATATATATATATATATATATATATATATAATGTACTATGTAGAGTAAGGGTTATATTTTATATCACTATATGTGTTATATATACCTTTTGTAATGTTTACTTATTACAATAAAGAATATTATTATTATTATTATTATTATTATTATTATTATTACTCTAGCTATTACACATAAAATATAATGCAGCCAGCTAAAAATTTTCATAACTACTACTTGAATTATTTTTTAACTTCATTAAATTGGAAACTTTATACGGTTGTGGGTTTGAAGTTTTTAAAACATCATAACAACCATGTGTTCCCTCTTTGTACCTCAATCCGAGGAGACACACTGTATATTAATTTGAAAGGAACTTTTAATGCCAGTTTGCCAGGATTTTGTATAATTGAACTCAGTTCACGATTTTAATTGGCATTGAAAAATTCAGCCTTTGGCGCCTTTTTATTACGGCGCGGCGCCTGGGTGCACCGCACACGCCACGCGCCGGCCCTGCTAATGAATATTAACTTATTATAATTATTAATAATTATAATAATTATTATGGTATGTAAGTACCTATGATGACTAATTTAAGATTTTGTTTGGGAAATATTGTAACTACATAAATAAAAATACTGTTACTGCTATCACGAACGTTTCGAAAAAGAATGTTTGGACCAAAAGAGAACAAGAAATATGTACTAATAGACAATGTATTGAGTAACTACAATAATTTTAAAATCTTCCTAAAAATCGGGACGCTGGACAAAAATGTGAAAAAACGGTACTGTCTCGCCAAAAACTGGACGTCTGGTCATCTTAATCATACCACAAATTGTTGGTAGCCCTTCGAAGCTCGAAGTTTTGTGCCATGGACAACAAGCCCTGAATGTCGATAATGTCCGTTCGAATAGCAAATGTATTTCAATCAGTTGCTCCAGAAAAATGTTTATACCCTTTGCAAAAATTATTCCAAAAATTTCTATCATACCCCAAGTTGTAGGTAATTAAAAGACCTAGTAGCCCTTCGATGCTTGCAGTTTTGCTAAACATAATCAGTTGTCACTTGTTTGTTCCTGTTTTTTTTTATTTAACATCTGCGAATTTTTAGGTATAAATTCAGAAGTTTATTAATTATTTTATTATTAAGTTCTATTATTTTTTTAAAATTAAATGTTAAATGTTTTTAACACGATGATTTTTTTTCTTTTTGATCTTTCCCCTGTTATCAAAATTATAAAATTATAATATCAAAATTCAGGGGGGTGGAAGCGCGCCTCCTTGTCCCTCTCTGCGCGCGCCCATGGTAGTAGATGTAGAATATATACACAAGTGCTAGTACTAGTTCGCATATTTTTTGAACACTTTCCACGTTCAACATGTCTGAAATTGTGAACTTTTTCTCGGGCAGGTCGATTCTCATCACCGGAGGCACAGGATTCATGGGAAAGGTCCTACTGGCAAAATTGTTGACGTGCATGCTTGACCTAGACCGTATTCACGTGTTGCTGAGACCCAAGAAGGGACTGACTGCCCAGGAACGAATCGAAAAGATTCTTAACAATAAGGTTTGTCTCTTTACCTATTAATCATTGTAGCCCAGTGAAATTAACTCAATAAAGTTATAGATATTTGCTTCGAAAAAGCGCAGACAAAAAAAAATCAAAAAAGTGATTAACTTGTAATAGTTTTCTGTCTCATTTGAATTTTCTCATTTTACATGGTTCTAATACCATGTTGCTAATACCGTGTTAGATCAATTGCATTAGTATGTTAATTTTTGATATGTTTGATAACTCACATCAATATTTTGCATTTATCTATGCGTGCGCATGCGATTACAAATTCGGAGTTACCAAAATTAATAAAAATTCATTAAGGACATTTGTCATTTGAAATTTAGATATACTTAAAAATGCTATTTGCAAAGTACCATGAAAAATAGTGTTAATTTATTTACAATTTAACGACTATCATACAATATAACATCAATAAATGAAGAGAATGATAGTTAATTCCGGTGAGAATAATGGAGGGTTCCTGGTTCAACTGCAGATGGTGTTTTTCTAAAAATGTTTCTTCTTTAGTTGATTCTACATTACTGATGACTTTACGTAATAACCATTTTCCCGTGAATTTATACAAAATAGCTTATAAACATGACTACACCTTCACCTATCATGATTAAAAGCAATTACTACTGTATGCTTTTAATCAGAAATCCCCATTCAAAAAATATTAACTTAGATATTAAAAAATATATATTTTTATGTCAAAAAATGTATACTTACTAATTCTCTCCCCGTATATGTTTAAAACTGAGGAATCAACCCACTTGTGAATAAAAAATCATCAAAATCATTTAATCGGTTCTAGAGAAAATCAACTTTGTAATCGTGTCATTTTATTATTATTGTTCTTGTTGTACATATGTCCTTTAAAAATAATGAAGTGGATCGAAAAATAACATGTTCAAAAACTGTCATTCCATTTATTGCCGGTTTGTTATAGCTGAAGAACGCCATAACTCCGTGCTTAAAAGTTCAGACAAAAATCATTCTTACACCCAAAACTGAAAGTGGAAATTCTTCATCTGTACATATTCTGCGGGAAAAGATTTCGGCTAGTAAAGGAATCGTCATTATAGTTGGGGAGAAAATCAACTTTCAATTTTTAACATAATTTTCATTAACCTATAATTATTTTGTCCGGTTTATTTCAGAATTACCCCCGATCTCTAAATAGAATGTTTCATGAATATTAAACATCTCAACATTTTTAATCTCTAAATCCCATTAAAATTATATTTACGAAAATATTTTAAGAACATTTCGATTTTTAATGATGATTTTTGATTTTACCATGACATCAACATTTTTAATCCCTAAATCCCATTAAAATTATATTTACGAAAATATTTGAAGAACATTTCGATTTTTACTAATGATTTTTGATTTTAAAATGTTTCGGGCAATTCTGTTCATGTTGTTTCTGCGGTATAACTTGTAATTTTTTAGTAAATCAATGAAATGGCGTTACACTTCATGGGTGCAGTTACATAACAAGCCGTAAAATGTCCTTAGATTCATATTTGAGAGTAAAATGTCGCTACGATGAACAACACAACTTTAAACACAAGGTTCATATTTAGCGCATAGAATGTTCCGAAAACTCTTTGTGATGTTCATGAAATACAATAGACGGAGCGCGCAAACCGGTACCCTAAATACGAGGCACATACAATTTTCAGTACATACAAAAAGAACAAATAAAAAAGAACAGTGTTATCCTACCAGGTGTTTTCTGCGATTTAGTAAAATCCAATTTTTAGCCACGGCTTAACAATCACCAAAACTCTCACAAATGAACGAAACAATATTGACGCCAAATATTCCACAACCAAATTCGACCCTGACCAAACCACAAACCCCAACTATGGGCCCACGGCCCCCACTGACCCAAGAATTGCAAACTGAGTTCAAACCCTGAATTAAAGCCTGAATGAATACCGAACTTTTCGCGACCAGCATCTTACCCTATCCCGATTCTTCCCCACCGTTAAACGTATTTCAAGACAGCCCACAAAACCCACTTTTAAGAACAACCTACTTTTAAGAATAACCGTTCTGCTATTTTTCAACCCACGTTAACTTTTCGACGGCCATTATGGTGGATCCGCCAATCGACGATCTGACGCTGGTTCCCCTGGGCTGTCGCCACGTCAGCATTTTGAAAGTTTCCCACAAGCCATAGAACAAAGACTGCAACAGCTAATTCTTTGAACGTAAACAGTTGATGTAATCTAGCTCTACTTTCAAAGTTCTTGATCCCCTTAACAAAGGCACCTACAGAGAAGTACCAACAGAAAATAAACTAAACGCGAGTTTGCAAGCCGTTGTTAAACATCCGCTGATAACCCGCGGTAAATGTAGCTGCGCCCGTTTGAACAATTATTAATTATAAAAGTCTATGAAATAATTATTACTAATCCATATCCAGCGACTAATTTCCCATACTTTACATTAATCCGTAACCCGGGTCGTTACACTGCCCCCTCCTTAAAACAAGAAGGGTACTTGCTCTAACTACCCTTCCTTGTACAACGACAAATCTACCCATTACTAACAAAAACCCATAGGGGAAATTTGACGCTTGTAAAATACACACGATTAATAACTATCTTAATTCTAAGCACAAAACAGTTAGCAAAATAACGATAGTCAACCACAAGGAATAAACAAAATATTCTTCACACTAATTCATCACCGGCGCCTCCACCTTCCGGGATCACGTGGTGACGGCGGTCAGTTGTTCATCTGTCGCCAGCGTTGGCTGTCCAGAAGAGGGGTACACCAGCTGAGTAGCTGGTTTTGAGCTGCCGATTCGGTCGCCCGCTGAAAGCGAGCAGGGATTGTCGAGCCGCAAAAGGCCCGCAGTATGCAGGCTGGAGTTGTCACTGGACGCAGACGACTCCATGGCTTGCAGCATACACCCGCAGCCAGTCGGAAGGTATAAGGTGGACTCCATGCAGTCCACTGATAGCCACGCTGAAATCAGCAAACTATCCCCAGAAGTAGGATAACGTTTCTCGTGCTGGACGTCCCATCTTCTCTGTTTGAAAAGGCGTCCATCTCGATTCCTTGAGGATTGGCTGCACCACCAGAAGCCTTGAGGGAGATTGTTTTGTATCGCCACTCGATTCTGTCCAAACACCAGGTCCTCTGGACACCATTTAGCTCCTTCGTAAGACGCCTGCCGACCCCCGGGTACTGAGGGCTGCAAGCCCCAGGCCAGCCTCCTCGGTAACGTGCGGAAGTAACACAACACATTGATTGTCTATAGTCACACACACAAAAAAAATAAAATTAGACAACTAAAATAAGTAAAACACAAGAAAATGCAAACAAAATTTACCGTCCAGTAAGGACTTCTTCCCTGGTGGACATTAGGGGACTTTTACCCCACGCCGTCCATGCGGTGGCACAATTCTTTAGCCCAGCCACAGAGGTAACGCGTCTCGCAAAAAGCAAAACAAAACAAAGTACAACCCATACTAAAACAGTTAAACAAATGAAAACCAAAACAAATATCAATATTCCCCTGATACAGAGCTTGAAGGCAAGTGAAGTCGTCTTTCAAACTCCTGGTGGACGTTCGGGCCTTTTACTCCGCACCGTCCTGCGGTTGTGGTATCCTAAAAGCCCCCACAACAGGGCACGACTTATATCCGTGACACAAAAATGTCTTCTGCGATTCATTAAGTTAATACTTACTAAAACAATCAACCATTTTTTAAATTTGGAAAAATACAACTTCCCCTAATATGACAGCCTATCCCCCTGTATATTTGCCGCTTCGCCCCATCTGGGCTGTTTCTTCAATACCCGGCTTATTTTTCTTACGAGTCCGTGATGACCATTGCCCACTCCTCCTTCAGAGGAATCACCCTGTATATTTTCAACTTTTTCCCGTCTAAGCTCCTTCACGACTACACGTCCCCTCTTCTCGCAAGATTCCATGGTTTTCAACGCGACGTCGACTATTCCTTCTTCTGAGGAATCACACTGTATAATTTAAATTTTTTTCCATCTAGGCTCCTCCATGGCTACACAACTCCTCTTCTGGCAGGTTTCCTTCGTTTCCAGTGCGACATCAACTATTCCTCTATCTGAGGAATCACCCTGTATATACTCAATGTTGTCCCATCTGGGCTCCTTCCAGGAACCACAACTCATCTTCCTATGAGTTCCCGTTGCTTCCGCTACAACGTCTACCATTCCTCTTTCTGAGGACTCACCCTGTATATTTTCAATTTGTTTCCATCTAGGCTCCTCCATGGCTACACAACTCCTCTTCTGGCAGGTTTCCTTCGTTTCCAGTGCGACATCAACTATTCCTCTATCTGAGGAATCACCCTGTATATACTCAATGTTGTCCCATCTGGGCTCCTTCCAGGAACCACAACTCATCTTCCTATGAGTTCCCGTTGCTTCCGCTACAACGTCTACCATTCCTCTTTCTGAGGACTCACCCTGTATATTTTCATTTTTTTTCCGTCTAGGCTCCTCCATGGCCACACAACTCCTCTTCTGGCAGGTTTCCTTTGTTTCCTGTGCGATATCAGCTATTCCTCTTTCTGAGGAATCACCCTGTATATACCCAACCTTGTCCCATCTGGGCTCCTTCCTGGAACCACAACTCATCTTCCTATGAGTTCCCGTTGCTTCCGCTACAACGTCTACCATTCCTCTTTCTGAGGACACCCTGTATATTTTCAATTTTTTTCCATCTAGGCTCCTCCATGGCCACACAACTCCTCTTCTGGCAGGTTTCCTTTGTTTCCTGTGCGACATCAGCTATTCCTCTTTCTGAGGAATCACCCTGTATATACCCAACCTTGTCCCATCCGGGCTCCTTCCTGGAACCACAACTCATCTTCCTATGAGTTCCCGTTGCTTCCGCTACAACGTCTACCATTCCTTTCTGAGGACTCACCCTGTATATTTTCAATTTTTTTCCATCTTGGCTCCTCCATGGCCACACAACTCCTCTTCTGGCAGGTTTCCTTTGTTTCCAGTGCGACATCAGCTATTCCTCTTTCTGAGGAATCACCCTGTATATACCCAACCTTGTCCCATCTGGGCTCCTTCTTGGAACCACAACTCATCTTCCTATGAGTTCCCGTTGCTTCCGCTACAACGTCTACCATTCCTCTTTCTGAGGACTCACCCTGTATATTTTCAATTTTTTTCCATCTTGGCTCCTCCATGGCCACACAACTCCTCTTCTGGCAGGTTTCCTTTGTTTCCAGTGCGACATCAGCTATTCCTCTTTCTGAGGAATCATCCTGTATATACCCAACCTTGACCCATCTGGGCTCCTTCCTGGAACCACAACTCATCTTCCTATGAGTTCCCGTTGCTTCCGCAACAACGTCTACCATTCCTCTTTCTGAGGACTCACCCTGTATATTTTCAATTTTTTTCCATCTTGGCTCCTCCATGGCCACACAACTCCTCTTCTGGCAGGTTTCCTTTGTTTCCAGTGCGACATCAGCTATTCCTCTTTCTGAGGAATCACCCTGTATATACCCAACCTTGTCCCATCTGGGCTCCTTCCTGGAACCACAACTCATCTTCCTATGAGTTCCCGTTGCTTCCGCTACAACGTCTACCATTCCTCTTTCTGAGGACTCATCCTATATATTTTCAATTTTTTTCCATCTTGGCTCCTCCATGGCCACACAACTCCTCTTCTGGCAGGTTTCCTTTTTTTCCAGTGCGACATCAGCTATTCCTCTTTCTGAGGAATCATCCTGTATATACACAACCTTGTCCCATCTGCGCTCCTTCCTGGAACCACAACTCATCTTCCTATGAGTTCCCGTTGCTTCCGCCACAACGTCTACCATTCCTCTTTCTGAGGAATCACCCTGTATATACCCAACCTTGTCCCATCTGGGCTCCTTCCTGGAAACACAACTCATATTCCTATGAGTTCCCGTCGTTTCTGATACAACGTCTCCCCTTCCTCTTTCTGAGGACTCACCCTGTATATTTCCAATTTTTTTTCTCTAGGTTCCTTCACGGCGACACACCTTCTATTGCTTTTGTGACGGACTACTGGGTTTTCGTCCTTTTCGTCACTGCTATAGCCATCATCCGTAGAGCGTATAACTTCCACATTTACTTTAATTGGATGTGGACATTTTTCCTTACTCAGTCCGGAGTTGTATCGCTTCCCTTATCGTGCTCTATTCTGATTTCTTCAAGATAGACCGTTCTGGGCCCGTGGTTGCTTCCTTCTCTTTGACTATTGTGATTTCGTCGAGATCCAGGCACGGCTTCTTCACTTTATTTCGAAGTCCCATCTCCTTAACACGAATTTGTTGCCTACTAGATTTTTCGACAGACCTATCCATCGGCGGAGAAGAGCTTGGCAAATAATTAAAGAAAGCTGCATTTTTAGAAGACCCTACTTCGACAGAATTATCTTGTTCCACGTGCCCACGCGGACACATACGAGCTATGTGTCCCCTTTTCCTGCAAAGAAAACACTCAATCTCCCGGGAAAATTTCTGCCGGCCCTGAAACGGCAAATTCGATATATTATGAACCTGCTGACGACGGCGTCTGATCAATTCCTGACTTAATTCTTCCCACGTAGCAATTTCCGCTAGTTCATCGAGCGATTTATTACCCAGTAAAAGCGAAGACCCACATTGTTTTAACAGTTCAGCCCGCAAACCTGCCCGAAACTGATGCTTAACCACTTCTTCCACCTTCCACTGAATACCCGCCAGCTGATCCACAGCTGCGGTCTCCTTGTCAACTTCCATGATTTCCATTGCTACGAGCTTCACCCTCATCAAAAAATCAGACACGGACTCCCGCTCTCTTTGGAACAGCTGCGACAACCTATACAAAAGTTCACCAGTTGACCGCCGACCTCCAAATTTCCTAATAAATTTTTCCTTAAACACCTTGTATGTAACCTGCTCGCCCTGAAGCTCTGCCTCCGATCTGAAAAATTTAAACGCTACTCCATCTAACCCATAAATAATCAACTCCAGCAATAGCCTATCCGACCAACCTTCCCACGCCTGTCTCCTTTCCAATTTAAAAAAATAATCACGGACGTCACCCTTACCAGTATAAGGATCTATAGAATTACAAATTCTTGCAAAATTCCTGAAAGAAATCTTATCTGCAATACTACCAGCGGCCCTGCTGTCGACCGACGAGTTTGCCTCATTCCGGCCCTGCCCATTCAGAGCGGCGTCGCTGTTTACCGGCATATCAGATAACCAAACAAAACAAACTAAAAATAGTCCAACGCTTACCGATTGTTCTTACAACTCGCGCTCCGCAATTAAAGAAAACAATAAAGAGAGAATATGCAACTGCCACAACAAAAATTACTAATTCAATTTTTACCACAAAACAATTTTTCATAAAGAGAAAATCAAAATCTATTATACTTATCACAAGAGAAAAGAAAAAAAATAACTAATTTATGCAAAAAGAAAATTCTAACCATTAAAAAAAACACAAGGTGCAGTCTATACTTCCAAATTATTCAAAAATAAACCCCACACTCAACATCCTACCAGGTGTTTTCTGCGATTTAGTAAAATCCAATTTTTAGCACGGCTTAACAATCACCAAAACTCTCACAAATGAACGAAACAATTTTGACGCCAAATATTCCACAACCAAATTCGACCCTGACCAAACCACAAACCCCAACTATGGGCCCACGGCCCCCACTGACCCAAGAATTGCAAACTGAGTTCAAACCCTGAGTTAAAGCCTGAATGAATACTGAACTTTTCGCGACCAGCCTCTTACCCTTTCCCCGACACTTCCCCACCGTTAAACGTTTTTCAAACCAGCCCACAAAACCCACTTTTTAAGAACAACCTACCAATAACCGTTCTGCTATTTTTCAACCCACGTTAACTTTTCGGCGGCCATTATGGTGGATTCGCCAATCGACGATCTGACGCTGGTTCCCCAGGGCTATCGCCACGTCAGCATTTCGAAAGTTTCCCACAAGCCATAGAACAAAGACTCCCACAGCTAATTCTTTGAACGTAAACAGTTGATGTAATCTAGCTCTACTTTCAAAGTTCTTGATCCGCTTAACAAAGGCACCTACAGAGAAGTACCAACAGAAAATAAACTAAACGCGAGTTTTCAAGCCGTTGTTAAACATCCGCTGATAACCCGCGTTAAATGTAGCTGCGCCCGTTTGAACAATTATTAATTATAAAAGTCTATGAAATAATTATTACTAATCCATATCCAGCGTCTAATTTCCCATACTTTACATTAATCCGTAACCAGGGTGGTTACAACTATTTCACAGTTGTTAGTGAGAGGGAGGTACAATGTAAGACATGTTCTCAAAATTTAAAATTTACTGGACCAAAAGTTTAACACAACATTTGCAAACTAAAAACATAACGACCATATGATGGGAATATCAAATGAAGAGTTTTTTGCAGACCCGTGTGAAGCATTTATTGCGGCAAATATTCCATTAAATAAATTAAATAATCCATCATTTCGACAATTTTTAAATAAATACTCCCAACGCCTAATTCCTGACGAGTCAACTATTAGAAAACATTACGTGCAAACAACTTACAATAAAGTAATAACAGTCATAAGAACAAAAATAGCTAACAATTACTTATGGATCAGTACTAACGAAACTACTGACATAAAGGGTAGATGTGTGATGAATGTCATTATTGGTAGGTACCATAGAGTAAGGACAGAATGGTGCGCGCAAAACTCTGCGCATTACCTTACAATATGCCTCGAATTTGCTTGGCTGTTACCGTCGGTACCAACACGAAAAAGTAAAATATTGTCCCCTTCGTTAGAATATCTAAACATGAATAAATTAACTGTTTTGTTTGTTCATGGTTGTGTTTGTTCATAGGATGGTGTAATTATAGATAATGTGCTTAAAAGTTACATTCCATACTTAATTTTCATGGCTCAGAACACCAACCCCAAAAAGTAAATTTTCTTTTTTAAATACGTTCGCTATTCAAATCTATTCAAATGCAATCTAGAGTGTCTACAGTCTCGTTCAGTCTGGTTTGTTTGGTTTGTTTGATAATTTCGTACCTATATCAAGTGAATTATTCTTGCTTTATGTTTACCAAGAGAGAGCCCCCTTTAGATTTTGTAGGTTAAAGTTTTCTTTTACGGTCATTATTTACAATGAAGCATTGCATTGTAAGTGGTTGCCAAAGCAACGTAAACAATTTAGTGACGAAGACGAATGTGTGCCTACATAAGTTCCCGAAAGATCCAATAGTGCTAGAAGCCTGGCTACGTAACATTGGACGCACTGATTTACTTCAGAATAGGGATGGTAAGTTACGCTGACGATTATTATAATGTTTTATTACTATAATATTTAATTTAAATTGTATTTCAGTAATAGATACTATATATATTATATAGCACGAGTGTGTTCGGAGTTCATAATAATTCAGCACCAACACAACCTTTGAAGTGAATCTTTGGCCCATTAACGAACGAGTTACCTTTCAAAAAGGGAATTGATAACCGCAAATTATTGTGCGACGTACGACCACCAGCAGAAGTAGCCATCGCACATTCCATGTACTGAATCACACGTTTAGAGTAAAAAGAAAGAAGCTGAGAAACCTCTACCATTTAAGTGACAATATAAATATGAGAGGTCATGATAACAAGCTCTCCAAAGAAAAATGCAACAAACTACGGCGGAGAAATTTCCTTATCAACAGAGTAGTCTACTATTGGAAATCAATTCGAAAATTGCCTTGACCAGCAAATGAAAAGTTGGACCACATCCGTTTTTGTGCACTATTCTGTATAGACTAATAAACTTTAGACTGTGATAACACAAAACAAAAAATCTGATGTGGCCAGGTACATTACTTTATCATACAATATAAAAAATTAAACAGTTGAGCTGCTCGAGATCGATCGTGTCTGCTTTAAAATATAACAAGTAGCCAGGATTTGACATATATTTTTATTGATAATATTGGCAGTAGGTTTTGTCCAAAAACCAGCGTTTGACACTACCAACTGTCAGAAAGAAAATAATTGTGAAATCCTCGCTAAGTTTTAATGCAGACACGATCTCGATCAAAAAGAATTTGCTGATACAGCTATCTATTAATTTTACCAAAAAATGTCATAGACATAAATTGTAGAAAATTTCCTCTACCTTAATTTATTATTTAACTATTTTGACGAAATAGGTCTAAGTTTGGTCATAAAACTGCTAAATATGAACTTTCGTCCCGATACCTTTAGTAGTTTCTCCGGAATCGTCGCCACAAAATCGAGTACACACATACATACACACACACACACACACACACACACACACACACACACACACACACACACACACACACACACACACACACACACACACACACACACACACACACACACACACACACACACACACACACACCCGCGCACGCGCACGCGCACGCACACGCACACGCACACGCACACGCACACGCACACGCACACGCACACGCACACGCACACCCACACCCACACACACACACACACACACACACACACACACACACACACACACACACACACACACACACACACACACACACACACACACACACACACACACACACACACACACACACACACACACACACACACACACACACACACACACACACACACACACACACACACACACACACACACACACACAGAGACATTTTTTGTACCTCGGTCAAGAATGATCAGGGGGCCCAAGAAGAGCTATTTCCGCTAAAATCTCAGTTTTTTTCGGCACGATTACACTACTTTATCATACTGTACTATCATACCGTATGATAAAATAAAAATATTATAAACGTTTCTCAGGTTAACATTTTAATGGAGTGGCTTTTGAAATAATGGAGAAATTAAGAGCACCGTAACCCCCCACAGATCTAAGCCTCCCGTCTTGGATCATTTAAAATTTAGTCACCCCAGTGTACATAATGCAATAGTTCCGTTCGGGTTAAGTTTTTTCCAAGCGATTACCTATAGCTTTATTGAGCTAATTTCGCTGGGCTACAATGATTGATAGCTAAAGAGACAAACCTTATTGTTGAGAATTTTTTCGATTCGTTCCTGGGCAGTCAATCCCTTCTCGGGTCTCAGCAACACGTAAATACAGTCTATGTCGAGCATGCACGTCAACAATTTTGCCAGTAGGACCTTTCCCATGAATCCTATGCCCCCGGTGATGAGAATCGACCTGCCCGAGAAAAAGTTCACAATTTCCGACATGTTGAACGCTGAGAAGCGTTGACAAAATAAGCGAACTAGTGCTAGCACTCGTGTATATATAGGTCCATGCATTCTACATCTACTACTTTAAGTAAATTTATTCAAATTATCATTAATGTTTGACCAATTATTTATTAGTACTTATTCACGATTTGAATAATGCTGATGCAGATGGATTGTCTTTAAAATGCTAATACATAATAATGTATACATAAATTCAACAGAGAAAAGGAAAGGCATTGACACGAGTCTGGATTCTCAATTGGAACCAAAACGTCATTTTTGAAATGTGGTCTTAACTTTGTTAATTGTTGTCGGATCAAGGTGCCGCTTTGGCATCATGCAGACTAATATAAGCCGCTTTTTGAGCAGGGATTCGTATTCAGCATAGAAAATCGATCGAAGACGTCTAGTCACTTTATAGTTAGTGCAATAATAGGTTTGTTCGAACAGCAGTAAAAACAATTGGGTATTCATCTGCGCATGCGCAATGAAGGTTTTGGACGGGCAAAACCCCCATTCTGTATTCGCAGAGGTAAGAATAAGGTCTTTATGCACTTATTTTGGTGCTGCTCGAACAAACCTAATGTGCACCTGGATATGAAAAGAGACCAGTAGACCGAAATTGAGTTATTAGTAATTTTAGATAGAATAAGTTATGGCAAAGATACTCCAACATTTTAAGATGATTGCCATAGAGCGAAAAAATAACTAATTTAAGTTGCTGATGCAAAAAGTTGACTTTTGCGCTATGATGCTTCAAACTTCAAGCAAAGTTTAAAAGTTAATAACTTCGCGCATATTTGGTAGTTATGCTGACCCCAACAGTTTTTGAACAACTTAGATATTAAATAAGTACGTAGGCTTTCACGGCCAGAATCATTTAGAAAATAAGCTGCTTCCGGGTTATGCCGTGTGTCAAGATTTGTAAATTCTGACGTTTCTCGAACTATTTTGCTCGCTCTTCAAAGCTATCTGAATAGCCAGTGTTCCAATATTCCACAAATTGCAAGTCGATTGGACACTGGGAAGTAGGTAAAATATGATAATGCGCAAGAGTGTAGCGTAATATCGACAACTGGTCCCTTTTTCGTTCGCAACAAACACGCATTTTAGCATGCGTTTCCAACCGCAGATGGAACTCAGACGAACAGATCTGATAAAAAACTCAATAAAGAAACTAATTAGCGAATAATACAAAAATGTGTATTTTGAACTAGCATAACTTTATTTGCGATTATCTGCTCACTCTACGCCATGCGTGAATAACGTGTGAAGTGATGTGACATATTTAAAAAAACGTTGATTCCAGCTCGGATTCAATCTATGCAAAAACAAACAAAAAGACAAGAACAAGTAACAATCCTCTAAAATTAATAATAATTAATAATTAAGATATATCATAATTGAAACTGACGAAAAAAGTGACTAAAGTGTGCCGTGCCATGCAAACATGCCACCAATAACAAGACCACTGGTTTCTTTACAATCTTTAAAGATAACTCATGTACACAAATAGATTTCTCGTGCCGTTGCGATATTTTTGCTACAACCGTCTAATTCCGCTGGTTTTTAGTAAAATAATAAAAAAATAAATTTATAAATTTCAGCCTGTATAAAGAAAAACACTGTGTATACGATGCTATAAAATCACTACTGTTCTTTTTGACTAAAACAAGGCAAATCTCATTACCTATTGATTTTAATGCCCCTTTCATTGCACATTAAACTGACCCGATATTATCAGAAATGTTGCATAAATAGGGCAATATATCATTGGATTAAAACGTGCTATTATTAGTATATAGTGTAGTTTCAATCTTCACACTACAAACGATTCTTTTGTTAAAGAAATATTAGAATTGACCAAATATTATTGGAAATACGAGAGATTACAGATTGGTGCCATTGTTCCCACATATACATTATTAGTATATTATTAGTTAGTAACTTAATTATTGGTGTTATCCGTAGATATTGTTTCCGTATATTCCACACATATTACGTTCATCGGTACTGTTAATATATATTAAATTTGAATTTTAAACACTTTTATTATTTCGTATGCCTACAATACATTATTAGAATTATTAATAATTTATGTGGAGTACAATAGAATTATTACGCGGACAAGTCGGCTGTTTGTGTAATGATATGCAATACTTGAACACCAAAATGCTTCTGAATAATTATTTCGAATTTTTATCCAATAAAACAAAACTGATTAGAACCAAACCAATTATCTACGATGATCACATTGAAAACATGGCCCTTGCGTATTTCAAAGCATACACCTAAAAGTTCCGAAACCCGAATCTACCGAGTTTTAAAAAAAGTAGTGGACCTGTAAGCCGCCGATTGGGTAGATCGGTGAAGCGGTAAATCGCAAGACTCGATAGACTTTTTTGTTAAATCCATTTTTACTTTATCATACGCAGTATGTAAAGTATTGTAATCGTGCCGAAAAAAAAAATGAGATTTTAGCGGAAATAGGTGTTTTTGGGTCCCCTGAACATTTTTGACCAAGGTCCAAAAAAATGTCTGTGTGTGTGTGTGTGTGTGTGTGTGTGTGTGTGTGTATGTGTGTGTGTACTCGATTTTTGTGGAGACGATTCCGGAGAAACTACTAAAGGTATCGGGACGAAAGTGCGTATTTAGCAGTTTTGTGACCAAACTTAGAGCTGAAAAGCTTTTGGTTCAAAAGGGTCGAAAGGAACTCACTGTTTCCTCTAACCATTTTTCAGGGATTTTGCAAATGAGCTGCCATTTCTGTAATTTCGTCAAAATAGTTAAATAATAAATTAAAGTAGAGGAAATTTTGAATAATTTGTGCCTATGATATTTTTTGGTAAAATTAATAGTTTAGCTTCAAGAGTAAATTCTATTTGACGGAGATCGGTCGCATCTGCATTGAAAAGAAACTACATAGTAGCCTGGATTTGACAAATATTTTTTTTGTGCTGTCACCACAGAAATGTCTATGGCTGTCACACTCGAAAACAGCTGATTTCATCAGAGGTTGGAGAACCGCTATGCAACGTTGCCGCTCTAGTGCGGCAAAGTACAAAATACAAAATTCAAATAAAATAAGATCACCAATTTGATAGTTTGTTGATAAGAAATATCAACCTGTTGTTATATCTAATTGTAAAAACGATAAATTGAGAAAATTGTAAATAAAGTTTAGCGATGCGTGTAGTTAGATTTTAGTATGTTGGTACGGATGTGACATCTACAGTGTCATGAACGAATATAAATCTGTCAGAATTTGAATTAGCTTTCTAAACTTGACGTTTCGTCAAAGTGGTACCAACCTAACATTTCCTATACAGAAATATAACAATTTTTTATTTTTTTTATGCATGTTTCTCAAAAAGCAACTCAATAAACGTTGATGTCACTCCTGCCGAAAACTACAGAACGCGACTAGCTCACATGCGACGGCAACGCTCCGCCATCGGTGACGCGCGGTCACGCGCCGCATCACCGCATGTCGCGCTATTTCGTACTTTTGGCACTTGTGAGTTAAATAACTATTATTCTGATGACAGTAGGTAGTGTCAAATGCTGATGCTTTGACAATACCTGCTATTGGTACTATTGACTATTAAAATATCTGTCAAATACTGGCTAACTAGTTTAATTTTAATGCAGACACGAGGGCGACGGCGACGATCCGCCTTCGGTGACGCGCTGCATCACCGCTCGTCGCGCTGCATCACCGCTCGTCGCGCTATTCCGTACTTTCGGCACTTGTGACATAAATAACTATTATTCTAATGACGTAGTGTAGGTAGTGTCAAATGTTGATAGTTTGACAATCAATACCTACGGTTTATCTCAATAAAATAGATTCTCATGCAGCTAAACTATTAATTTTATATATATTGTATGATAAAGTCATGTGCCTGGCCACATCAGATTTTTAAGTATGTATTCAGTATTCAGATAGCTCTGAAGAAATGAGCAACATGGTTCGCTAAACGTCAGCATAATTAACGAATTGTCATAACCCGGAAGCAATTTATTTTCTAAAAATATAAAATCTATTATTCTAATGCAATGTACTTAAATTGCATAAAAGGGCATAAAATTGAGCAATTTTAACAAATAAGAATAAGCAAAATTTTCATAATCCATGCAAATTAAGACGTCAAATCTAACAATTGTTTATTTTTCAAGTGACCAACACGATCTAAATAAAAATGTAAAAAATAGGAAATAGACCCCTTGTAGAAGAGCTAGATTGGGTCTTGAATTGGGCTAACCGTATAATGTTTTATAATGGAATGTGGTAACTCCAACAGCTATATATAATCTACTCTTACATAGTATTACTTAAAAAAAATCTGATGTGGCCAGGCACATGACTTTATCATACAAAATATAAAATTAATAGTTTAGCTGCATGACACTCTATTTGATTTAGATAAATCGTGTCTGCATTAAAATGAACAGATATTTTAATTGTCAATAGTATCAATAGTAGGTATTGTCAAAGCACCAGCATTTGACACTACCTACTGTCATCAGAATAATAGTTATTTGTCTCACAAGTGCCGAAAGTACGGAATAGCGCGACGAGCGGTGATCCGGCGTGTCACCGAAGGCGGAGCGTCGCATGTGAGCGAGGCGCACTATGTAGTTGTCGGCAAGAGTGACATCAACGTTTATTGAGTTGCTTTTTGAGAAACATGCATAAAAAAATAAAAAATTGTTATATTTCTGTATAGGAAATGTTAGGTTGATACCTAATTCAAGTTCTGACACATTTATATTCGTTCATGACACTGTAGATCACATCCGTACCAACATACTAAAATATAACTACATCGCTATACTTTATTTACAATTTTTTCAATTTATCGTTTTTACAATTAGGTATAACAACGGGTTGATATTTCCTATCAACAAATAATCAAATTGGTGATCTTATTTTATTTGAATTTTGTATTTTGTACTTTGCCGCACTAGAGCGGCTACGTTCCATAGCGGTTCTCCAACCTCTGATGAAATCAGCTGTTTTCGAGTGTGACAGCCATAGACATTTCTGTGGTGACAGCACAAAAAAAATATTTGTCAAATCCAGGCTACTATGTACAGCCGTGGAAAATTCAATGGTAACAGGCTTGCCGCTAGTGTACACCAAACGTAGCTCGGAGATTGTCGGTCGTCGGATACCTACCTGCTAAAGTCATAAAACTAAAGGGTTACTTTTGTTTCGTTTCGTTTTATTTTTCTGTATCTATGGAATGAAATCGAATTTCGTCCATTTATATGTTTCCGATATCCGAAACTGACAAAAGTGCACTGTAATATTTAATGTATTTTTTGCATGTAGTTGTAAATCGTATTTGCCCCGGTTTCTTCTTTGCTGCAGATATGCCCTTTATAACTGATACTACTGTGTTGTTCAGCATTTTAGCTTAATTATAAAAATGTTGTTATTTTTATGTTTATTGAAATTATATATTTACGTTCTATAATAATGGACGTATTTAACGACCTTTTAGCTACTCATTATAATTTATAGAGGTTTGGACTGTATTGCACATTTATTTACTTAAGTGTTTAAAATGTATTATAAAAGGAATATTCATATTTATTATATGTCCAACATTTTTTCCCGCAAAAACCATTTTTAGAAACTAAATGTCATTCAGAGTAAAACTTTTCATATGGACCTAACTGTTATTCCAAATCCTTAAAAATTTACAGCACACTTGAAATATGAGCAAAATAAATTTTTATATAAAATATAATTTCCGGGGTAATGCCACTGATTTTCTAATTTAACCGTTTGTATTACCAATTTTTATGCAGCAACAGATAACTTCGAATACAACCATTTTATGTTTCTTTTACAAATTTTCTGGTGTTTAAATTGACAAGTTGGAGGATTTTTATAATAGCAATTCATTCCAGAGATTTTGTCGTATCCATACCCTACATATTAAATAATATAATTCAATTGATTATTTAATATTAAGGTAAATAACAATTTAATGATAATAAAATAATCAACAAAACCAATAGCACGCAAACATTTTAACAAAACACTGTTATATTTACAATACACGTATTCATACCCAATGCACTACAATAATGATTTTAATCATACAAAAGCAAACTTACCGATATATTTAGTTCATTAGCGATCTCTCCTTTGTTTCTGCCAAGTTCCCAAAGGGTGACGATTCTTGCACATTCTTCAATAGACAGGTGATAGGGCATTGTAACTCTTCGAAATTGTGTGTCGATGGCACGAAGTCACAACGGTATGTGATACATATTTTCAATATTTGCCTAATTTGCGGAAAGGCCAACAAAAAAGTAAATTAAGGAACAAAACGCGACCCATAGAGTAATAAAAATACCTACCTTTGTGCTTGATCGTCCGGTAGGTCGGCCGCAATACAAAATATTAAACAAGGAACTAGTGGACTTTTGCAATACGGTGAAAACGATTGAGTAACATAAATATAGATTGAAATTTCAATGATTTTATTATAATTTTATTTGCATATCGTTCTGATGTGATATCATTCATATTGAATTGTAAATCCTGCCCTTACATGTCACACATAAAAGAAAATTATGTGTGGATGTTATTATAGAACGTAAATATATAATTTTAATAAACATAAAAATAACAACATTTTTATAATTAAGCTAAAATGCTGAACAACACTGTAGTATCAGTTCTAAAGGGCATATTTGCAGCAAAGAAGAAACCGGGGCAAATACGATTTACAACTACAATGGAAAAAATACATTAAATATTACAGTGCACTTTTGTCAGTTTCGGATATCGGAAACATATAAATAGACGAAATTCGATTTCATTCCATAGATACAGAAAAATAAAACGAAACGAAACAAAAGTAACCCTTCGGTTTTATGACTTTAGCAGGTAGGTATCCGACGACCGACAATCTCCGAGCTACGTTTGGTGTACACTAGCGGCAAGCCTGTTACCATTGAATTTTCCACGGCTGTACTTTCATATCAATGCAGATGCGACCGATCTCGATCAAATAGAATTTGCTCTTGAAGCTAAACTATTAATTTTACCAAAAAATATCATAGGCATAAATTATCCAAAATTTCCTCTACTTTAATTTATTATTTAACTAATTTGGCGAAATTACAGAAATGGCAGCTCATTTGCAAAATCCTTGAAAAATGCATAGAGGAAACAGCCAGTTCCTTTGGACCCTTTTGAACCAAAAGCTTTTCAGCTCTAAGTTTGGTCATAAAATTTCTAAATACGCACGTTTTTCCCGATACCTTTAGTAGTTTCCCCGGAATCGTCGTCACAAAATCGAGTACACACACACACACACACACACACACACACACACACACGCACGCACGCACGCACGCACGCACGCACGCACGCACGCACGCACGCACGCACGCACGCACGCACGCACGCACGCACGCACGCACGCACGCACGCACGCACGCACGCACGCACGCACGCACGCACGCACGCACGCACGCACGCACGCACGCACGCACGCACGCACGCACGCACGCACGCACGCACGCACGCACGCACGCACGCACGCACGCACGCACGCACGCACGCACGCACGCACGCACGCACGCACGCACGCACGCACGCACGCACACGCACACGCACACGCACACGCACACGCACACGCACACGCACACGCACACGCACACGCACACGCACACGCACACGCACACGCACACGCACACGCACACGCACACGCACACGCACACGCACACGCACACGCCCACGCGCACGCGCACGCGCACCCGCGCACGCACACACACACACACACACACACACACACACACACACACACACACACACACACACACACACACACACACACACACACACACACACACACACACACACACACACACACACACACACACACACACACACACACACACACACACACACACACATTTTTTTGTACCTTGGTCAAAAATGTTCAGGGGACCCATAGAGACCTATTTCCGCTAAAATCTCAAATTTAATAAAAATATAAAGTAAAAACCACTGGGATGTCAATATTGAACTGTGAAAGCTGGGTAATCTCATCGGATTCATCCGCCAATTGCTGATAATGATACTAATAAGCCGAACCATAGTCTGTCATGGAAAGTGAAACGTAGTTTTCAAGGGATGGTTGTGTGTGTTCTCAAAAAATAACACAAATAATGTTAAGCTTGTTGATTTGTACCTTACTAATTATAGTATTTAATAAACATTTTTTCCTTAAAGTAATCTATCTCTTCTTAATATAAATTTTATATCTTTCTTAGTAAGTTTTTCAGATATTCGAAAACTTCAGTTAGCTCAGAAGAAGCGAGCAGCATAATTTGCAAAACGTCAACATTTACGAATTTTCATACAACCCAGAAGTAATTAAATTTAATTCATTTTTTAAACAGTTTCTTATTTCAATAACGTAAAATGTTCCAGTTAATCATTATTTGGCTTATTCATAATTTGTAAAAAGTTTTAAGCTTAGTTCCATGATATATGTAAACGAGATTACGTTTTGTCATAATAAATTATAATGTTTTAAAATGAACATGTTTAACGACGTATTTTGTCAAATTAATATTATTGGTTATTAATATATCACCATATTAATAACCTATAATGTTTTAAGTTTTGACGTTAAAATATTACACTTTGATAAAACGACGTACAAAACAAGATGTAAGAATTTCAAAATAAATAACAAAACGGTTACTAAAGTGTGTATTTGTGAAAAGCATGGACATTTAACAGTACATATAGTGTGCAGAAACATTGAATATTGTTCATTTTCAACGTAAGTAGGTACCATAGTACCATGGCCTTTGTGTCTTTTTTAATATACTTTTGTTGCTTTTATAAGGACCATTAAAAAATGCTATACACATATTCATCTATAAGAGGCAATTAAATACCACGATGAGCCTACCCAACTGAAACTCTTATGCAATTTTTGGGTACTTGACCTGCAAATAAATAAGTTATATGTATAATAATAGCTTCGTTCGGATATTGTACACCGTTAAACTTTTTGCGCCCAATAACATGTGTCATTTGGACAGTGTACCCGATTTTCTTTTAGCCCAGCGGGATAATTTTGCACGAAGGACCGCGTTGGTTCTACAAATTAGAGCATGAATTTGTTATCCACCATCGCTACAGCAAATTTTCTTGTGACTATTGTGAAATGGTTTCACATCTACGAATAAAATCATTTTAATTAAATGTATAATGTTAATTATAGTTTTCAAATACGTTCGTAGGGCCAGCGTTTGTAGGCGAGGAACGCAAAATCGCGTGGTCGCAACGTTCACAACCGAGAACACAATTTTACTTTTTGGGGTTGGTATTTTGAGCCCTGAAAATTAAGTATGGATTGTGAGTTTTAAGCACATTATCTATAATTACATCAACCTATGAACAAACACAAACCAAGAACAAACAAAATAGTTAATTTGTTCATGTTTAGACATTCTAACGAAGGGGACAATATTTTACTTTTTCCTGTTGGTACCGACGGTAACAGGCAAGCAAACACGAGAGGAATGCGCAGAGTTTTGCGCTCACCATTTTTTCTTTACTCCATAGTAGGTACGTTAAATCCACAGCAGCCCCAACGCAGTTATTTCAACAACGTTTAGCAATACGGTCAATGCAGAAACAATTTGCGATATCGTGAAAAACGGAATAATTTTTTTACGACAGTCTTTCTCACGTAATGTTATTTCTTTCAGACGCAGCAAGTGTAATGTTGAAAACAAGCAAATTATTAAAGGAGCATTTTTCAAACATGGTGCATTTAACATGTTTTGCGCACGCATTACAACGTGAATTGATTCGAGACAGCTTCCCTGATATTAACTTGTTGATTTGTTAATTCAAAAAAAATTGCTTAAAGCGCCAACCAGAATATTTTTGTATAGAGAAATATGCCACAATATTCCTCTACCACATCAGCCAGTTGTAACGCGTTGGGGTATTTGGCTAGAAGCTGTTGCCTTTTACTCAAAAAATGAAATTTTGAAATCGTTTATTTCGCTGTTACCGGATGAGGCAATTAGCATTAAAAATTGCAACGCAATAGTGATAAAAGAAAATATACATTCCGAATTACCATTTGTTGCCACTAATTTTGCCAAATTAACACAAGAGTTTAAATTTTTTGAATCCCAAAATTTGAAATTGTCTGTAACCATCAAACATTTTGAATCCACCCTAAAGGATTTCTGAAATTTTTCTGTTGCGTGTTTTTTGGTGTTTTTTGGAGTGTTTTATAGTGCAGAAAAGACAAATTATGAAGTATATTGATCTGAAATAATCGTTTTTCTTTATACTTAATTTTTGCTTTTAAATATCAATTTTTAAATGTTTATTTCGCAATGCTATTTCGCGCCACTGAATAGCCGTATGTGGACCGCGTACGAAGTGACGCGAACCTAGCGTAGTGGTGTAGAGTGTAGACGATTGAGTTGATCAACTGTGCGTGACCTCGCTGGCATTATTTCGTCCGGTTTCTGGTTATTATCCGACCGGCCTTAGTTTTCGAAATAGCGCACATCATTATCATTTATGGCTAAACAGTAAGAAGTTATAAGTAAGCAGTCTTTTTTTTATAGTAAGTATTAAATATTTACATAACTAAATTCTTTTTTCACATCTATATTTCCCTGTTTATTAATTACCAACGGCACAACATTTTTAAAGTTAAATACTCGTAAACAATGACCGATTGTAAAAAATGTGTGGTACTTATTTTCTGCGTGGACTTATGAATCACCGTGTACTTCTAATACTAAAAGTTACTATATCTGCGATACCTGTGAACTCCATTCGAAACAAAAATTATGTATGGTCAAAATTAACCCTTTAGCTATCCACTGTGGATGGTGAAGTACGCCAGACATTTCAAAAGGTCTCACTAAGAAAAAATATCATTAATTCTATTAATTCTTTATAGTCGTCCATTTTATGGTTTATTTATTTGATGCAGTTTATAGATGCATCAATTTTCTCTTCTACATAAAATATTCCGTATGGCGTAATCGTCGCTTGTGCCTGGGTTGTAATAGTTTTTGTTACTTATAACCCAAAAAGTAGTCTATTTTTACTTTATCATACGCAGTATGGTAAAGTATTGTAAAAATGTGGGATTTTAGCGGAAATAGGTCTTTTTAGGTACCCTGAACATTTTTGACCAAGGTACAAAAAATGTCTGTGTGTGCGTGCGTGCGTGCGTGCGTGCGTGCGTACGTGCGTGCTTGCGTGCGTGCGTGCGTTTAACTTTGTATTTTGTACTTTGCCGCACTAGAGGGCAACGTTCCATAGCGGTTCTCCAACCTCTGATAAAATCAGCTGTTTTCGAGTGTGACAGCCCAAAAAAATATTTGTTAAATCCTGGGTACTATGTAGTTTCATATCAATGCAGATGCGACCGATCTCGATCAAATAGAATTTGCTCTTGCAGCTAAACTATTAATTTTACCAAAAAATGTCATAGGTATAAATTATTCAAAATGTCCGCTACTTTAATTTATTATTTAACTATTTTGACGAAATTACAGCAATGGCGGCTCATTTGCAAAATCTTTGAAAAAGGCTTAGAATAAACTACCAGTTCCCTTGGACTCTTTTGACAATACTTTATCATACTGCGTATGATAAAGTAAAAAATAGTATATTACACTCGATTTATTAGACATATTGGAGCATTCGTTCATTTAGAGCAACGCCTGCGCCAACTGACTAGCGTAGATTTGAGAGTATAGGTACACAAGTTTTGGTGAAATTAAGGCGAGGTTATCATGTAGAGACCTATAAAGTAGCTCAACTTTGAGACAGTTTTTCAAACAAATTGTAAGAGATATCAATATTTTTTTCTTTTGCCATATATTTATCATACTTTAGTGTACAAAAGGACATAGCGCTATAAAACAACTATCTGCAAGAAGTGGATACTGTTGTAGGAAGTTTCAGGTCCTGTGCGGCGTGCTTGTCTCAACGACGTGCACGATAGCTACCATAAAAGTTACTAAAAATCGAAATTTCAAAAGCTTTGTGAAACTAGACAAAATTAGTTGGAGGCTAAACCAACATTTAATTAAAAAAGTTGAAAATGCACAAAGTGGTTGCTGTTTGAAATTTAAGATCGATCTTTTACCGCTTTTTTTCGGTTTCAAATCGTTATAAATAATATAATTATGTAAAAGTATCACTTATTATGAGGTTCAGCTCCAACAAAAAGTATTTTCTCTAAGGGAAAAAAAGAATAACTCGATCCGTTAAACGATTCAAGAGTAATCACGCAAGCCAGTTTGAAAGATCGTGTTTCTAGAAAAAAGCGTCGGTTGTATCGGTGTAAAATGCTCTACAAGAGAAGGTAGAAACATAATAGGTACTTTTTAAAACTCCTTTTCTATATGAACTCAAAATTTCACATTCTTAATTTAAAGCGTTACCGAAAATTATCATTTGAATAGGCACATCTCTTTGCGACGCCTTAATGCAGGAAATGTTGACCGGAGGATACCATAGGGCATAGGCTATAAAACCGCAAAACTTTCGAGAATCAAAAAACTGTTTCAGGAGCTTATTTTATACAGTTCAAACATTAAAAATATTAAAGGAAAACTAAATTTATTTTTCCAACCGATTACATGAGAACCTCTCCATAAGTAAAATATGCTTGACCTTCTGCACAAAATTCCGGACATGCCAGACGTTTGATAAGGGAGGGAAAGGGGAGAGAAGACCTAAAAGGAAGAAAGGAAACCAGCATTCGATGAATACTAATTTTATTAATAAGTTGGTTGAGTATATACAGGGTTAGCCAAAATTACCGGAACACCTAAATAACTCTCCAACGGCAAGAAATTTCAAAATGAAATTCAGACAAAAGTTTTTTGACTTTAAACAATCCATCGTTCAAATATATTGTTAATATTTAATTCATTTTATTATAGAAATTTCGTAAACTTTTTTTTTTCAAATGGAACACCCTGTATATTTTTACATTTTGTGATTTTAGGACTAATTCTAAACATCTTTTATTAAAATAATATTTTGATAAAATGCATCATTTTTGAGTTTTAAGCAATTAATTAAAATCAGCCTTATGACTGATTATTTACCAGAACACCTACATAACTCCCCAACTGTAAAAAATTTCAAAAAGCATTCAAACAAACGGTTTTTGACATTAAACAAGTTATTATTAAAATATGCTTTTAATGTACAGGATGTTCATTTTATTATGAAAATTTGGTAACCTTTTCATTTTCAAATGGAAAACCCTTACATCTTTACATTTATACTGCTAAGACTAACTCTAAACATTTTTATTGGAATCATTTTTGTATAAGTTTCATAATTTTTTAGTTATAAGCAATTAATCAAAACTCCTGAACTTCAAGTTAAGAATATTTTCTCACATACATACCAATTTATCTTAATCAAACGGATAAACTATTTTTTCTCGTTTGATACATTAATTTTATTAAATTTAGAAACTTTGGACATGTTACATCACGTATTAGACAATGTTTGCCTGCGACAGTTGGTCTCTACTCAAGTGTCTACTGTAGCCACATTGTGGTTATGTATTTTTGCTTGATATTTACTTATTTTGCAAGCGATATCGCCAATCGACAAAACTGAAAGTGACCAAAAACTGCTTTCAATAAATTGATTTTAGCAGAACACTGTTTTGGAAACTACTGGAAACTGCTTTAGAACCAACTAACATTTGATTTCAACAAGATGGTGCTCCGCCGCAGTACGGTGTCCAAGTGCGAAAGTATTTAAATTCAATTTTTCCGCAGAGGTGGATTGGAAGCAGAGGATCCATTGAATGGCCACCTAGGTTGCCGGGTTTGCAAATATTGTATTTTTTATTTGGGGACACCTAAAGTCCAAGGTTGACACCAATAGGCCGCATAATATTGATGCGTTGAAGCAGTGGATAGTGGACGAAGTTCAAAGTATTACTGTCGAACATTTAGAAAACTGTTTACGGGAATTTGTTGATAGGTTGCGGCATTGTCAAGCCGCTCAGGGATGGCTGTTTGATAATTTAATTTAATTACTTTGTTTCTTTTTCTTGGATTTGTTATTATTTATCCGTTCGGTCAAAATACATGTTTTGGAGTTTTAATTAATTGCTTATAACTAAAAAATGATGCAGATGATGCGATGTACAGGATGTTCCATACTGCCATAATAAAATAAACACCCCCTATATTAAAAGTATATTTAAGCAGAGCTTGTTTAAAAATATATTTTTTACGGTTGGAGAACTATGTAGGTGTTCCGGTAATTGTGACTAATTTTAATTAATTGCTTACAACTCAAAAATAATGCATTCTACAAGAAAATTATATCAATAAAAAATGTTTAGAATTAGTCTTAGAATTACAAAACGTAAAAATATACAAGGTATTCCATATTTAAAAAATGTTTACGAAATTTCCATAATAAAATGAACACCCTGTATACTAGACATATATTTGAACGATAGCTTGTTTAAAGTCAAAAATCTTTTGCTTGAATGTTTATTTGAATTTTTTTGCTTTTGGAGAGTTATGTACGTGTTCTGGTAATTCTGACCAATTTTAATTAATAGCTTAAAATTCAAAAATGGTGCATTTTATAAAAAGATTATTTTAATAAAACATGTTTGGAATTAGTCTTAAAATCACAAAATGTTAAAATGTAGGTACAGGGTGTTCCATTAAAAAAAAAAAGTTTACTAAATTTCTATAATAAAAATATAGGTATATAAAAATATATGTGAACGATGTATTGTTCAAAGTCAAAAAACATTTGTCTGAATTTTTTTTTGAAATTTCTTACCGTTGGAGAGTTATTTAGGTGTTCCGGTAATTTTGGCTAACCCTGTATAGTAATCGTTATGATAAATGCAATAACAAATATTTCATACATATGCGATCGAAAGATATATTGCTGAACTTGCAAGGTCAGTTAGCGAAACAATTGTGTATGTAAGTCAACTTCTGTTATGCGTAGATGTGGATATTACGATGCAATGTCAAGTTTACTATTTTGCTACCTTGCGCTGGTTAATTGTGGATATTAAGATATAAACATTGTTTAAGATTAAACACCTTCCGAATAACCTCTCAGAAAAGGTCATGTTTCTCTTAGTATGTAATATGATTCTCGATCATGTTTTCTAGTACTTGAGACGTGGAAAGGATCACCTAGCACATAAATAGGTTGTTGCTCTTACGTGCTTTTGACGTGTTCTCAGATATATGACTCGAAATCGCCAACCAGTACTTAATGTATGCATTACCATTGTTTAACGAATACGGTCAACTTTGACCAAATGTGTATACAGCGTGTCCCAGGCTCGGAACAAAGTACATTAATGGCTTGAAGAAATCGAAATATACTTTTTTTTCAGTATATAAAAGTTGTAGATAATCATTGGCTCCACCGCCAGAAAAATATTTTCGTGAGTACAGGATGTCCCACAACAACGTACCAACACAAACTTATGTTTTTTTTTTTAAATGGAACCCTAGGTATTTTATTGCAGTTTTGGATGAAGATTTTTATGGTAATCATTTTAACATCAACTTATATTAGGCTATTGTCAACTGTTTCCGTGATATTGTAAAAACAATGTCAAAATCGTTCATTTTTCTAAAAATTATTCTGAGGTAACTAATTAAGATGAAAAAGACGAGAAAACTCATTCTAGACAGTAAAAATGTCACTCTTTTTGAGAGATATGGTTTACTTGAGATTATAATATGAATTATATAAAATAAATAATGATATGTTAAATCAAATAACTTAAGAATTTTAAATGGAACACCGTGTATATTATAACACCATTACAAAGTTCGATAGCCAAGCTTTCTAAAAATGCCAAACTTAGTAGGTCTATCAGCAACAGATAAAAAGTTATTAATTATCTAATTTAAAATTTATTACCTACGCAAGAATTCTTAAATTAATACAAAATATCTAGTTTCCATGATAAAATTCGACAAACGCACAGATGTTAAAACTTAGCGTTTTATCAATTCGTAGCTTGTAACAACTTTTATCCGCAATAATAAATTATAATAATGCAGAACTTTTAAACATGGTTTTCATATTAGGAGAATGAATCCCGAGTAGGCGATTCCTCGAAAATTTATTGGTTAGGTTTCAAAACACTGGAGGTACTGCTACGTAAATATGAAACGTAGATATAACAGTTATGTAGTTGGAGATGAAAATACCCAGTTTAATGTTTTATTGAGCGTACAGGAAAATCCGCATGTCAACACGAGAACTGAGTAGAGAACCCCAGATCAGCAAAAGCTCGGTCCATAGAATATTAAAACTTCATAAATTTCATCCATACCACAAAAGTTTACACCAAGAGCTACATGGGAGTGATTTTGGCTTTCTGTGAAAGCATGTTACAAAAAATTGATGACCAACCAAATTAAGTTTCAAAAATCCGTTTTTCGGATGAAGCTACTTTTAAAAGTAATGGATTGGTAAACCGGCATAATATGCATTATTATGCTACCGAAAACCCCCGATAGGTAAAACAAATTAACAATCAAAATGCGTGGTCACTGAAAGTCTGGGGAGGAATTATTAATCTTAACATAGTGGGGCCATTTTTTAAGGAATTCTGAACGGACAAGATTTCAAAACATTTTTGGAACATAATTTCCCGATATTGTTGGAAGAAGTTGATTTAAGGACAAGACAAGAAATGATACTGTAGTTAGACGTGGCTCCACCACTACTCTAGAGTAGTCCAAAACTATGTAAATAATATGTTTGAACGTCGTTGGATTGGTCGTGGTGGTCCAACACCATGGGCAGCCAGATCACCTGACTTAACGCCGTGTGATTTCTTTCTTTAGGGGCATGTTAAAAAGCAAGTTTATAGGTATATTCCCAACGCTAAAGAAGACATGAAGACCACTATAAGGCAAAGTTTTCACAATATTTCAGTGAAAACACTAGAAAATGTTCAGAGGGACTTTGAAACAACATTTCAAAAATGCATTCAACAAAGAGGCCAGATATTTGAAAATATGTAGTGGAATACTTACTTGCCTCTTCACTTTCTTTTCTGTTTGTGTTTATATTCTTTAGTTTATAATTGTGTTGCATTTATTTGTTGTTAACTGTTTGATTAATTATTAGAATTTAATAAGTTTAGAATTTCCCGACTTTTTGCTTTCTTCTTGTGTTTCGTTAAGCAATACTGGCCGTGAAAGCCTACTTATTCAATATTGAAAACTTGTGGGTTGATAACATTTTATCTGTTGATGATAGACCTAATAAATTTAGCATTTTTAGAAAGCTTGGCTATCGAACTTTATAATGGTGTTATAATATACAGGGTGTTCCATTTCAAAATCTTAGTTTATTTGACGTTTAACACATCATTATTTATTTTATATAATTCATATTATAATCTGAAATAAACCACATCTCTCAAAAAGAGTGATATTTTTACTGCCTAGAATGAGCTTCCTCGTTTCTTCATCTTAATTACTTACCTCAGAATGATTTTTTTTAATTGCACGTTTTTGACATTGATTTCGCAATATCTCGGAAAAAGTTGACAATAGCCTAATATAAGTTGACGTTAAAATGATTACCATAAAAATATTCATCCAAAACTGCAATAATATACCTAGTGTTACATTTTAGTGTTACATTTTTGTGTTGGGACGTTGTTGTGGGACATCCTGTAAGCAGAAAAATATTTTCTGGCTGTAGAGCCAATGATTATCTACAACTTTTATATATGTAAAAAAAGTGTTTTTCGATTGCTTCAGGCCATTAATGTACTTTGTTCCAAGCCTGGGACACCCTGTACAAAAATCCAGCTGGGGTTGATTTTGTTTTTTCGATGTGAAATCCTTATTTTACTGCGTTATTGAGGTATTTCAACTATTTAGGTTTATAATTTTAGCCATTCACCTTACTCCAAATTGACCGAGCACAAAAGGCAAAAGTGGTTGCCATACGCGGAGACGTCACTGAAATCAACTTAGGAATTAGCGATGAAGACAGAGCCACTATAATCAGAGAGGTTTCGGTAGTTTTTCATTTCGCAGCCGCCGTCAAATTTGACTTACCGTTAAGGCAAGCAGTGCAGCAAAACGTCATCGGTACAGAAGCAGTCTTGCACTTGTGCGCGGAAATTAAGGATTTAAAGGTACGTAGTAAAAATACGTGTAACAAGTTTCAACTTTTTGTTTATTTTCTTGCTTATGATGACATATTTCTATTGGTCTATGGCGACTGATAACCCGATGGTAAAAATATAGGTACTTTTGAAGCCCACGTACCGCGATGGTGGTTATATTTAAAAAAATCCTCGAACACGTCCATTTCTAATTATCAAAATACACCTTATGATATCAAATTTAATTTTTTTCCTTCAAATATTTTTAACAGATGACGTCATGGATCTTTTTTTATAATGACATCTCTAATTTTTTTTAGTGAGTTTGACAGGTCTTTTAATTGTCTTAATGGTAGCATAATATTTTTATGTCCTACATCAGTGGTGTCAAACTCATTTATGGGCGCGGGCCACAAAATTCTGATCTGAATTTCGGCGGGTCGCAAACAAAAAAAACTGATTAAGTGGCAATACAGTTTTTTGTCACATATGAATTTTTTCATTTTTCCATGTTGCTAATACCGTGCTAGATCAATTTCATTAGTATGTTAATTTTTGATATTTTTGATGACTCACATCAATATTTTACATTTATTTATGCGTGCGCATGCGAACACAAGTTCTGAGTTAACAAAATAAATAATAATTAACAATTGTTTATCAAACATTTTTCATTTGAAATTTAGAATTACCTAATAACTCTATTTACAAAGTACCATGAACATAACAAAATAATGTTAATTTTTTACAATTTAACGGAAATCATACAAAATAACATCAACTAAAGAAGAGAATGATAACTAATCCAGGTGAGGATAATGGAGGGTTCCTGGTTAAAATCCAGGTGGAGGTGCTTTCTCCAAAAATTTATCCTCACCTGGATTAATTACACCATTCGCTTCTTTAGTTGATTCTACATTACTGACGACTTTACGTAATAGCGATTTTCCCGTGAATTTATACAAAATAGTTTATAAACTTGTTTACACCTTCACTTTTCATGTTTAAAAACAATTACCACAGTACGCATTTAATCTCAAACCCCCATTCAAATGATATTAACGAAGATATTAAAAAAAAAAAAACAATTTTTAATATGTTGTTGTCCAAAAATGTATACCTACTAATTCTTTATTCCCGTATATGTTTAAAACTGAGGAATCAACCCACCTGTGAATAAAAAATTATCGAAAACAGTTAATCGATTCTAGAGAAAATTAACTTTGAAATCATGCCATTTTATTATTACTTTTCTTGTTGTATGTCCTTTAAAAACAAAGATAATGAAGTGAATCGAAAAATAATTTGTTCAAAAAATGTTACTGTGGTATTCCAGTTATTGCCAGTTTGTTATAGCTGGTAAACTCTATACAGTACCTCAATGTTCAGGCAAAAATCATAACATCATTCTTATCATTGTTCTATACCCACAATTGAAAGTGGAAATAAAAATTCAATTTAAAAAAAATCAAATAGTTCAGACTTACCCACAATCTCCAAATACTAAGTTTCATGAACTTTAAAAATCTCAAAAGTTTTAATCTCAAAATACCATTTAAATGATATTTACGAAAATAATATAAGAACATTTTGATTTTTAATGATGATTTTTGATTTTACAATATTTCGGACAATTCTGTTCATGTTGGTTATTACTAGCAAATTTTGTAGTAAAAGATTGAAATGGTATTATACTCTTCATGGGTGCAGTTGCATAACAAGTCGTAAAATGTCTTTAATTTGAGAGTAAAATTTCGCTACAATGAACAACACAAGTGGATGCCTGGGCTGAACTTTTCGGTGGATGACATGATAGGGACTTTAAACACAAGGTTCATATTTATCATATCTGACGTTCATGAAATATGTTTTGAACTATATATTTACGAAAATTCCACCTTTAAATTATTTACTTTCTATTTATAGTAAGCCCACGATGTAATGTCGGAATACCCAAATAAAAATGGTTACTACTCTGCTACCAAATAAGTAATAACTAGTGTCCCTACTCCGAAGCTCATTGCAAACTTAATAATTAAAGAATGTTACAAATCAGCTCAATATTTTTTAAAATTTTATTGTATTGTAATATAATCTTTGGCGAGGGCTCGCGGGCCGCACGGTAGGGTGTTGAGGGCCGCAGGTTTGACATCACTGTCCTACATGATCATACAGTGACATTTTATATCTTAGATACTGAGGCAAAAACAGCTTCTTAACTCCCGCACGGGCATTAAGGGCGATTAAGACGATTAACATGTTTAAATGTCAAATATATCAAATATTTGTCTCTAAATTTGTAAATTTTAAGTCATCAATGTCAATTATTGGCGATTAACGTTATAAGTTTGACAATTAATTGTCTGTACTGTCACTCGGCAATGTCAATTATTGGCGATTAAGGTTATAAGTTAATTACTTGTCTGTATTATCACTCAACTCCGAATTGTTTGTATTGTTATTCAATTCCGTAGATACTCATGTCACTTGATAACGTCAAAATATTTATTAACATTATTCAAGCGGAGGAACAAAATAATTGTAGGACATACAATTTTGTATGCACCTCGGGCATTACTTGATGTTTATATCCTCGGGCGACTTAAAAAGCTCGAGGGCCGAAAGGCCTTCGAGCTTTTTAAACGGTCACCCTCGGGGCACAAACATCCGTGTAATACCCTTGGTACATAGATAACTATTATGGCCTTACATAAGAAAATTTTCGAGAATAAGACAATTGAAGGTTCTGAAATAAAAGTGCCAAATCTCCAGAACGGCTCTACCGAATTTAAAGACATTCTGGAATTTAGTATTTTGCAACCATGTGAAGTCACTGGCGCTATTATCGATGATGCACCGGTTACAGTTTCTGAGCAATAACCTCAAACTTTTGAATTTGAAATAGAACACCCGGTATATTTTGACATTTTCTGTTACCGTTTTCCATTGCCTATTTAATGTTGCTATGCTTGTTACAGAATTATATCAAAAACATCTAGAAATTAACAGATACCTTTATTAGTTAGGTCTAAAGGTTAACAAAGAAAAAAATGATAACAAAAACTAACAACAAAAAATAAACCTATCAAATTTAAAACAATGTTCTTGTCAATGGTTGAGAATCTCATAAACCAACTAGAGTAGTTGCAGTAGAAAATGTAACAGTGTTTTATTATCAATTTTTCTTAATTTTTAGGCCTAAGTAGGTTTTTGTTAATTTCTAGATGTTTTATACACTGTGGGCCAAAAAAAAAAACCGTACAAATGTTCAATTACTCTCCAAAGATTTTAAGTAAATTCAAGCATGCATTTCTTTGAAAATCTAATTGCTTATGATGTTGAGGATTGAAAACATACCGTATTCGCAATTCCACTTCCTTTTTTAAGTAGAAACAGCAAAAAACGATGGTTCAAAATTTCACCCGGTATACGAGAAAAATCACCCTGTACACTATGCTATAAAATCTCTAATGTCCCTTTTGACGAAAATAAAAAAAATGTCATTACCTATTAATTTTATTACACCTTTCATTTCACATTAAATTGGCCCGATGTTATCAGAAATGTTGCATAGCCAAACATGAAGCAACATAACTTTGGATTGAAACGTCCCGTTATTGCGAATATGGTATGGTTTCAATCTACACACTACAAGCAATTTGTTTTTAAGGAAAAATTTGAATTGCCTAAATATTATTGGAAATACGAGTGATTAAAAATTTGTACCGCTTTTTTTGGCCCACTGTGTAATAATGAAGACTGTAACAGCAAATGTCAAAATATACAGGTGTTCTATTTTAAATTCAAAAGTTTGAGGTTATATCTCAGAAACTGTAAACTTTGCATCAACAATAATAATGCCTGTGACTAGTTGCTTGTGACTAGTTGTAGTGACTAGTTGCAAAATACTTGATTCAAGAATTTCTTTATATTCGGTCGACCCGTTCCAGAGATTTTACTTTTCTTTCATAACCTTAAATTGTCTTTTCTCGAAAATTATGTAAGGCAATAAAAATATTATGCTACCATTAAGACAAATGAAAAGTCTGCCCTATTCATTAAAAAAATATCGATGATGTCACCTGTTAAAAATAATTGAAGGTCAAAAGAATTAAATTTGGTATCGTAAGGTGTATTTCGATTATAAAATCGACGTGTTCGAGAATTTTGTAATATAGCAAACCGTTCTTGAGATTTTGTCATGTTTCCATACTTTGCGCACTTACTGTATGCGTTAAGCAACAGCATATACAAAACACTTTGAAAAAAATACTTGAAACAGTGTATCTTCCACAGAGATTCAGATTTTGGGATCTATTGGTTCCACTACTGGGTGTCTCAAACATAGACCAGGGAGTCTACTCTCGTCATCTTTTTGAGGAGTTGCGAGACTTCTCGAATGGTTTGGTGCGACGGACTGGGGATATCGGCGGTTGACGTGTGTTTGGAACGTATGGGCGTGGCGCATGCGTTAATGTTCTTAGCGACAAGCAAATGGGCGTGGCACGTGCGTTATTGATCTTGGCGACAAACAAACTTGCTCATAGATACGTACCGGAGGGCCACCCGTCTCACTAATGATTCGAAAAGTCTCGCATTCGCTACATTCGCTTCAAAAAGAAGTCGACAGTAAACTCCCAGAAACATTATTTTGGTTTTCCCAGTGTGATTAACTGTATCATCAAAGTTAAACTTGTTTAAGCGTTCTTTCAATAGTTCCAGTCAGCGTATATCGAAATCATAGTCCAATACCAGTTAAAAGATGTATGTTCCCCATGGCCCCAGTGTTATGAATAGGATTAGCGGTAAAGTAATTGCTTTTAGGTGGTAGTTCATCTGTCGACCGCGTTCTGCAACATTGATATTGAAGAACCAGCGGAGGAAGTGTACGAGATTCCAAATGTGTCACCGGATAAAATCGTCGAGATGGTCGGATTTCTCGATGACGAACAATTGTCCGCGATCCAGAAGAAGTTGATCAGCCCCCACCCAAACACATACACTTACACCAAACGTTTGGCAGAAATTCTCGTCAAGAAGGCAGGTGCCAAATTACCAATTGTTATCGTCAGACCGTCCATCGTTATGGCAGCCTGTCACGAACCGGTTCCAGGATGGGTTGATTCGTTGAATGGTTTCGTAGGATTAACCATAGCTGTGTTCAAGGGTGTCTGCCAGATCTCTTGGACGGATAAGGATCAGCGTGTGCCTTACGTTCCTGTGGACGTGGCCATTGATATTGCTATCGTCGCTAGCTTTCTTAGGTGTACCCAGATGTAAGTACGGTGTTACAGGCATAGGAAGTTGACTGTCCCTATCTATCCCTCTGTTACCATTTGATTAAATCTATAACGCATATCTATAACGTCTATAAGGTCAAACCTATAAGTTGTTATAGATCTATAAGGAATAGTACGATTCTGTCAGCCCTCATAGGCTATAGATACCCGCTATAGGTACTCTTGAATATGCTTATTGTGTATGCTGAGCGACACTAAGCATTTCTATTACGCCACTATTGCAAAACCTGTAAGCTGTTAAGTAACATGCGATTCTCTGAGCCCCAATTGACTATAGATCCCCTATAGATACTCCTAAATTTACGTGTGGTCCGACGGTGGCTGTAACTTCATATAAAAACTGTAAGCATTGGAGATGTGCTACCTCAGAAATATGTGAACAGTGATCAGATCTTTTGTTAATTGATCTGATCGATATAAAAAAATAAATAAGAATAATAAATGTTAAGTAACAAACGAAAACTCGTGAAAATACAATAAACTATCACTGCTACAAATCAATTTACTCCGCACAACCTTTCGTATCAAATACAAGAACTCAATTGTGTCATCCGAACGGTCACAGGTATGATATCATCGACCAGGTATTTAAAAACTAGTATCCCTAAGTTAAAGCCGGGGTTCACGTATTCAAGTGGCGGGAAACATCTAACACGGCCATCCTGGTCTTGGCAAGTCCTCGTGCCCACTTGTAATCCCGGCTGCAGAACTTACTTTGCCCAATATATAATTCCCATCCTCTGAAACATATAAACACAGAATAGCACTGACCATTTATGGTCCATACAACAATAATAATTAACCATTTATAGTCGTTGACCATTTTTGGTCCATAGAACAATTAGCACATGACCATTTTTACTTCCACCACGACGGTGCACAACCTCACAAAATAAGAAGGGTGAGGGTGGTTATTGAATATAAATTTTGGAAACCGTTGGATTGGAAACAACGGACCAGTGAGGTGGCCACCACGATCACCAGATCTTACACCTTTGGATTTTTTTCTTTGGGGGCACATTAAATACAAATTATATAAAAGATCACATAACGACATTCAGGACCGAAGGCAGCATTTTGAAGAATGTATCAATGCCGTTCCAAATATTTTTATAAACAACGCTCTTCGAAGTATTGCGACGAGATATAATGTATGTGTTAGATTTACATAATTAGTTATAAGTGTTAACTATAACTTATAACTATAAAGCAATAAACACTGCGTTCAGCAAGGCTGATGATTAACCACTGATGTCCGACCGGGTATGACCTGTACCTGGGACAACATGATTCATTACAGACATGCATACAGTGCGTATCAATAATAGGCCTGTCCTATTTATCTCTAACACGGCCAGCCTGACGTTGGGACGTTCTCGGCCCAATCCTCTCGGCTCTTTCCTGACTCTCACAGTCACTGAAACAACTAGAATCAAACCAAACAATAGCTTAATCATTTCGCACTATTACATCAAACGCAATAGCATCAACACTGCAGTACACCTGCCTTGTGTAATATCCGCCAGCATGCAACAAGTAACGCCCAAGCATCAACACTGCAGTACGTCTGCCCTGTGTGATATCCGCCAGAAGGCAACAACAAACGCCCAAGCACCAACACTGCAGTACGCTAGCCCAGTGTGATATCCGTCAGAAGTCAACAACAAACGCCCAAGCATCAACATCGCAGTACGCCAGCCCAGTGTGATATCCGCCAGAAAGCAACAACAAACGCCCAAGCATCAACACTGCAGTACGCCAGCCCAGTGTGATATCCGCCAGAAGGCAACAACAAACGACCAAGCATCAACACTGCAGTACGCCAGCCCAGTGTGATATCCGCCAGAAGGCAACAACAAATCCCGACTGCTTTAACCAAGTTTAGAGTAATTTTATTATAGAAACTAAAATAGTGGAATAAAACTATTAGATTCGCCCAGACGTTTATTGTTGATACTCTTGCGACAATGGCTAAACTTAATCTAATGTATATGACAAATGTAATACAATGTAATACATGTAGAACACGCGAGACTGCTGACGGTGCAGTAGCGCGAACATCTACACAGGGCCTGACTTAGGCGACCGGACAGGACCGTCTTATGACTCCTACCCTCTGAGATTGGACTCTCCATGGAAACTATTGAAAAATAGTTCTCAAATTGACAGGTCCCCTAGCTGATTCTTGGCTCGAGGGTAACGGGATGGTTTCCGCATTGGTTCGGTCGGATGCAGCGGTGCTTGCTTTATATCGCTTCCAACCGTGGTTCACAAGCAAGAGTGCTAATATTAGTGTCACTAGAATGCCAATCGTTCCCAATGAAAAGTAGGTGAACGTATCCGCTTCATAGCTTCCAATTTGGTCGATCTTACTTTGGTGGTCTTGAATTTTTGCTCTTAGGGTGTCGAAGTCGGATAGGTCGACATCTATTAGTTTCACTGGTTCTTCCCGATGGATGACCGGTGACTCGATGGAGTTTTGCATTGGGAATTCTACGAATTCCTCTGCTGTTGACTGAAAATTGTGGGAAGCGAGTAGTTTCCTTCCGGCTATTGTGGTGGAGCATGGCCAGCTTAGAGTAATTCGTACGTTATCCTTGATAGTTATAGGGGAATTTTGTCCATCGCAGGTAACTGTGCCGTAGATCGGTTGATGAGCGCTGATAATCCATGTGTTTGGCTTCACTTTGATGACCAGGGTATGGCTCTTCTGGATGTTCGTTGGCGAACAGTGAGGGTGTTCTTTCCCGGCGACGATTTGTGCTTCGCATGGGCCCAAGGCGACCTCCAGTATTGGCGGGCTCGAACAAAGAAGGGTGTCGGTTAGCATTTTGCACTTTTCTAAATACTCCGGGGTAACGCTGATGTATAGCATGGTATCGTAAGACACAGCAACGTACTCCGAAGAGGGAATGAGGACAGTGGGTGTGTTGGTAAGAGACGGGAAAGGTAAGACGCGATATAAGTTAAATAATTGACTATTGATAAGTGGTATCTTTAATACGATTACTAATTTATCTGCTGAAATATAAGATTGCAACGAGCAAGATTTTAATAAAAGATCTAGATTGTCCAGGGTCGGGTTAGCTGGCAAACTATTTTGCGATAAAACGTTAGGAATTTTCCGAATTTCGTTACCTAAAATTTCAATGTCACTTAATGGTAAATAGAACTCTTTTAATTTGGTAAATGTTACACCCAAAATTATATTTTGTATTTCTGTTTCTATGATAATGTAAGACTCAAATAGTTTTTCTAAATTCATTTGTACTTCAAAATATGATTGTTGCCTTAGGTTTTCATAAGCATGCTCCATAAACAAATTTAGTTTTGATGCTAACTGTTGTTGGTTAATTTTTAATTTCGAAAGAGATTCGTTAAATTTTACATCCGCTTGATTAAATTTATTATGTGGTTTTGTGAGTTAAGAACATCTTTTATAATTGCATTATCTTTAATTAGGTTATTAATGAGAGTAACGTATCTCCTGGCGTCATTTGCATCCAGGTTTCCTGTTATAACTTTAAGGGCTGTTCCAAGTCCATCAATAATTCCTCGCTTTGTTCTACTTTCGCGCGGCGTTTCAAGTAGACTATCGTTTAAGAGTCGGTTGGTTCGCCTAGAAATCAACTGCAAATTGATAAAATGTGGGGCTAAATCATTTAAAAGAGTTAAATGTTTAGTTTCGTCAGCCCTGCGTTTAAGCGTCGCGTTTGCAAATTGTTGTAATATAGCGTCATTACTTCCTAAAGCTATTTTAACTAAGTTAAATTTCTTACGATAAAAAGATTAAAACTAGAATCCGATACTCGAAGCTTGGAAATCGGTTCGATATATAGTCCTACCTTATTACTTAGGGGGGCAATTGAATAGTTCCCGAGGCCTATGGGGAGGACACGGAGGAAGGATCTGAAATTTTTTAAAACTATTTTAGTTGGTCAAAGTGGAATTTGGAGCTTTTCCTATCTAACTTAATTATAGCGTATTTTCTATCATTGTCAACCTCCAATATCTCAAATGGCCCCTGAAACTCCGTCAACTTATCGGTGTTAGATTTTCTTTTCAACAAAACCAGTTGGCCAACGTTAAACATTTTTTTTAAGGTCTTTTAATTCAAAATTTTCGAGATATGGGAAGGTGACTTGAAACGGTGTCTTATTAAGAGAACTTTGCGTAGACTTGTTGTAAGAGTTTAGCGCCACTAGAAGCGCATCGTGCAAGGTTTTGTGACTTGTGTCGATATCATTTAAGCAACAACGGATGGTATCCGTAAGGGTAGCATGCAGTCTTTCGACAATACCTTGTGACTGGGAATGTTCGACACATGAAAAATACTGTTTAATTTGGTATTTAACGCAAAAATCTTTAATTTTCTTGTTCGCAAATTCGGTCCCGTTGTCTGAATACAATTCTTTAGGCACTGTAAAATGCTGCATGAACGTTTTTAGTTTATTAATTACACAACTGGGAGTCTTGTTTGAAAGTATATAGGCTTGCGCGTATTTGGTCAGGTTGTCGATTACGGTTAATATGTAACTTTTTTGTATAAACAGAATATCGATGGATATTTTTTCGAAAGGTTTTAGTGGCGGATTTGCTATATTAAGGGGTTGTTTTTGGCATTGCCGGTCTATTTTATTTAATTGACATATCTCGCAGTTTCTAATAAATGTTGAGATATCGCTGTACATATTTTTCCAATAGTAAAACAAGCGTATTTTATTGTAAGTTTCTAGTATACCCTTGTGGTAGTTGTCGATTGATGTATGGTATGCTGTTATAATACTATTAACGTCGCCCTCTTTTGGGACTGATACCAAGTTCAAACAATTAACGAAACGAGAATTTGGGAAACAGAACGTGAACATTTTTAATACATGTTTATCCCGAACGTCGTTCAAATAATAGTCAGTGTTAACTTCGAGTTGGAGTGACATGATTATTTTAAACGTACTTTCCAAATCTTCGGAGTTTGAAATTATGAACATAAGATTTTGTCCGCTGTCACTTTTAATAGTTGTGATATTGCTATCGCAGGACGTAAGACGCTCGGAATATTTTAATGGTATATCATCTGAATCGCCAATAAAATATATGATATTCTTATGAGTTTTAAAAGTTGCTTGTTCGTTAATTATCTTGATTACATCGGTTTTAATAAGGTCTATGTTTGCTAAGAATTGTTCAAAAGGTTCTGAATCTGATGTAACAGTATTAATTTTAATTCGTGATAAGGCGTCTGCATTAAGGTTATATTTGCCAGGTTTGTGGATGACCTTATATTCGTACTCTGCCAATTTCAGCCGCCATCGAGATAATTTACTGCCGGGGTCTTTTATAGAAAATAGCCAAGTAAGGGGTTTATGATCTGTAATTATGGTGAAGGGCACCCCAAAAAGATAAGGCCTAAATTGCTTGGTTGCCCAAACTATAGCGAGAAGCTCTTTCTCGATAGTTGAATATCTTATCTCGGTTTGATTGAGGGTTCTCGATGCATACGCGATAGGTTTGTCAGAACCAATCTCAGGGCCTTGCGAAAGAACCGCGCCTAATGCGAAGTTGGACGCATCTGTGGTAAGAACAAATGGTTTAGAAAAATCAGGGTAAGATAGCACAGGTGGGGGCGTTTTTTAACCCGAACGGCATCCGTGTATATTCGAAATGACCTCTGTTCGCGTTGAATGCCGTCTTTTCGATGTTATTGGGGTGCATTTCGACTTGAAGAAACCCCGAGGCAAGATCTATAGTGGTAAAGTATTTACTGCGGCCAAGAACGTCATAAATATTTTCGATATTCTCGATTGGGTACCTATCTCCCACTGTAATTTCATTAATTTTGCGAAAATCGACTACTAAGCGCCATTTTTTATTTCCCTGAGCGTCAGGTTTTTTTGGGACAACCCATATTGGACTGGACCATGGTGAACTAGAAGGTCTAATAATCTTATTTTTTAGAAGATCTTTAATTTGGCTATCGACAACTTTTTTATGAATGTGAGGCATTCTGTAACTCTTTGTATATGTTGGCGGTGAATCGCCCGTTAGGATCCGATGTTTTACTGAGTTTGTGAAGGTAAATTGTTCTCCTTCGAGCAAAAATATATCACTAAATTGACGACATATTAGTTCGATTTGTGATCGTTCTTCCGAATTCAGATGATCTGTTTGTAATTTTTCTAATACTTTTTCCGGTCTATACGGATCCTGTTTATATGTGAAGCAATTTATCTTGTTATTACAATCCGCATCAGGAAATTCTTCCAAAGCTGTGGTTATTCTTTCCACCTTGTAAGAGATTTCAGACGTGTTTCATACGGTGGTAAAAAATTTGTTATCCTTGACATTTACTACAGCGCTAGGAATCCGTAGATTTTCGTTAATAATTTTAGCGGGACAGATTAAATTATTTTTGTCCTTATAATTATTGCAGCAAAGTTGAATTATGGTTTGACATTTAGGTGGAACTACTTGAGGTGCAGGTTTACTTACGGTTTCCGAATTCGTATTTTTATTATCAATTGTGCTATCCAGGCATCTTAATTGTATTGAACGGTCGGGGGTTGTTAACACCATTTTAGCAAAGTCTAGAGTGCATTTATTTTCAGTAAGAAATCCGATTCCCAAAATACCGTCGAACATTGAGTCAACGTCACGAATATAAAATTTGTGCGGGTTTCCTAAGATTTTTATTGTAACGGTTTCTTTAACATTCATAGTCGACCCACTAACTCCAGATATATTAAAATTTTCCTTAAAGGTTTTTAAATTTTTTAATTTGTTTGGTTTAATAATTGATAGTGTTGCACCTGTGTCGATTAGAAACTTTAAGTTAACATTTTTTATTGAAAGGTATAAAAGTTTTTGTTCTGTAATGTTTATATTATTAATTCTTCCAATTCTTCCGCTATATCCGGTGGCGAGGGCGGTTCCATACGCGTCTCTAAAAAAGAATCGTCGGTAATTTCGATTATTTCAACTTCTTCGTCAGCCTGTATATCGCACACGGGGTCCGCGAAGTCGGTATTTGCTGACTCGGTGATAACTTGAGCCTTCGCAGAACTACGAAGCGTCTCTTGACGGCGGGCGTCGTGTAAGACACTCGCTTGCAACATGGCCTAATTTACTACAATGATGGCACTTTTTAATAAACACTTTTACAGGCGACTTTTGGCCAAAACTTTCCGTTTTAACGTTACCAGACGTGCTAGGACCAACATTTTGATTTGTAAATGTTTGTTTAATCGGTAGTGGAGGAGAATAATAATTTTGTTTCGTAATGAATAATTGATTTTCATTTAATACCAATAAATTCCTTAAGTCTCCAATGCTAGTCGGATTTTGAATGCGCAATTTTTGACCGATAGGCTCCTTTAAGCCACTAAGTATGGTAATTACAGCCGATTTTGCGTGATACTCGTTCAGAATTTTCTTGACTTCCGTTTTATTTGCGTATTCAGAATTATATTTAATTAGCTTTTGAATTCGTAAAAGATGTTCCTCTACTCTAGTAACAAATTGAAGCGGTTTTTCAAAATTGTTCTGTTTTAATTTTGTCATTTCGTGGGCAAGACTATGAATATCTAAGGTTTCACCGAATTTCTTTAGCAGTTCTTTCTTAATGTCCGCCCACTTGTTCACCTCTAAGGTGCTAATATGATCCAATGCAATACCCTCTAATTTAGCTTTTACCACAAAATAAAATATTTCTATTTCGCTTGGATCGAATTTGCTATACACAAAATCCACGGCGTCTATAAAATTATGGAGCGTGCTTGTGCTACCTTGAAACGTTGGCACAAGTTTCAGTGCCTTGTCATATGATATGTAACTATTTGTTTCTTGCGGCATTCTGATTATTTTAATTTTGGATCAGAAATACAAAATAACACAGTAACAAACTTAAAACAACTCAAAAGGGACGAGCCAAATAAATTTAAAATTTAGGATGTAGAATGCGAGAGGTAATTTAAGGATTTAAAATACAGAATACGTTGCGGTACTTACAGGAATGCCAACATCAGCATATATCCCGGGTATGACGCTTCGAATTCTAGTGGCGTTGATCTCGATGATCAGATTTTGGGATGATCTCGATGATCAGTTTTTGGACCCTGGCCGTCGATGAATAGATCCCAATGATCAGGCGTTGGCTGTGGTCCTTGAGAGTTAAGATATGCCCTGCAGCTAGCGAACTTCCGGTGTTGGGCGTGGTTCGTGGTGCGGATAAATGATTGGAATCAACGGAATCCTTTTTCTGCGCCAATTTTATTATAGAAGCTAAAATAGTAGAATAAAACTATTAGATTCGCCCAGACGTTTATTGTTGATACGCTTGCGACAATGGCTAAACTTAATCTAATGTATATGACAAATGTAATACAATGTAATACATGTAGAACACGCGAGACTGCTGACGGTGCAGTAGCGCGAACATCTACACAGGGCCTGACTTAGGCGACCGGACAGGACCGTCTTATGACTGAGTTATCACAATAACTGCTTTACCAAGGTTTGGAGCCATATCAACATTCTCGCATTCACAACAATGGTGACTTTACTATTCATTTCTATATTTTCTCTTTTCGGCTCCTAGCTCAGGAACTACATGTGGTTTATTTTACATCTTAAACTCAGGAACCGTAGTTTGGCACAAAATGATGTTATATTTCTCTCAAAACTAACTATTACCACACATACCTTATTCATCTGCCCAATGTGCAAAGGCCAATTCATTTCACAAAATATGTTAGACAAAACATAAGGGTTTTCCGTTCTCTAATTATAATACCTAAAGAACATAATCTTACGATTCATAAATTATGAATCACAAAACATTGATAACTGCCAATACTCAATTTTTGATAGACAAGAGTTTCCATTCTCAAATTATAACACACGAAGAACAGTATCTTATAAGTGTCTGATTATTATACACCAAAACACATAAACTCCAAATTCTCAGATTCAGGTACACAAAGCTATAAATTTAAATTCTCTAATTATGATTCACGACGAACATTAATTTTCAATGTTCAAATCATAATACACAAACTCCAAACGCTAAAATCTCAAACTCAGCTACAGCCAGTCGTACAATTATAACTACTGGCTTTGAAGTTGGTGTTATTTATACAACTAAAATAATCGAAACACCGAAAACCAGCAAGCTGTTAGAGTTAGTCAGCGATGACGATTTAGATATGATACTGTGTATAGAAGTAATACAATCGTTTTTGTTTTATTATTACCCCTATAAATTGAAAAGACATGTAAATTATAAAGTGACTCTTTATTTTCCAGTTGTACCTATGTTCGATTACCAAATCAAAATCTTGGGTCACTCGATGAACAAAGTTGCACTTCTATTTAACGGCTTTTAAAACGTCTTACAGTAGTAATGTTGAAAATAATAAAGTATCTAAAATGTTTGAGGCCACTTATAAAGGCTCAGTCCATTGGTCGAACCCATCACCGACAAGCGCTCTCTTTCCACATAGCATGTCTACAGAGACAAAAATAAAAGTACGCCGAAACAGCATAAAGTTACACTTCAGAATGACAACGGCCAATATTCACTTAAATGCCACAACAAATACTTCACAAACATGTCAGCAAAAAAGCAAGTCATTATGGTCAAATACTAACACTTGTGAATATCAACATCGGCTGTCACCGATATGGTCCACATACCGTTTCATTCACATATGTTTCAGTTTATTTAAAGGAAAACCTATTTCTGCATCAGTAGTTGCGTTACAAAAAATGACACTGCTTTCAAGGCTAATGTGAATCTGCAAAACCTGAAATTTCATTAAAACCACGACTAGCTTCTAAATTTAGTTAGTTCAATTGGATGAGACTTGGAGAATAAATAGCCAATATATGGCGATGTAGTGCCATTGATTACAGACTAATAATATTATTGCGGCTGAAGGACTCCGGTCGATGGCTGTTTCCAAACGAAATATATAGAGAAGATATGTACATTATATTACACAACTTATTACATATTATAATTAGGCTGGAAATAAACTTTTTCTATTCTAATATTATTAATGTATTAGGGAATATTAATAAGATTCTTCATTAATATTCCCGCCAAATGAGATCTAACTGTCTCTAACGGACGTCTTATACATTTTGATTTTGAAAGATTTTTGTGTGGTCTGCTAAATAAATGTCTGATGCAGGTATGCTTCTTGCTCACGTTTTGCTTATCAATTAGGACTAAACTCAAAACTGTTCATGTACGAAAGAAACGCACATTGAATTTAGCGTTTGCCACATTATACTACCAAAAAACAAATATAACGGACATTCATATGACATCTAACATACAGGGTGTTTCAGAAATAACGGCTAACCTTGAAGGAGCATATTCACCAAGGACAGAGAAGCAATTTTGGTCAAATAACCTATAGTCTATTTCAAAGTTTTATGTACCAACAAAATTGTATTGAAAAATTCGTCTAAGGCCGGCCCTGGTAAATAGCCGAACGCGCATGACTTGACTACGGTTGCAAAAGACCGTACAAACAATTAAAAATAGGGAGATTAGTACCTACCTAATCCAGAAATGTGATGCGGATTTACAAACGTTGTGATTATTAAGCGTTATCGCCGAACAAAACAAAGCGACTCAACACAGCAACTAGGCGTCTCGGCCGAACAAAGTTATGTCGCATTCTAGCCATAGAATTGCAATTCAATACTACACAAATCACTACACAAAGACACCAACATTAAGATTCCAAAATCCAAATGATTTTTATTGTTGATAAACCAACAAACAGCTGTTGGACCGTGACCACGCTTGTATACGTTCATATCAACCTGGCGAATGTAGGTCATTGTCACGTTCAGCGAGAAAGGCCGCAGTGGGGGGGGGAGACCGAATGTTCCCCGCTGCGTTGATTTGTCACCAGTTGCAACACAACTGTAGTGGATTGTGGTCGATTGTCTTCCGCTGGTCAGGGACGGACTCCGTCTTTCTTCATTAATTTTCTCAATAATGCGTGAAGTTAGACCATACGTTATTTGACAAAACATGCTTATTACGTCCTTGGGCATATGCTCCTTCAAGGTTAGCCGTTATTTCTGAAACACCCTGTATACGTCACAGTATCGTGAGTCAAATAATCAAAAGACGCACCTCTTTGATATAAATCTGCTACCAAATTAACCAACAACGGATGTCTACGATACGCAAATAATTAAAAACAAACTCACCAGTACTAAAACATCAAAAACAGCTGATACAATACCAAATAGTTACGTAATTCCATCCCAAAAAAACAGTCACCTCCGAAATTTAGTCCGCTTATTGCTATGGTTCATCTTGGCACAAATTTTGGCAATTTTTCAGGATTTCCAGCCGGCACATAATTATATAAAATCAAGAACCTGCGTGCTCGAGTAAATTTTCCGATGTACCAAGTATGACGCATACGGTCCGGTTTTCTTTGTTCTTGAAATGTCGCTGAAATTCGTAAATCAGAAAAAAAAATCGCAAATTGGGCGAATTCCACTTCTGATGTTATATTTACACAATTAGTTATAAGTGTTAACTATAACTTATAACTATAAAGCAATAAACACTGCGTTCAGCAAGGCTGATGATTAGCCACTGATGTCCGACCGGGTATGACCGGTACCTGGGACAATTACAGACATGCATACAGTGCGTATCAATAATAGGCCTGTCCTATTTATCTCTAACAGTATGCATCAATAAAAAAGGACATAAATTTGAAAAATGGTTAAAGTAGTTTGTAGTAGGTAATCTTATTTTTATTTTTACTTTATCATACGCAGTATGTAAAGTATTGTAATCCTGCCGAAAAAAAAAATTGGGATTTTAGCGGAAATAGGTCTTTTTGGGTCCCCTGAACATTTTTGACCAAGGTACAAAAAAATGTCTGTGTGTGTGTGTGTGTGTATGTGTGTGTGTACCCGATTTTTGTGACGACGATTCCGGAAAAACTACTAAAGGTATCGGAACGAAAGTTAATATTTAGAAGTTTCATGACCAAACCTAGAGCAGAAAAGCTTTTGGTTCAAAAGGGTCCAAAGGAACTGGCTATTTTCTCTTACCATTTTTCAACGATTTTGCGTTCTGAGCCGACATTTCGGTAATTTCGTCAAAATAGTTAAATAATAAATTAAGATAGAGGAAATTTTGAATAATTTATGCCTATGATATTTTTTGGTAAAGATAATAGTTTAGCTTCAAGGGCAAATTCTATTTGATCGAGATCGCTCGCATCTGCAATGATATGAAACTACATAGTAACCTGGATTTGACAATAATTTTTTTGTGCCGTCACCACAGAAATGTCTATGGCTGTCACACTCGAAAACAGCTGATTTCAACAGAGTTTGGAGAACCGCTATGGAAGCATTCGATTATTGCGCATTTTTCATACTATTCAAACGGCTTTCCGTAATTTTCAATTAAGATAAAACAATGAAATTTTACTAATTTCACTGATTAGTAGTGTCAAACTACTAGTGACATATGCCTACTCAAAGAAATCCGGAAGAAAATAATCATAATGCCTCTGATATATAGGTACTAATTTCATATTATTCCATAAAACGTTACTTTTGCAATATTTTGGACCAGCATGCTATACTTATTTCAGTCATAGCCAGCTATGGTTTCCATTAAAAAAACACAACTTTATGTTATATCTACAAAACTATTAGAGATATTTAGAATCTGTGAATTCCACTGAATTCTAATCGAAAAACGTGCAAATATCATTCGTCTGATTTAACAAACAACAAAGATATCGACAAGTATCAAAATAGCGAAAAATCGACTTTTGTGTTATAACTCGAAAACAAACGACGATAGCTAATTTTGGTTTTCACCATTGAGTTTCTCTCAAAAAAAGACGACACAACAACCCTACTCATTTTTCGATATCACTTATAGTTACCGAGATCTCCTATAGTATCATCAAATATATGGCCCACCCTGTACACTTCTTACAACCATTTGTTATAAGTGGCGCAGTTTTGATAAGTAACATTTTAGATTTACCGAAACTCCCGTATTTCACGCCACTGCAGACAGTTTGATGACGATAAGCGAGGGTAACCAGTATGCCAAGGAGATCAACAAACGGCTGCCTTTCAAGAATACCCTCTGGCACTGCAACTCGTACTCCACCAAGAACAGACTGGTTTACGAGATCGGGAATATCTTCCTGCAAGTTCTTCCGGCGCTTTTCGTCGATTTTTTGCTTCTAATGTTCCTGCAGGAACCATTGTAGGTTGGCATCAGCCGCTCAACTCATGAACCACTAACAATAACGATTTGTTGCAGTTTGCTGAACGTGAATAAGCGACTGAGCGATGGTATGCGTTTAACCGCTTATTTCGTTCTGAGGCCGTTCAAATTCCGCACGGAGAATACGGATTCGATGACCCTTCGAATGAGTGACCGCGATCGTGGTATTTTTAATGTGTTCGAAAGACACATGGATGATAAGAAACAAATATACAACGGTTTTGTCTATGGCAGAACGTACGTTCTCAAGGATGAGACGATAGGCGAAGAGAGCTTTAGCAGGACCCTTAAATATTACAGGTAAAACCTTACCCTCTCGCTTGGTTTGCTCCCTGAAATAATAACTCTTCTTTTTAGATTTTATTTACTGGACAAGGCACTCAAGATGTGGATCTTTTATTGGTTTTTCAATTTTGTGGTCGGAATCTACACAAGCTCATAATACGGTTGTTATTTGTATAAAAGCATATTACATAATATACTAATAATATTTGGAACTTGTCTATATTAAGTATTTTGATTTGGCGTGTTTTTTTCTCACCATTTAACATGCGAAAAAGTGGCTTCTTAATTATTTATGGAAAATTCGGAGAGGCCCTTTCGGGCGCGTGGAGCGCGCCCGATCCGCTATATGAACAATTCTACGTTGCGTGAGTTTTTGAAATCGACGCAAAATAGCCTCTAGGGCGTTTTTGCTTCAAAAATTTCCAAAAAGCGAGCGATTTTGGTGAACGCGCCTCAACATTCCAACAGCCATTTATTACGCGTCGTCATGGTTGCCAGCTAAGAAACGTCAAAAGCGCAGACATAACCTTATCATAACCTCAAACCTATTTACATTGCAGTAGGTACTATCTTCAGAGCTAAGCGATATGTTACGTCCCCACAAGTATGATTTGAAAAACCTATAACCATGTGATTCGTATACAAATATGTATTAATTTGCGTTAGTCTTTATTACGTACGAATGCGTACCTACTTAATACCCAACCCTACCTAATTGGAATGATATGGTAAAATTTGACAAATAGTGAAATAGCGAATGCTACCGCGCAGTTAAGTTACTACGAAAACAGTAAGTAAATTAATAGAAATGATTTCCGTTTCGTTTAGTATGGCCGTTTACTATCCCTCTAATTGATTACAGTTTGAGACGTCGCTCTTAGATGGCACCAATGAACACCAGTCGGGTCTGCGCACAGCGCCAATGTCCGTCCTAACCTAATATTTTGATGGTGAGATCATAGGTGCGATTTCCCAAACAACCGCACTCATAGCATAAGGTGAATTTATTGCAGATTATTTGCAACACATTTACTTATTTATTAATAATTTCAGGTTGTAAACAAACTGTCGTACAGTAACTAATTTGTACGTATTTAGCCCCACTTTCAATAGATCTTCCAGGTCAAGGTATATCTAAAGACAGATGGCATATAACTCAGTTTACCATACCACAGCCCCTATAACTACCCGAAACCCGAAGTGAAAATAGTGTGCGAATTGACAGAGCGCAAAAGAGAAGCCTAGAACGTGAACATCAGCTCATTATGCCAGAAATGGGGATGACTCGAAAGAAAATAAACAAGAATTTTTCCTCTATCAAACATTTAGTACAAGAATTTGAAGGAATGAAACTATTTATCGTTATTTTAAGGTTACATTAATTATTATATTTTTAGTTCGATTTTTGCACAGGTAACATATACGATGTGATAAATAGCCTGAGGAACAAGGAATCTAATTTAGGGTTAAAGAAAGTTATCTGTTACTTCGAACAAAACAGATTTGTATATATCAGAACAAATGGGACGAATATCAACATCGGTGACTCGGAAGGGTTATTGAAGCAGACTTATCGCAATATCGCATTGGTCAATCGTAACTCTCGATCACCCGTAATGTTATTGTCAATTTCATATACATACACGTATCAATCATATTACAAAGAATACAATTTCGAATCAAGGTCTGTATTGCTATAACCATAAATGAGGTCAAACTTTGGATTTAGTTAAAATGTATTTATTTCAACACGTTTTTGCACAGCTAAATGTGGCATTTTCTACGGCTAAAAGGTGGGATTCTACGTATGTGTAAATTGACACAACGTTTTCTCCGGGGCGATTATGGAAAAAGATTCTATTCACATTAACAGTTACATGTTACGAAGAAATATTTAAATTTGTAAATAATCCATTTTTTACTTATTGTTTTCTGTAATATATACACATGTATACAACAATGATGTGCAATGTTCTACAAATATATATTATATGCACAGTCTCTGTAAAGGAACTAATTTAATTTTTAGCCTCAATCATGTTTTACTTTCTTAATTATCATTGCTTATTTGTTATTTAAAAATACTAATCTTATTATACATGTATTACATATTCTGCAATATATGTACAATGTTATTAATCTACAATACCAATCTGTATAAGTAGTAACCAACCAAGTAGTAGAGTGTAGAAAGTGAATTTTTTGGAAAATCAAAGTTTTAAGTTGTTTATGTTATCTCTATGGGCCCACATATAACATCAACAAGATTAACCCAATTGAGAAAAAAATAGGTCACCCACAAGAGGCCTAATATATATAATTTTTTTCAATTGTTTGTTGTAGTTAGGTTAAAGTTTTTTTCAAGTTGAAAATTTTCAACTATAGTTTGTGAAATAATAGTATATAAATATTACGTTACTGCAAGATTTAGATTTCCTGCACTTGGCATAAAATTGAGTAAATTTAACAATTGAACCTTTTTTTGTATTCCACGTAATGGAATAACTGGGAACAAAATATAACAATTGTTTTTGTTTTCAAGTGACAAACACCTTTCATATAAATCTAAAATAAAAAAAAATCAGAAAAATGTTTTCCATTAAAGCCTTCTATATAAGAGTAGATTGTAGTTGCTGGGCCAACAACATGCCATTATATGAAAAATAATTTAGTGTTTAATTTGATAAATAGACAATTATACAAAAATACATTATATAAGTTGATAAAAAGGTGTCTCTACGGACCCACGTATACCACCAACACATTTTGCCCAATTGAAAGCAATCTGAGTCTTCCACAAGTGGTCTAAAATATGTTTACATTTTTATTGAGATCATGCTTGCCAATTGAAAAAAAAAACAATTGTTAGATTTGTCATCGTAATTTGCATTGATTATATAATCAAATTATTATGAAAGTAAGCTAAATTTGTTAAAATTACTAAATTTTATGCAATTTAAGTACGTTGCATTAGAATACTATATTTTTATACTTTTGTTTCACACCATACGTATTGTTAAAATTATTCAACTTGAAAAGAAAAAGCTACCAAAAAAAAAATCATATTTATAGCGACAAATTATATTTTTGTTTTCAATTGCGGGAGACTAATTTTTTTTTAACTGAACCATTTTTGTTTTATATATGAGTCCATAGAAACAACTTAAAACAACTTTAGAAACAACTTTATAGCTAACAACTTAAAAGTTTGGTTTTCGAAAAAGTATTTTTTAAAGACAGTAGTGTGTATGCGGTCTATCGATTCTTGCGATGTACCGATTCACTGATCTACCCAATAGGCGGTCTATAGGTCCACTAGTCTATATTATGTAAACTGATTTGGCGTGTTTTTTCTCACCATTTCACATGCGAAAAAGTGCGTTCTTAGTTGCTTATAGAAAATTTGGAGAAGCCTTTTCGGGCGCGCGAAGCGCGGCCGTCGCCCTAACTGGACCATTCTACGTTGCGTGAGCTTTTGAAATCGACGAAAAAAAGCCTCTAGGGCGTTTTTGCTTAAAAATTTTCCAAAAAGCGATCGATTTTGGTGAACACGCCTCAACATTCCAACAGCAGTTTATTACGCGTCGTCATGGTTGCCAGATAAGAAACGTCAAAAGCGCAGACATAACCTGGAATTTGTTGATTATTATCTCAGATAAATAAAGAGACATGGATAGCTAAAGGGGGAGGAAATGTGTAGCGAACATATACAACCACTTGTTTGTTTTGGTACGTTGCTCAACGTACCATTTGTTTACATACAAAATATTTTTTTCGCGGAGATTAACGTTAATAGGCAGTTTTAAGTTTGTATTTGCCATTTATATTATATTATAATGGCAAGAAGTTGTTTTGTGTGCCATAAGACGTATTTGTCAGGTATAATTAGCGTTTACCAGAAAGCACCATATAACCTCAATTTCCATGAGCGTCCGTAAAGGTTACTTAAGGGTTTTATAGGTGGATTAGTATTAGATCCCAAGGGGAAAAACATTTAGACAAATAGTTAATTGTTAGTCTGAATAAATATTTATTATTTTGTAAGCTAAAAATAGTTAGGTGTACATTCAGATTTTAAAAGTTTTAGTTATTTTAAATATAAACAAACCCCTTGGCTAAAACACGCTTGCCCGCCAATGACGCGACGACCCGTTTTGTTTACATTCGCGTACCTCCCCCCTTACTTCTTAGGGCGATATGTTTGTTACAAACAAACCAACATGCTAACTATAGCCTTTGGCTATCCATATCTCTTTATTTATCTGAGATTATTATCTTCACACAACGTCCGTTCCAAATAACCTCTGAGAAACCTATAACGTATGTTCTACGTATATGGGTATATGAATAATTAAGAATTCGCATTTGTCTTTATTACGTACGTATGAAACCTACTACGTATGCATACAAGCATAATATGGTATGATTTTACAAATTATAGCAGAGATATCGGAAATTCATTGGTGAGTTTGGGTAAGTTTTCCTACGTGTTACAGCTGGTTACAGCCACTGAACTCAATAATACGTCCGACCTTGTCATTTTTCCTATAAGCCGCTGTGGTTACTTATTTAACGTATAATCATAGTATAATGTACCCGGGTAAAGTGTAGTTAGGTATGCCGTGACTACCATTTCAATCGATCGATAAATTGCCCACAAAATGCATTTCTACAAGAATTCGGACGTTTTAGCCGATTAGTCGACAGATGGCCCTACCGGCCCTACCAGCGCTATTAAACGTCAGCCGTACATAACCTCTGCATAACCTAACATATTTATGTTTATAAATATGGATTCACTTTGCCGACTTTGCCAATACAAATGGCATATCATAAGTTTATTACATGTTATTATGAACGTTTTTTTACGGTAGTCCACATTTATTAAATATTTTTAGCATACATACACAAGCCATTCTACCGTGACCGAATGCAAACAATATACAGGGTGTTTCAGAAATAACAGCTAACCTTGAAGGAGCATATGCCCAAGGACGTAATAAGCATGTTTTGTCAAATAACGTATGGTCTAACTTCGCGCATTATTGAGAAAATTAATGAAGAAAGACGGAGTCCGTCCCTAACCAGCAGAAGACAATCGACCACAATCCACTACAGTTGTGTTGCAACTGGTGACAAGTCAACGCAGCGGGGAACATTCGGGTGATTCGGTCTCCCCGCCACTGCGGCCTTTCTCGCTGAACGTGACAATGACCTACATTCGACAGGTTGATATGAACAAGCGTGGTCATGGTCCAACAGCTGTTTGTTGGTTTACCAACAATAAAAATCATTTGGATTTTGGAATCTTAATGTTGGTGTATTTGTGTAGTGATTTTTGTAGTATTGAATTGCAATTCTATGGCTAGAATGCGACATAACTTTGTTCGGCCGAGACGCCTAGTTGCTGTGTTGAGTCGCTTTGTTTTGTTCGGCGATAACGCTTAATAATCACAACGTTTGTAAATCCTCATCACATTTCTGGATTAGGTATGTACTAATCTCTCTATTTTTAATTGTTTGTACGGTCTTTTGCAACCGTACTCAAGGCATGCGCGTTCGGCTATTTACCAGGGCCGGCCTTAGACGAATTTTTCAATACAATTTTGTTAGTACATAAAACTTTGAAATAGACTATAGGTTATTTGACCAAAATTGCTTCTCTGTCCTTGGTGAATATGCTCCTTCAAGGTTAGCCGTTATTTCTGAAACACCCTGTAGATGTATTAGAGACAACAAAAGGTAATGGAAATAGCTACATGTCAATATCAATACAATAAAGTAATTGTTAGTGAAGCCAAGTGTAACATGAGAAGAACACGATGTAAAATTTTGCCGCAATGAGAAGGAAGAAATCTGAAAACGGATAACGTTGGAAAAGTTCAAGTAGTGTGATTGGGAATTGATAGCAGGCCAAAAAACAAGCCTACAAAGACTAGGATTGTTGTCCTTAGCATGATTTTTCTTCTAACGGTGATCACTCACACGAAACAAAACAGGATGCTTGCTTTACGTAAAACCTTTTGAAGATTCATCACATAAAATAATTTTTTATCAACATTATTGTGGAATTTATTATTATAATAAACCTTTGTGGATCTATACGTTTCCGGTATTGTGATCACAGGTAACCCTGAATAGTAATTTAATTCACATTTCTTTAGGTTAACTTTATGTCTGTGACAAAGCTTACTATACAATTTGAATTGTCAAATGGACATTCCATAAAAAACTTTGAAGACAGGAAGAAGATTATTCTAATGCTAATTATCTCAACGTTTATTCAGCGTCTTCCTCAAGTAATTTCCAACAAAAAAGTTAAATCAACACGGATTTAATTCGAAAGAGTTATTGAGGTGCTATTTATCGTAGAAAGTATTCAAAAGTGTGTGCATTCCTCAATCGTAAGCCAATGTGACCCTTAATGTGATTTTCAATTTCATTGAAACATCTGTACTATTCATACTACAAAAGCGGACAGTTATTTACCTCATCCCGCTTTTGCACATGGTGATCAACAGTTTTTAGGGCTAAAAGGCTGGACTTCTATGTAGGAATAATCGAAATATATTTAGGGGTAGGTCAAATTAATAGGCACACGAGACAAAGAAAAATTTAATTTTGTAAATATTTCCCTTTTTTCTTATTTTGTTTTCTGTAATATGTATATACTAGAAACGGGGCAGACCTAATAGGTCTGCGCATCGCCTAGACGGGTAGATCGCCGATTAGTGTAGAACGCCGATGCGGGTAGATCGCCGATGCGTGAAGAACGCCGATCCGGGTAGATTGCCGAGTCGGTAGATCTCCGATCCGGGTAGACCGCCGATCCGCGTAGACCACCGATCCGGGCAGATCGCCGCTCCGGGTAGATCGCCGAACCGGGTAGGTCGCTGATCCTGGCAGATCGCTGATCTGGGCAGATCGCCGATCTGGGTAGATCGCCGAACCGGGTAGGTCGCTGATCCTGGCAGATCGCTGATCTGGGCAGATCGCCGATCTGGGCAGATCGCCGATCCGGGTAGTTCGCTGATCCGGGTAGACCGCCGATCTGGGCAGATCTCCGATCCGGTTAGAACCCGGATCCGGGTAGAACTCGGATCCGGTAGTTCGCCGATCTTGGCAGATCGCCGAACCGGGTCGTTCGCTGATCCAGGTAGATCGCCGATCAGGATAGATCGCCGATCCGCGTATATCGCTGATACGGTACAGCAAAGTCACGACTTCGTCGCGACTTTGCATATTGTCTATATCACCGAAAACTATAGGTTCTCAACCGATCTGTCGTACTGCGCAAACGCGACTTTGCCCAGTACGATTGTCAAAAAGTTTGAAAAATAAAAGAACACAAAATCTAAAACAACCAACCAATATATATTATGAGTAAAAAGTTTCATATGGTTTTTCATCTTTCATTCAAAGCGTAAAACAAATGTGTGACCTTTTTTGTCAGGGGATAACCTTCAGAAGACCGCGGCTGCGGTTAAATATATGATACTATAAGCTACCGTTTAAATATATTTGTAATATACTGGTGTTCATTTTCTTCTGGATATTTGATTTTTTTTTCAAATATAACTATTTGAAATATTTTTACATTTCTTAATTCCAAGATTATTTTCAAAAATTAAGAATCACTTTTTTTATAAAATGAATTATTTTTTAATTATAAGCAGGGATGTTATAAAAGCATTTTTGTTATTTTTAACGAAATAAACATGTTTTTTTTATAAAATGATATGTTCAACGTAACAATTTTTAAACACTACGGAAAAAACATGTTCTAAACATGAAATAAAAGATTTTAAATCACGCAAAAATTTTATTTGTCAGCATTTTAATCGCCTTCTTTCCATCAAAGTGTTTAAACACGTTTAAACAAAATAGTTCATACAAAGTATTTGTTTTAAAACATGTTGAAAACACCATTTTAAACAAACTGTTTTAAACATAACAACTGTTGGTATAAACAATTAATCTAAATTTGTGCCGAAACAATTAAATTTTTTTTTGTTTTAAAGAAGGAATCAGGTATATGTATTTATAATATATACGGTGTTCATTGTTATTAAAAACTTGGTAATTTTTTTTTCTAATGCACACGCTGTATATTTTTACATTTTTTAATTACAAGATCAACTCTAAGAATTTTTCATTTTTTATAAAATTATGTATTTTTTAGCTATAAGCAATTAATCAAAACTCGTGAAATTACATTTTAACCAAACGATTAAAAATTAAAAAAATAAGAAAAAAGTAACAAAAAAAAATAAATAGAATTAAATTAAAAGTTGAAACTGCGAAATTAAAATAAATGTGTATGTATGTGGAGACACATTCTTAATTTGGAGTTTTGCTTATCATTAAAAAATAACGAATTTTATTAAAAATAATACCTTCCAAAAATTAAGTTTTTATAAAATGTTTTTTAACGGAACAATGTTTTTAAACAGTACGCAAGTTCTAACTTTTAAACATGAAATAAAACATGTTTTAAATCACACACAAACAAAACAGAGATTAGAAACATTTTAAATCACGCAAATATTTTATTTGTCGGCATTTTTCTTTTCATTCCTAATTTTACTTGGTACAACTGATATTGTATTACTATACTTTCTGAAAAACAACAAACGCTGTTCAAATTTCGGTAGTTTTAAAAACGTTTAAAACACAACACAACAAACTGTTTAAACATTTTGAAAACAAAGTTTAAATTTGTTTTAAAACATGTTAAAAACACTGTTTTAAACATAACAACCGTTGGTATAAACAATTAATCAAAATTTGTGCCGAAACAACAGCTAACAGGCTAAATGTATTTTTAATATACATTGTGTCTCACGGGACGTTGGATTGTATGGGTACTTTTGTTACTATTAGAGATAGAAGGTCGGTTAAATGGGCAAAGTAGTGCATATGTGCTCTTTCATAATTTGTTCAGAAAACAGTTGAGTTCCAAATGGCTTCCAAGCTACTTAGAAAAACCAAAAAACGTTATTTTTTAATTATGGTCTTAACTTCTTTATTTGTGATCCTATCAAAAAGGCATTTTTTTATTATAAAGGCACTTTTTTACCTACAATTTGATTATGTCAGTTTAAAATTTAAAACACACAAATGACAAATATGTCCTTTTGTTCGAATAATAATAATAATCTAGTTGCATAAATTGAGAGTTTCCACCATGTTTCCACCATTACTACAATGATCTGTATTAAAATTATTACTACTAATAAGATAACCAAACATGCAAACAAGCATTCGGCAAAACCACGGGCAAAACCATAGACATAAAACCAGCGACGGTGGCGGCCCACAGTGGAGAAAACTGAACTTGTCTGTGATAGATAAATGAGGTTATGTTGTGTTTATTGTTTACAACTATCACTACAACTATGATGGTAATAATAACCAAAAACAACGTCGATCAGCACCCTTAACTTTGTTATAAAGTAAACTTACCGAATGTAGTGTTTTCGTAATAAACACAATAAGGTAACAAATAACCTATCTATCACAGAACCGCCATATTGATGAATCGCAGCGCCACCTATAGTCCGTGATTTCTCCGAATATAAACATTTGTTGTGTATTGCAGTTACCTGTAATACGTGCGTTACCGACTGTTATGTATTGTAACTACAGATATTACAGGCAACTGTACTATCTTAGTTACCGACCGTATGTATGTAGCATAGGACATGCGGAACCGAATGTTGTTCCGTAACTAAGTGAAGCGAATACAAAAAACATTATAGTAAAGTGTCAGTTTCATTTGATAAAGAAACACAATATTAAAATAAATAACATGTTCTTTACCAACCAACTGGATTTTGATGACAATAATTATTGTCCTTGAATGAAAGTAGATCACTGTTTAGTGATAATGGTATTACCTTGATTATACCATAATAATGACCCATGCAACAAAGACTATCGTAACTCAAGTGCAATCCCTTAAAGCGTCCCCCAAACCGGCGCGGCCGCGGTGGCGGCCACGGTGGCTGCCGCGGTCGTGATCGCTCTAGCGGTCAGATATCCACACACCAAAGCGATCTGTATCGCGTAATCGCACGCTGGACGCTATTAGGAATTAAACATTGTTCCTTAAAAATTCGTATTTTAGTATTTTATGTAGTTCAATATGGCTAATTGAAGAATGGAAGAATTTTTATTATTAACAGCACTTTTAGAAGACGACGAATCTGAAATGTAAGCTTATTATTACAAACAACTATTCTTTTAACGTAAAATCTATTGCCAAATTCAGAAACAAAAAATCAAGAAAATGGATCCATGAAGTTAATAGAGTACGCTGGGACGAAGGAGAATTTCGTACGTTATATCCACTACTCCGGAGCCACGAAAAAAGATTTTTACTTTATCACACGCAGTATGTAAAGTATTGTAATCGTGCCGAAAAAAATAATTGGGATTTTAGCGGAAATAGGTCTTTTTGGGTCCCCTGAACATTTTTGACCAACGTACAAAAAAATTTCTGTGTTTGTGTATGTGTGTGTGTAAACGATTTTTGTGGCGACGATTCCGGAGAAACTACTAAAGGTATCGGGACGAAAGTTCACATTTAGAAGTTTCATGACCAAACTTAGAGCTGAAAAGCTTTTGGTTAAAAGGGGTCCAAAGGAACTGGCTATTTTCTCTTACCATTTTTCAACGATTTTGCAAATGAGCCGTCATTTCTGTAATTTCATCAAAATAGTTAAATAATAAATTAAAGTGGAGGAAATTTCGAATAATTTATACCTATGATATTTTTTGGTAAAGATAATAGTTTAGTTCAAGAGCAAATTCTATTTGATCGAGATCGCCCGCATCTGCATTGATATGAAACTACATAGTAGCCTGGATTTGACAATAATTTTTTTGAGCTGTCACCACAGAAATGTCTATGGCTGTCACACTCGAAAACAGCTGATTTCATCTGAGTTTGGAGAACCGCTATGGAACGTTGCCGTTCTAGTGCGGCAAAGTACAAAATACAAAATTCAAATAAAATAAGATCACCAATTTGATCGTTTGTTGATACGAAATATCAACCCGTTGTTATATCTAATTGTAAAAACGTTAAATTGAGAAAATTGTAAATAAAGTATAGCGATGAGTGTAGTTATATTTTAGTATGTTGGTACGGATGTGACATCTAGTGTCATGCACGAATATAAATCTGTCAGAATTTGAATTAGCTTTTCAAACTTGACGTTTCGTAGAAGTGGTATCAACCTAATATTTCCTATACAGAAATATAACAATTTTTGAATTTTTTTAAATACGTATTTCTCAAAAAGCAACACAAAAAACGTTGATGTCACTCCTGCCGGAAACTACATAGCGCGACTCGCTCACATGTGACGGCGACGCTCCGCCATCGGTGACCCGCCGCATCACCGCTCGTTGCGCTATTCCGAACTTTCGGCACTTGTGAGATAAATAACTATTATTCTGATGACAGTAGGTAGTGTCAAATGCTGATGCTTTGACAATACCTACTATTGATACTATTGACTATCAAAATATCTGTCAAATCCAGTCTTAATTTTAATGCAGACACGATTTATCTCAATCAAATAGATTCTCATGCAGCTAAACTATTAATTTTATATTTTGTAAGATAAACTTATGTGTTTGGCCACATCAGATTTTTTTTTATATTTCCGTATGATCATCGAATGCTTTGATGACCGCGATCTGCGGTCAAACTCAGCGAGATGCGTTCTGTTCGCCACCGCACAGTGAACGCTGACAACTGCCGCGATAACGAACGCCAGATCGTTCCTGTCTGAACGTGCATATCTAACATCGTTGTAGCGTTTGATCGCCACCGCGGCCGCCACCGTGGCCGCCACCGCGGCCGCGCCGGTTTGGGGGACGCTATATAGTTACTATAGTCTTCGGTGCATGGGTCGAATTATATAACCAAGAGTATTATACATACTTACCTATTGTATTAATTTACTAATTTATGCATAAACTACTATTTGTTTAATGCAAGTTTGACAATGTTTGTAGAAAATCTGAATACATCCTGTATTAATTTCATGAGAACATAATATCAAAGAATATAAAAAAACAACATTTAAAAATTGATTAGATGTTTATTTGAAAAAGTTCCATTGTAAAGATTGTATGCAATTATAAAAACATTAATTCAGATAAACATAGGGTCATTACAAATGCTTGTAGTCGAAGTATGCCATGAAATCAAATGTAAATATTGCTGGTTGCCGCTCTATTTGAATCAAACCACTGTTAATGTAAGAATGTATAGGTTATAAAAAAACTATTTACAAAGCTAACAAAAATAAGTTTAGTATATTTGGTTGCATATGTGGTGCAAGACTTTTTTTGCGCACATAGTACATGCCATTTTGAGTAAAGTATCATATACAAAACAAAAATAAATTAAGATTCATAAAAAAACAATGCCAAAATGAAGAAACAATAATATACGAAAGCCATAAAAATACAAAATAAATAAATGTAGGAATAAACAAACAAATCCATAAATAAACTTTCAACTAACACTTTTAACATTTAAATTTGAACATTTAATTAATAAAACATTGGTTACCTTTGAATTTTCTGCCAATTAAATATCATTTTGAGTAAAAGTTTAAAACACATATCAAACAATGGGAAAACCAGCAATGTACACCAAACAGTATAATATTACAATAATAAAAAGTAAATAAACTAAAGAACAGAAATTAAATGCAAAAATAAATCGAATAAAAATAAAAAAATCAAATTAGTCCGTATGAAACATTACCATTTACTGTTTTTACTTTATCATACGCAGTATGCTAAAGTATTGTAATCATGCGGAAAAAAAAAATTGAGATTTTAGCGGAAATAGGTCTTTTTGGGTCCCCTGAACATTTTTGACCAAGGTACAAAAAAATGTCTGTGTGTGTGTGTGTGTGTGTGTGTGTGTGTGTGTGCGTATGTGTGTACTCGATTTTTGTGGCGAGGGTTCCGGAGAAACTACTAAAGGTATCGGGACGAAAGTTCATATTTAGAAGTTTTATGACCAAACTTAGAGCTGAAAAGCTTTTGGTTCAAAAGGGTCCAAAGGAACTGGTAGTTTATTCTAAGCCTTTTTCAAGGATTTTGCAGATGAGCCGCCATTTCTGTAATTTCGTCAAAATAGTTAAATAATAAATTAAAGCAGACGAAATTTTGAATAATTTATGCCTATGGCATTTTTTGGTAAAATTAATAGTTTAGCTGCAAGACCAAATGCTATTTGATCGAGATCGGTGGCAAATGCATTGATATGAAGCTACATAGTAGCCAGGATTTTGACAAATATTTTTTTGTGCTGTCACTACAGAAATGTCTATGGCTGTCACCACGCTGTCACACTCGGAGAACCGCTATGGAATGTCATCTACAGTGTCATGAACGAATATAAATCTGTCAGAATTTGAATTAGCTTTTTAAACTTGACATTTCGTAGAAGTGGTATCAAGCTAACATTTTCTATACCGAAATAAAACCATTTTTGAATTTTTTTTAAATACGTATTTCTCAAAACGCAACACAAAAAACGTTGATGTCACTCCTGCCGAAAGCGCGACTCGCTCACATGCGACGACGACGCTCCGTCATCGGTGACGCGCCGCATCACCGCTCGTTGTGCTATTCCGTACTTTCGGCACTTGTGAGATAAACAACTATTATTCTGATGACAGTAGGTAGTGTCAAATGCTGATGCTTTGACAATACCTTCGATTGATACTATTGACTATCAAAATATCTGTCAAATCCTGGCTAACTAGTTTAATTTTAATGCAGACACGATTTATCTCAGTCAAATAGATTCTCATGCAGCTAAACTATTAATTTTATATATTGTATGATAAAGTCATGTGCCTGGCCACATCAGTTTTTTTTTTAGCAAAGTAAATGTTATTCCAAATAAAAAGTTTCCTTTGAAGTTAAGTATTTGTTTTTCAATTCTTTATAGAGTTACAGAAATGTAAACTACTAATAAAACAAAGAAAATAACAAATTGAAATTTATCACAAACAATAAAAGTACAAAGAAATCCCATGGAACTTTAAGTTACAGAAGTATGATATATTAGCAAAACAAAGGAAATTGAAAATTCATATGATATATATGACTGAGATGATATATACAAAAACAAAGATAAAATAACACATGAGAGCCATAAAAATAACAAAAAATAAATAAATTTAAGAATAAACAAAGAAATCCATAAATAAACTTTCAACTAAAACTTTTTACTGAGTAAAAACTTGAATGTGAGCATTTGATTAGAAAAAAATGTAATACAATTTTCAAAAAGTGAATATTAACAAATACTGCAATAAAAGTTTAATATTTAAGTTTGTTTTAATTTATAAAATCAGATTACTATAAAGACAGAAATGCTAGCTGCAATAAAAAATAGCTTGCTTTCTCAATTCCATAAAAAGTTAATCATTAAAAATATTACCAAAATAGAAATCTCAAAAATACTTAAATCAATATACTCAACCAGCCACACCGTTCCTCAATACAAAATAATTACACCCTATTTAAAAATATTCTAAGCAATGTTTTCTCTTCACCTTTTCTATATATCTTAATATTTTTAAGAATTCGTCCTTACTAAAAAAAAATGCTAGAGGAGATGTTCTTTATCAAACAGTTTATTTTATATTTTCTCTCTTTTCTAAATTTATGCAAGTTTTTGGTAGGTCAAACCTGATGTGAACATGATGTGGTAAAGAGGATAGGCAATTAATTATTTACCACCCTATGTCGCTGAAATTTGTATAATTTAATAAATTATCTCTACTTCAAATGAATTGATATTATGTAAAACTTCCACGTTTTTCATCTTCGTAAGACTATAATGGAATAAGTTTAATATAATTTATAAAAAGAATAACTGAACTAAACTTTAACTGGCAGTGATTATTTCAATTAATCTATTGATACTCTGACATTTGCTGCACAAATTAATTTTAATTTTGGAAAATTAATTTCCAGCCCATATTATAATTTACTTTTATAATCTACATATTTCTGTCACCATTTTAATGTCCCATAATAATTACTTTTTAAAGGTTTTCGCTCGTACACTTTTCCACGGATTTGTTTCTCTCTTTCTTCATATTACTCCAATACTGCTGTTTTCGTGTTCCTCAAACATTTCTATTCATATTGTCTGGTCCAAATCGCAGACTTTTCAAGCATGTTTTCCACGTACTCCCCTCTTAATCTTGCATTGGGCCACAGTCTTCATTGTGGATGTTTGTTGAACTGGCTACCTAATAAATTGGTAAAAAAATAAAATTAAAAGATGAATTGAATAAACAAATAAATCCCCATGATTTTTTGTTTGTTTTTCTCAGTAAAAAGTTTGATATAAAGTTATTTTGTTACAAAAGTTTGAAATATTAGCAAAACAAAGGAAAATACAAAATGAAAATTCATATCAAACTATGCAAAAACGAAAACAAAATAAATAAAAAAGAAAACCATAAAAATAATAATTTTAAGAACAAATAAGTCCATAAATATGAATAAATATGAACAAAATATGTAGATTCTATTGTTTTTTTTTTCTATCAAAAAAATTACACATCAAAATACATACCATTTCCACACTCTTCTCAAGGTTTTTGAAGGTTAGACTCTTCGACGTATTATATTATACCATTTGTTGATCTTTCGCTTTTGACAATTCATTTTCAACGCATTCATTCTCTCGGTCAATTCTGGGATGCACTTTGAACTTTGCCTTCGTGCGACTTCCTTGGTGCCTTCCGGAGAGGTTACCGTGAACGTTACGCGTGAAGATGCTCTTCGAAGTGTCATCGTCACATCGACAACGTCAACTTTAACTAAGCGCATAAATGTCCCTCTTCGGTTAGGCCCTTCCACCAGAATATATTCACTTTACTGTCACTTTCCGCCCCTCTAAACACCCAACGGCCATCTCGATATAGTCTACGATGGCACTTTCGATGAAAGAACTTGCTTTCGTCGATTTCTACAATCATGGACGTGCGATCTTCGTTTAGGCCACCAATTCTCGTAGGGTTATCATCGATTTCACTCGGAAAGTCGATTACCGTGTAAATAGAATCTGGTCCAAGGTTTACCTTTTGGGCAATACCGTTCCGAGAGCTATTCCTCGTCTGTATGTAAATCTTTTGCACAAGCTTTGCTATAGCTAAACGACTCTGAAAAAAAGCAATTGGTTCTATTGATGGACGTACTTGCATATTTATTTAATACAACAAAACAAAATCCACAGGTAATCTAACCTCAAACTTCTTCCGTGCAGGAAAATGGTGTTTAAGCCAAATCAGGGTTCTATCTGACACAAGTCACTGTCTTTTAACGTATCACTTGAATTAAGATGCCCGGTAACCAGTAATAAACACCTAGAAAAGGCTCTAAACACCATCGGTACTTATACGTTGTTGTATTGATACGCACTTGAACCCATACTTGAACCACAAACGTCATCTTAATGGTTCTTTTCTTCTTCTTCTTCTTCTTTGGTATATTGACCTTGTTATAGCCATTCAAACGGCAGTCGCAGCCAATGTAGATGAATATTTATATGCATTGTAATACCTTGTATATGCGATATACCGTATATGCCTTGTATGATCTAAGCACAGAGGGATCTAAGCTTTGCCACGCGGCCTTGCCTTAAATTTTGCATGGTATGGTTATTGTTTTGACAGATCGGTAGTACCAACCGACTTAACTTAGGGCCTTTTCATATCCAATGATAGTTGTCAATTCTCTAAAATCCCTAACGTACCTAAAATCGCAAAAAACATTCGGTTTAGTTAAACATATATCAAAATACGAAATATGATTGAGGTCGGCTGGAATACGTACATTTTTACGCTACGAAAGCACGCTTGTCCCTGGCGCATATCTATTATTTTCTGTTAGTAATTCTTCAAACTAAACCTAATTATAGTCGCGTAGTTGCCAGGGAACGCCTGCGACAACATTTTATCGCTACTCTGGCCGCTTTTTCAGCGATTTCGACCAAAACGATAGCAGTAAGACGAATAGCGTTGTCATTTGAGCATGATACGGAGGAACTGTCATTTTATTGAGCCGTCGTCATGGTGACTCTAGTAGAAGTACAGTCACAAAACGACAACCATAAATTTACTCAAATTGAAGGAAAAAAATACAAAAACTGGGCAAAATATCGACAAACAGATTGGCCTACGCCATAAAGCATTCTATTTTGAACAATAAATGCCGTGGTAGAGCGCCCATCGTTGCTTCTCCTAGGATCCTTTGAATACTTAAGCTCTGCAATTTTCGGCAGAGTGCCGAACGGAGTGTACCCACTCCAAAAGAATTTTGCAATGTAATTCAAACGGCGAAATTGCCGTACGTCGATTTTTCGCTAAAAATTAAGAGAAATGGGCGCTAAATCCGCAATTCACGAGTCTACACAGCAGCGAAACGGCATTTTGAAGGCAAAACCGCGGCCGCGGCCGCGGTTTTGCGGTTTTCGCGAAGACAGTCGCGAAAATCCAACCAATTGTTACTTCATTATTTGAAATTTAGTATTATTAGACTAGAAACGGGGCAGACCTAATAGGTCTGCGCATCGCCTAGACGGGTAGATCGCCGATTTCTGTAGTTCGCCGATTCGTAAAGATCGCCGATCCGGGCAGATCGCCGACTCGGTAGATCTCCGATCCGGGTAGATCGCCGATCCGGATAGACCGTTGATCCGGGTAAAACGCCGATCGGGGCAGATCACCGATCCGGGCAGATCGCCGATCCCTGCAGATCGCCGATCCGGGCAGATCGCCGATCCGGGCAGATCGCCGATCCGGATAGACCGCTAATCCGGGCATATCGCCGATTCGGGCAGATCGCCGATTAGGGCAGATCGACGATCCGGATAGACCGCTGACCGGGTAAATCGCCGATCTTTTTTTATAAAATGATGGTTTTAAACACGAAGCAATGTTTTTAAACACTACACAAAAAACATGTTTTAAACATGAAAAAAAATAAAAAATTAAAAAACTAAATCACTAAAAAAACATGTTTTAAATAAGGAATAAAAATTGTATTTTATATAGAACTCTTTTTATGAATAAATACAATACTTAAATAATTTTTGATTTTTTATTGATCCATGCATAAACATTTTTAAGACCCAGCATACTGATACAATGCTGATTAAATAATTAAATATGTTGTCCAAATTTCGTTACTTTAAAACAGACTGTTTTAAACATGTTTAAAACAAAATATTTGGTTTAAAACATGTTTAAAACAAAATGTTTTATACATTTTATACATGTTTAAAATAAAACGATTTCAACAAAATATTTGTTTTAAAACATGTTTTAAAACAAATGTTTTAGATCATAACAACCCTGATCCGGGTAGATCACCGATCGTATTTGAAATATTTTTACATTTCTTAATTCTAAGATTAATTTAAAACAGTAAGAATCATTTCTTTTATAAAATGAATAATTTTTGAATTAGTAACCAGGGATATTTTAAAAGCATTTTTTTTTTATTTTGAACGATATAAACATTTTTTTTTTATAAAATGATGTTTTTTAACGCAACATTGTTTTTACATACGACCGTATGTGCAACGTCCCTTACGTCACGGACTGCTTCGCTCGTATATCGCTTATCCACTTATAACAAACGTGTGCTTTTGACTGTGCGTTTGTGGTTTTTACGCACAACCTAGTGTCATAATGACAGATGCGCAAATATTAGATTAATTATTTGTCATTTTTGATACTATTTATATTTATTGAAATTTTCGGTCGTAGGTAAGTGCAATACTCGACCTGTAACATATATTGCATGGTCGTGAACATTTATGTTGAATTTGTATTGGAATTTTCGGTCGACATTTCAGACAAAGTTCTCCGTAGTTGCAATAGATGTCCCGCGAATAACGTCAAATATAGTCAAATGTTGTCACCCGACAAATATCCTTACCTTTATTTATTTGACATTTTTATACAATTTATTGAAATTGTCGGTCGTAGGTAAAAGTATGTACAATACTCGAGCTGTACACGCATATAACGTGCTCGTGAAAAATAACAAAACTCGCCGCTTCGCGGCTCGTATGTTAACTTTCCACTCACACATAATATGCTAGTTACAGCTTTTGTAATGTAATATATAATTAAACACTACGAAAAACACATGTTCTAAACATGAAATAAAACATGTTTAAAATTACATACAGAAAAGAAAACAAAATAGAAACATATTATAAATAACGAAAGTATTTTATTTGTCAGCATTTTAATCGGCGTCTTTTTATTCCTTATTTTACCTGCTACAACTGATATTGTATTACTATGCTTTCCGAACGTTTATACACAACACAACAAACTGTTTAAACATGTTTAAAAAAATTGTTCCAACAAAGTATTTGTATTAAAACATGTTAAAAACACCGTTTTAAAACAAACGACAAACGACGTTTTAAACATAACGACCGTTGGTATAAACAATTAATCAAATTTTTTCATATATTTTTAATATATACGGTGTTCATTTTTATTGAAAACTTGGTAACATTTGTTTCTAATAGAACACGCCATATATTTACACATTTTCTAATTCAAAGATCAATTCAAAGAATTTTTATATAAATCATTTTTTATAAAAATACATATTTTTCAGTTATAACCAACTAATCAAAACTCATGAAATTATATTTTAACCAAACAAATAAAAAATAAGAAAAAGGTAACAAAGTAAATAGAATTAAATTAAAAGTTGAAACTGCCAAATTAAAATAAATTTGTATGTATGTGAAAACACATAATTAATTTGAAGTTCAGAGGTTTTGCTTATAATTAAAAAATAATGAATTTTATTAAAAAATAATATATACAAAAAAATCTTAGAATTTATCTTAAAATTAAGAAAAGTAAAAATATACAGGGCGTTATTAGAAAAATAAAAGGTTACAACGTTCATTATAAAAGAAAAAACATTAAATGTATATTTATACGATAGCTTGTTTACAACAAAAAAAAACTTTTATTTGAAAAGTTTTTGAAATTGTTTACTGTCGGAGAATTATTTAAACATTCCGGTAATGTTGACTCACCGTGTATATTTGTATTTTCAGCCAGACTAAAAAAGTCGATATGTGACACATGATTAAAATGAAATCGGAAATGTTCGGTGAAAAAAAATATAAAAACAACAACTCAATTGCCACTATTAACATTTATGTTAACAGTGGCAATTGAGTAAAATAATATAATGGTCATATCAGAGATTAGTAAATAAAGATAGGAAGCGATGCGACCGTGTCGATATTAGCGCCATCTATCGTCTCAGATGTTAACTAACCGCTCTATGACGTGACTGAAATGTCATGTCTTGTTATGTCAAGTGTTCAAAACGCACTTTTTGAAAAATCATATTAATTCGATAATAGGGATGTGGCATTCTTTGCAATAATAAAAAATCAATCTTTGAAATTAGTCATCTGCATAGATTTTGGGTTTGCAGAGCCAAGTAATGGATGTTAAAAATTGGCCGAATTTACCTTTTGCAAGATGACACAAAGAACTATCACATATGAAGTGATCATTTTTCTGTCGAGCAATTCAAGAAACCATATCCGCGATTGCTTTTGAAATCAGGAACCTTTACTTTCTGCAGATAATACGGTCGCGCAAGCTTTCTCTTGTTATAGCTTAGTGTTGAATTACTTTAGTACCACTGTTCTTATTTGTTTTTGATATTTAATATATAATAAATAATGTACAACTAAGTTTTGTACCACCTAACGTCTCAGATGTTAACCAGTTAATAAAATGTGGTCGAATTTCACCATAGGTGACTTATGCGTGTTTCCTATCTTTTTTTACTAATCTCTGTGTCATATACATAATAAAAGCTCACCAATTCAGAGCGATGTTCAGTTCCTTTCACGTTTTGAACAACGATTATAATAAAAATACACTGAGGAGATCCATAAAACAATCATTACAAGTCGCCGGAATTTGTATTCCAATGTATTCTGTCAATACAACAAATGGAAGCAGTTGCAAGTCCAACAAAATCAAAACAACTATGTATTTATAGGTATAAGTGTAAAATACGAAATTAACATAAAAACTATATACTCAAATGTTTCAATTATATTGCAAACTTTATTTGGTGACCACAAAATAAATTTTCACCATTACTACAGTGAACTGTATTCAAATTATTACTACTAATAAAATAACCAAACAATCAAATATTATATACCAAATATAACCAATAAATATTAGTTGTATATTGCAGTTATCTGTAATACGTGTTGCGACTGTTATGTATTGTAGTTACCTGTAATATCTGTGTTACCGACCGTACGCATGGACATGTCACCTTGGTATAAGATGCTCAAAGATGGCTCAAAGTAACCGAATGTTGTAAAGTGAATAGAATAAACATTATAGTAAAGTGTTTCATTTGATAAAAAAACACAAGATCGCAACAATATTAAAATAAATAACATATTGCTTTACCAACCAACTGGATTTTGATGACAATATTTATTGTCCTTAAAGGAAAGTATAGTTTAAATCACTGTTTAGTATTATCCTTGATTATACCATAATATTAACCCATGCAACGAAGACTATCGTAACTCAGGTGCAATTCCTATGTAAGTTACTATAGTCTTTGTTTGAATGGGTTGATATATAACCAAGAGTTATTACACATACTTACCTACCTTCTGTATTAATTTACTAATGTATGCATAAACTACAATCTAGTTACTGCAAGTTTTGCAATGTTCGTTAAAAATCTGAATACATACTGTGTTAATTTCATGAGAACATATCAAAGAATATAAAATCCCAACTTATAAAAATTATTAGAAGTTTATTTGAGAAAGTTCCATTGTAAAGATTGTATACAATTATAAAAAAAAACATTAATTCAGATAAATATAATGAGAAATTAATAAACAAAGATCACAATAAAATAATACAAACTACAATTGAACTATGAATATTATGAAATCAGATGCATATAACAAAGAAACAATGTTTAACAAAGATAATAAAATTAAAATAAATAAATGCCTGTGAAACTTTGGGTAAAAAGTTTATCTATCAACAAACAATGGGAAAATCAGCAATTTACACCAAATTATTATATATTAATAAAATATATACTAATATTAATATATAATAATTATTATATATTATAATTATAAAAATAGCATAAAGTAAAGAACAAAATACAAAAATAAATTGAATAAAAATAAAGAAAACAAATAAGTCCATACGAAACGTTACTATTACTGTTTTGTTTTTAATACAGTACACTCTACCTAATCCAACTATGGTCTAAAGCTGAATCTTAGCGAAATGTACCCGCGCCCTAGATCGGGGAGTCCTCGTTGCATGTGACGTTAGAGGACCAATCACAGCGCGGTATTCGAGGAGTCCATGCGCACAGCGTGGCTATTTTCTCTCGGCATCAAAACATTGTTCAATTCAATTTTTGTAGCCGAGCGTATGTTCAGAGTTTTTATGTACGTTTGTTATTATTATTACGTTTATTATTGTTATTTTTGTTGCGTGTTGCAAACGCAGAGTTTAAAATGGAGCATGTGGACGTATTTATAAGTTTAGTTCAACAGAAACGGATCATTTATGACCTGAAATCGCCCCATTATAAAAATGTGTACCTCAGAAAACAGGCATGGGAGGACATCTCAAAGTCTATAAACTACCCCGGTAAGTTGTTTTCATGAATATAGTAAAATATTGTTTTGAAGTATATGTACCTGCAACAAAAACTTATTTATTTATACTTTTTTACAGTGGAAAAGTGTATGCAGAAATGGAAAGCACTCCGATACAAATATATGGGAGAAAGACGCAAATTAAAACTTCCCAGCGGAAGTGGTGCCCCTTCCTCAAAGTGTTCAAAGAGGTGGCACTACTACAATTACATGAATTTTTTAGATAATTACATTGGAGACAGCAGGTAAAATTATATTTTTATTATACGGCAATATATATGACCCAATATCCTTGTGTATATAGTTAGAGCAAATCATGTGTGATGTGCACTGCTTGCAATACACTACTGCTGGAGTGAGTTTCATTAGTTTTCCCGGTACTCCCTGGGTAACGTATTGGATAACACTCCGACAACTTGGGTGTTTCTTTTTTAGGTCTAGTACGATACCCAAAGAGTAGCCGAATGTAGCCCTGGTGTGACACTGTTGCTTATTTGCAAACTGTTGCACTCCCTACGCAGTGCATGCAAGTAATCATGTGTTATTCAATCCTAAGTGTTTTCTTTGTATTTACAGTACAGAAACAAGTCTGCAGTTTGTTACATTAGTGAGAGATCAGGCTCATCGGGTCAGCATATCAGATTCTCTCACAGACTCACTGAGTTGTAAGTTTTTTTTTTATATTTTAATCACTACATATAATACTATAGACTAAAAGTATATTTCATCTTATTTCAGCGGATGTGTTTATTGAGGATTTGTCTCAAAATGACGGTACCACTGAAAGTAACTCTGATGATATTATTGTGGACCTGGACAGCCTTACACCAAGTCCAGTCACAGACAGTCTCATCACCTCCACACCAGTGGATTTTGAGGAAATAGTTGGAGATTTTTCTACGCCCTCAACAGCTGCCATTTCAGCAGACCGAACAGAGGCCCCGTCCGGTACAAAAGTGACTTCACGAAAAAGTAATTTATAGATTTCTTAGTGAGACTTTCTTGTTAATGCATATATAGGTTTTAAAAATAACGTTACACGTGGGTGGGGTACCGTAGTACTAACTTAAGCCAAGAGTGGGCTCTTAAATCATTCCTAAAAATTATACATTACGGTATATACCTTCACAATATTAATATTGTTTTCTCTATATTTAAGAATCGGCATCATCTAAAATAGAAGATTTGTTGAGATTGGAGTTGACGGGGCAGCCTACTGGAAAATATGACACTCCTGCACCTCGGCAGGACCTAAATGGCACAGAGCACTTTTTTATGTGCATGGCTAAGGAGGTGATGAAACTGCCTGAGCAGACGCAAGACAAAATTAAATTAGATATACATGAACTATTATATCGTGCTAAATACAATGTTTTGTAATTTTGAGGTTTTTTCTAGAATGTTATCTATTTTGTACCTTTTTTTTAGTTTGTCCATTTAGTTTTATTTCGTAGTAGTATATTTTTTGTGTAGATATTTAATAAATTAGTTTATATATAAATGTTTGTTTTTATTTTTTCATTGTGCTTACACATTTTAAAACAAAAAACAATTTGTCATATATAATAAGAAAACCAAAATGGTGCATGACGGCTTGGGAGTGGGAGTTCCGCAGGATTGATCCTTTTATCTATATACAGGTGTGGCATAAAGGCTGCATAAACTGAAAGGGGTTGTAGGGTACAGTTGCAAAATAGGAGAAAAATTCTTGCAAACGTGACCGAAAACTACCGCGCGCTACAACTTGCAAGCAGTTGTACCCTACAACTGGTCAATAAAGTCATTTCCAGAAAAGAGCCATTTAGACATTATGCTGAATCAAAAAGAAATAAACTGGATTATTTATTTATTGCTAGTTACAAAAACTGTTTAATTAATTTTCATGTAGCCCCACACATAAGTTGGAATGGTTTTTAGAACCTCAAGGAACACTACCAGGAGCCTGTGAGTGCAAGTGGCCATCGCATTTACGAGAAGTTCTTGTTCCGTGAGGATATCTTCTAGGCCAGGCTTTTCTCATGCCCCAGAAGGAAAACTCAGGCATATTTAGTACAGGTGTTTGATCGGGAAATGAATAGCCTAATTAATCCTTTAGTTATAAAAATGATCACTAAGAAACGCACTTTTCTTTTTAATTCAAGCTAGTGCCTAAACAGCTTTCTTTCAGATCACGACAGTGATTAGGATATATGCAGTAGCTAGTTCTATTCTCTAATTGGGGTTGTAGTTACCGATCACTTATTTTGGGACTGAGGTTCCGAAACAGAAACAAATTAAAATAAAGAAAATGTATAATTTATTAAATAAAATATTAACCTATTAAATAAACAAAACATAATTTATTAAATAACATTTAACTACTAAATAAACAAAATATAATTTATTACAAAACATTAAACTAGTAAATAAACAAAATATAACTTAATAAATAAAATATTAAATAAACAAAATATAATTTATTAAATAACATATTTAACTACTAAATAAACAAAATATAATTTATTACAAAACATTAAACTAGTAAATATACAAAAATTAAACTATTCAATAAACAAAATATAATTTGTTTAATAAAATATTAAACTAATAAAATATTTATTAAATAAAACTGATAAACTTACTAAATATAACAATATATTATTTTGTTATAAAAACAAAATATATCTCATATTTAGCATTTAAGGAAACGGGAATTTTAAGAAGTACTCAGCAAACTCATTTCGAATCACTTCCGTGGACCGGGAATAAGTGTTGGTGCCAGCTTTTGTAACTTTCTTGTATGCCTTGGCATCACGATTAGCATTAGACGGAACACTATGTGCACTATGGCTGTTTAAATAGTTGTGAAGGCAAACCGTTGCTTGGATTATTTTCACAACACCTTCTCGCTTGCACAAAATAGGCTTTTTATATATCCTAAATCGGGCAGACATTATGCCAAAGCAGTTTTCAATCATCCTTCGCGCACGTGATAAACGATAATTAAAATTTTCTTTTTTGTGCTCCAACGGTCCTCGTCTCCCAGGGTAAGGCCGCATTAAATAAGGCGTTAATGGGAACGCTTCATCACCTACTATTACATACGGCATTGAAGTTGAACAGCCTGGTAGAGTTCTGTTCGGTGGAATTGGCAATCTATTTGTTGCCAATGCACAACCTAGTTGAGAATTTTGAAATATACCGCCATCACTCTGCCGACCAGACGCTCCAATGTCCACAACTGTGAAGTTGTACTTCGCATCACATAATGCTAGAAGAACCAAACTGTGACAGCCTTTGTAGTTAAAATTCTCCGATCCACTATTTGGAAAAGCCTGAAATAATATTATTGTTTAGAGAACAAATAGTTTCCATTAAAAAGTGTGCCACACAAATCATTCTGGCTGTAAAAGCATTCCAGTCCGAGAGCCAGCAACGGATTTCGTTACACCATAGAGCATACAGCTAGAATGTTCATAGTCTCCCCTTGTAACATAATATAATAAGATAATCGCAAATCTGGCACGCAAGCGGGAGTGGCACTTGCCGCGCTTGTATTTTTAAAAGGAAAGAAAAATAATAATTGTTATAATCATTCTGACGCTTTGGGATATCAATGTTGGGAACGTTTCAACAGTAGAAAAAAATTGCCAGACCGGTGGGTGGGTGGAAAGTGGGTGCAAGAGGCGACCAAAGTGGTGCGCAAGATTGCACTTTTTGCACATTTAAAGTAAAATTATCAGGTTGATTATTATTAAATACATTCCCACAAAGTAATCTTGCCAATGCCGGAGCCACAAAACTATTAATTAGTGATAGAATCATGATTCATGCCGAATATTATGACAGTAGCTTTGCATAATAATGATCTATATTGAATAATGAAGTCATTATTCAAAAGAACTACCATTATTATACAAAGCTACAGTTATGATAATATTTAGCATGAATCACGATTCAATCGCTAATTAATAGTCTTGTGGGTCCGGCGGGGTGTTTCAACTGGAATTTTAATCTGGCATCGGGAAGATTACTTTGTGGGGATGTATTTAAGAATAATCAATCAAACCCAACCTGATTATTTTACCGTAAATGTGCCAAAAGTGCAATTTTGAGCGCCACTTAGGTCGCCTCTTGCACCCACTTTCCACCCACCCACCGGTCTGGCAATTTTTTTCATCACTTGAACCGTTCCCAACTTTGATATTCCAATGCAACAGACTGATTAAATAATTTAATTAAATTTCTTCACTGTTTAAAAATACATGAGGGTATAAGTCACCCAGACGGTAGCCAGAATTTTATTGTTATGGTACAAGGAACGGATTATGAAAGTTCTATGTGCAAAAAGTGCAATTTTGTACGCCACTTTGGTGGCCTCTTGCACCCTCATTGCACCCACCCACCAGTCCGGCAATTTTTTTCTTCACTTGAACCATTGTCAAACATTCATATACCGAAGCGTCAGACTGATTATAATAATTTAATTTACAGTGATACCTCGAGATACGAGTGCTTTAACATACGAGTTATTTGAGATAGCTGTCGAGAGAGCAAAGTTTTGTTTTGAAATACGAGCGATATTTGAGATACAAGGAACGACCTGTGCCTCGTGCATTATTATTATTTGAGATACGAGCAAACTGACATACGAGCAAGGTTACGTTGGTTACGGAACGAATTAAACTCGTATCTCAAGGTATCACTGTATTATTCTTTTTCAACGTTTGAAATAATAGTGAGGCCAAATCCACCTCCGCACAGTAGCCAGATTTGCGATTATGTTATTGTTACGCTGCAACGGACAGACTATGAAAGTTCTAGCCTGATTAAAAATAATGTAACAAAAATCTTGGACTATTTACCTGAATTATAACATGTTTCCCATCAAGGGCACCGATGCAGTTGGGGAAGTTCCACTTCTCTTCAAATTCCGTGGCAATTTCTAACAAGTATTCCTCGGTTAATGGTTTTATAAAAACTTGACTTAACCTCGTCCATAAAGCTGCGCACACCTCCATAATAATATATGGGACAGTGCTTTTCCCTATAAACTCAAATCTAACATATTGCGGTCTACAAAAAAAAAACTACTCTTACCTATACGGAATAAGTATGTCATCGATACCATGCTATCTCCGGTGGCCAAATATCTACAAGTAATAGCATTAGTCATATAAACCACCATATAAATATATTTTCTTTTTATAAACCTAATAAAACATACCTTAATGTTAATGCTAAACGTTCTGACGGTTTTATTACGTTATGAACAGTTTCCTTTTTTAGGTCATCATGGACATAACCCAATAACTTGTCAAAAAGGGCAGGGCTCATACGGTAAAAGTTAAAAAATGTTTGTGTATCGGTCAACCGCATCTCAATTGTTAGGTTATGAAACGCTCCTTCCCTATTTTTTTGTCCAAGCCAATTTGTCTGGCGTCGTCTTGTTGTCTCCTTCCAATATAGATATGTAAGACATAATATTCTTCTTCGCCGGCGAATATTATAATTGTTGTCCATTGCGTCCAATTTCACCCACGAGAGTATTTACTTATCTACGATCAAGCTCGGCGATATCTTCGCGGCGCGACCGGCGACACGACAAAAATCCTTTAAGACGAAGCCTGGGAATACCGCGGCGCGAAACTAACCGATCTTAGCTGGTCTTGGCCGCGGGTACACTGCGTTAAGACACAGCTGAATACAAACTATCCCGTAGTCCGAGCGGCCTAAAACTCTGCACTACCTCGTAATCTGAACGCCCCACCTGTTTTTTAAAGCTGAAAAATCATAGTATGCCCTTGCTATCAATGGGCAACATTGTACTCCGAACAACTCATTAGTCCGAATGGGGGTGTGCAAAAATGAATTCGAATTTGCGAGAGTGTACTGTATTTGCTTTCCAAGTAAAAGCCTTCGCTTGAAGGTATTTATTGTACAATTCCTTATAAAGCATTGTAAGAACAAAGAAAACCCATCAAACTGTAAATTATTTCCTTAGAATGTAAATGCAATTCTGTGTAAAGCATCGTATACAAAACAAAGATAAAAATTAAAAAAATAAATAAATAATTAAAATTTAAAATTAAAATTCATATATGAAATAATGCATGAAATAATATGCAATATATGAAAGCCATAAAAATAATACAAATTAAATAAATGTAGGAATAAACAAACAAATCCATAAATAAACTTTCAACTGAAACTAAAAAAACATTTAAATTTGAACATTTGATTAGTAAAACTTTTTTTGTTTTTATAAAATTACGGTGACATAATAAAACACATATCCAACAATGGGAAAACCAGTAATGTACACCAAACAGTATATATTACACTAATAAAAAGAAAATAAACTATAGAACGCAAGCTAAATGCAAAAATAAGTTATTATAAAAACAATGGAAGTACAGAAAGAAATCCCATGAAACTTTAAGTGATTATTTTCTTAGAAAGTACATGTCATTCTGCGTGAAGTATGATTATTCACAAAATTACAGAAGTGTGATATATTAGCAAAACAAAGAAAAATGAAAATTCATATCAAACTACAAAAACAAAGATAAAATAACACATGAGGGCCATAAAAATAATAAAAAATAAATAAATTTAAGAATATACAGAGAAATCCTTAAATAAACGTTTTTTCGCTGAGTAAAATGGGGCATATGGAGTTGTATTTATATTTTCATTTAAATTTCTAAACCAAATTGGGTGAACATTTAAATATGAACAATTGATTAATAAAAATTTGGATACAATTATCAAAAAGTGAATATTAACAAATACTACAATAAAATTTAATATTTAAGTATGTTTTAATTTATAAAAACAGATACTTATAAAACAAAAATGCTAAGTGCAATAAAAAAACAGCTTGCTTTCTCAATTCCACAAAAAGTTAGTCATTAAAAATATTACCAAAATAGAAATCTCAAAAATACTCAAATCAATAAGCTCAACCAGCCACACCATTCCTGAATACAAAATAATTTTAAGAATTTGTTCATATTAAAACAAAATGCTTGAGGAGACGTTCTTTATCAAACTTAGTTTATTTTATATTTTCTCTCTTTTCTAAATTTATGCAAGTTTTTAGTAAGCCAAACCTGACGTGAACATGATGTGGTAAAGAGGACAGGCAATTAATTATTTACCACCCTATGTCACTAAAATTTGTATAATTCAATAAATGAACCTACTACTAAATGAATTGATATTATATAAAACTTCTACGTTTTTCATCTTCGTAAGACTATAATGGAATAAGTTTAATATAATTGATAAAAACAATATCTGAACTAAACTTTAACCGGCAGTGATTAATTCAATTAATCTATTGATACTCATTGATTGACATTTGCTGCACAAATTTATTTTAAGTTCGGAAAATTCATTTCTAGCCCATTTTATAATTTACTTTTATAATCTACATATTTCTGTCACCATTCTAATGTCCCATAATAATTATTTTATGTAGGTTTTCTCTCGTACACTTTTCCACGGATTTGTTTCTCTCTTTCTTCATATTACTCCAATGTTGCTGTTTTCCTGTTCCTCAAACATTTCTATTCATATTGTCTGGTCCAAATCGCAGACTTTTCAAGCACGTTTTCCACGTACTCTCCTTGTTGATCTTGCATTGGACCACACAGTCTTCATCGAAGATTTTTGTTGAACTGGCTACCTAACAAATTGGTAAATAAATAAAATTAAAAGATGAATTTAATAAACAAATAAATCCCCATGATTTTTGTTTGTTTTTTAAATGTTTTTCTGAGTAAAAAGTTTGATATAAAGTTATTTTGTTACAAAAGTTTGAAATATTAGCAAAACAAAGGAAAATACAAAATGAAAATCCATATCAAACTATGCAAAAGCGAAAACAAAATAAATAAAAAAGAAAACCATAAAAATAATAATTTTAAGAACAAATAAATCCATAAATATGAACAAAATAAGCAGATTCTGTTGTTTTCACTTTGATCAAAAAAATTACACATCAAAGTACATACCAAACTTGATTCCGCACACTTCTCAATGTTTTTTGAAGGTTAGACTCGTCGACATATTATATTATCACCATTTTCGATCTTTCGCTTTCGGCAATTCAAGCATTAATTCTCTCGCACAATTCCGGGATGCAGTTTGAACTTTCCCTTCGTGCGACTCCCTTGGTGCTTTGCGGAGAGGTCTTCCGTGAACATAGCACCTAAAGAAGCTCTTTGAAGTGTCATCTTTATATTTTCATCGACCTCGATCCTCTTCGATTAAGCCTATCCACCAGAATACATTCACTGTCACTTTCCGCATCTCTAACCAACCAACGGCCATCCCGATATAGTCTACGATGGCACCTTCGATGAAAGAACTTGCTTTCGTGATCATTGATTTCACTCACAAAGTCGATTACCGTGTAAATGGAATCTGGTCCAAGTTTTACCTGGTCGACTATATTTTGCCGAGAGCTCTTTCTACACAATCTTAGCTAAAGTCAAACGACTCTGAAAACAGGAAACATTTTAAATCAACAAACAAAATTCTACAGGTCATCTAACCTGAAAGATACTAACGCTTCTTCTTTCGTGCAGGAAAATGGTGTTTAAACCAAATCACTGGCTCCTTTCTAACACCAGTCACACTGTCTGAACTTATATCACTCGAATTAATATGCCCTAAGGTTATAACAGATTCCAGGGAACCATAACCACAAAGCTACACCCACCTCATGACTAAAATGAATATTCCTTACCGGTCTTGACGCGTTTTTTCTAAATATTTGCGTGGTGTTATGTTTCTGTCAACAGGGGCCCCAGCATGACGGGTTTGTAGGGTGGGATTGTTGGGAACAGCTGTTCTCTAGACTCACGCATGCGCAAATCAAAATATCGTCAATAAAATCAAATATAGTCAAATGTTGTCACCCGACAAATATCCTTACCTTTATTTATTTGACATTTCTTATACAATTTATTGAAATTGTCGGACGTAGGTAAAACTATGTACAATACTCGAGCTGTACACTACACGCATATGAAAATCGTGAAAAATAACAAAACTCGCCGCTTCGCGGCTCGTATGTTCATTTTCCAGTCACACGGACACGTAATATGCTAGTTACAGCTTTTGTAATGTAATATACTATTAAACACTACGCAAAACACATGTTCGAAACATGAAACAAAACGTGTTTAAAATTACATACAAAAAAAAAAACAGAATAGAAACATATTTTAAATAACGAAAATATTTTATTTGTCAGCATTTTAATCGGCGTCTTTTTATTCGTTATTTTACCTGCTACAACTGATATTGTATTACTATGCTTTCTGAACGTTTATACACAACACAACAAACTGTTTAAACATGTTTAAAAAAATTGTTCAAACAAAGTATTTGTTTTAAAACATGTTAAAAACACCGTTTTAAAACAAACTGTTTTAAACATAACGACCGTTGGTATAAACAATTAATCAAAATTTTTCAAAAGTGCCGAAACAGTTAAACGTAAAGAATTTTAAGTTTTTTTTTGTTTTACAGGAAAGAACTATCAGCTAAATATATTTTTAATATATACGGTGTTCATTTTTATTGAAAACTTGGTAAATTTTTTTTTCTAAAAGAACACGCCATATATTTTTACATTTTCTAATTCAAACATCAATTTAAAGAATTTTTTATATAAATCATTTTTCATAAAAATACGTTTTTTTTTTTTAGTTATAACCAACTAATCAAAACTCATGAAATTATATTTTAACCAAACAAATAAAAAATAAGAAAAAAGTAACAAAGTAAATAGAATTAAATTAAAAGTTGAAACTGCCAAATCAAAATAAATTTGTATGTGAAAACACATTAATAATTTGAAGTTTCAGAGGTTTTGCTTATAATAAAAAAATAATGAATTTTATTAATACATACAACAAAATCTTAGTATTAATCTTAAAATTAAGAAAAGTAAAAATATACAGGGCGTTATTAGAAAAATAAAAGGTTACAACGTTCATTATAAAAGAAAAAACATTAAATGTAACTACCAAATAAAATAAATTTGGATGTATCAATGTATGTGGAAACACATCCTTAATTTGAAGTTCAGGGGCTTTGCTTATAATTAAAAAATGACGAATTTTATAAAAAAATAATACTACAAAAAATTCTTAGAATTAATCTTAAAATTAAGAAAAGCAAAAATATACAGGGTGTTCTTAGAAAAATAAAAGGTTACAACATTTTCATTATAAAAAAAAACATTTAATGTATATTTATACGATGGCTTGTTTACAACAAAAAACTTTTATTTGAAAAGTTTTTGAAATTGTTTACTGTCGGAAAATTATTGAAACATTCCGGTAATGTTGACTCACCGTGTTTATTTGTATTTTCAGCCAGACTAAAAAAGTCGATATGTGACACATGATTAAAATGAAATCGGAATTGTTCGGAGACAATATTACTTCAAAAAATACAAAAGCAACAACTCAATTGCCACTATTAACATTTATGTTAACAGTGGCAATTGAGTAAAATAATATAATGGTCATATACATAATAAAAGCTCACCAATTCAGAGCGATGTTAAGTTCTTTTCACGTTTTGCACAACGATTATAATAAAAATACACTTTGAGGTTAATGGAGATCTATAAAACAATCATTACAAGTCGCCGGAATTCCAATGTATTCTGTCAATACAACAAATGCAGTTGCAACAAAATCAAAACAACTATGTATTTATACGTATAAGTGTAAAATACGAAATTAACATAAAAACTATATACTCAAATGTTTCAATTATATTGCAAACTTTATTTGGTGACCACAAAATAAATTTTCACTATTACTACAGTGAACTGTATTCAAATTATTATTACTAATAAAATAACCAAACAATCAAATATTATATACCAAATATAACCAATATATATTAGTTGTATATTGCAGTTATCTGTAATACCTGTGTTAGCGACTGTTATGTATTGTAGTTAAATGTAATATGTGTTACCGACCGTACACATACAATACGCATGTATTGTAGTTACCTGTAATATCTGTGTTACCGACCGTGCGCATGGACATGACACCTTGGTATAAGATGCTCAAAGTAACCAAATGTTGTAAAGTGAATAGAATAAACATTATAGTAAAGTGTTAGTTTCATTTGATAAAGAAACACAAGATCACAGCAATATTAAAATAAATAACATATTGCTTTACCAACCAACTGGATTTTGATGACAATAATTATTGTCCTTGAAGGAAAGTAGTTTAAATCACTGTTTAGTTTATCTTTGATTATACCATAATATTGACCCATGCAACGAAGACTATCGTAACTCAGGTGCAATCCCTCTGTAAGTTACTATAGTCTTCATTTGAATGGGTTGATATATAACCAAGAGTTATTACACATACTTACCTTTTGTATTAATTTACTAATGTATGCATAAACTACAATTTAGTTACTGCAAGTTATGCAATGTTCGTTAAAAATCTGAATACATACTGTGTTAATTTCATGAGAACATCAAAGAATATAAAATACCAACTTTTAAAAATTATTGGAAGTTTATTTGAGAACGTTCCATTGTAAAGATTGTATTCAATTATAAAAACATTAATTCAGATAAATATATTGAGAAATTAATAAACAAAGATCACAATAAAATAATACAAAGTACAATTGAACTATGAATATTATGAAATCAGATGCATATAACAAAGAAACAATGTTTAACAAAGATAATAAAATTAAAAGAAATAAATTAATCCCTGTGAAACTTTGGGTAAAAAGTTTATCTATCAACAAACAATGGGAAAATCAGCAATTTACACCAAATTATTATATATTAATAAAATATATACTAATATTAATATATAATAATTATATATTATAATTATAAAAAGAACATAAACTAAAGAACAAAATACAAAAATAAATTGAATAAAAATAAAAAAACAAAAATTCATATTAAGCAATGTAAGAATAAATAAAACCCATGAAACTGTAAGTGATTATTTCCTAAGATTGTAAATGCCATTCTGTGTAAAGCATCGGATACAAAACAAAGATAAATTAAGATTCATGTATAAAATAATGCATGAGAAAATATGCAATATATGAAAGCCATAACAATAATACAAAATAAATAAACAAATAAATCCATAAATAAACTTTCAACTAAAACTTAAAAAAAACATTTAAATTTGAACATTTGATTAATAAAACTTTTGACTTTTCTTCCAATTAAATATCATTTTGAGTAAAAGTTTCATATAGTTATTTGTTTTTATAAAATTACAGTGAAAAATAAAACACATATCAAACAATGGGAAAAGTAATGTACGCCAAACTGTATATATTACACTAATAAAAAGTAAATAAACTAAAACACACAAGCTAAATGCAAAAATAAATTGAAAAAAAAATCAAATGAGTCCTGAAACATTACTGCTTGTTTTAGTAATGTAAATGTTATGCCGAATAAGAAGTTTCCTCTGAAGTTATTTGTTTTTCAATTCTTTATAAAGTTACGGAAATGTAAAATATTAATAAAACAAATAAAGTAACAAATTATAATTCATCACAAACAATAGAAGTACAAAGAAATCGCATGAAGTGATTATTTAATATAATATATAATAAAATTATATATAATTAAAATTAAATGTAATATAATTAATAAATTTAATATTTAAGTTTGTTTTAATTTATAAAAACAGATACTTATAAAAACAAAAATGCTAGCTGCAATAAAAAACAGCTTGTTTTCTCAAGTCCATAAAAAGTTAGTCATTGTAAATATTACCAAAATAGAGATCTCAAAAATACTCAAATCAATATACTCAACCAGCCACACCGTTCCTGAATACAAAATAATGACATCCCAATTTAAAAATATTCCACGCCATGTTTTCTCTTTACCTTTTCTATATATCTTAATATTTTTAAGAATTTGTTCGTATTAAACAAAAAAAATGTTAGAAGAAACGTTCTTTATCAAACTTAACTTATTATATATATTTTTTAGTTTTTAGTAGGCCAAACCTGATACGAACATGATGTGGTAAGCAATTAATTATTTACCACCCTATGTTGCTGAGCTTGATCACTAAAGTTCAACCAAATTTGTATAAGTTAATAAATGAAATATTACTTTAAATGAATTGATATTATATAAAACTTCTACGTTTTTCATCTTTGTAAGACTATAATGGAATAAGTTTAATATAATTTATAAAAACAATATCTGAACTAAACTTTAACTGGCAGTGATCAATTCAATAAATCTCTTGGTACTGTGTGACATTTGCTGCACAAATTTATTTTAATTTCGGAAAATATATTTCTGTCACCATTCTAATGTCTCATAATAATTACTTTATATAGATTTCTCTCGTACACGCTTTCCACGAATTGCCTATATTTTCCATCAAACCGATTCATTTCTGTATTCCGGTTGTTATTTTTTCTTTACAGAGATTGTATTTCTTGATGAAGATCGGTTGGTCGGTTGCTTCTTTCTTCATATTCCTCCAATGCTGTTGATTTCGTGTTCCTCAAACATAGTTATTCCTCAAATAAGAAGATGATTATATTCTGATAATTTTCTTTGACCCCTGCGTATAATAAAAACCTATAAGCAAAGACAATATTTTAAAATTCTATTTATTAGAATGCTTTATCTTTTCAATTCCTAAAAGTTACTGCCGTTTGAAATATTAACAAAATAATAAAGAGTAAAGAAAATTGTGCAGTGAGGAATACATTCATTAAAACAAATGGGTCTAACATCTTAAAGAATTCAAAATTTCCATAAGTCCTGAGGAAACTTTTTACTCACCATGACATTTACTTTCTAAAAACTGAGTAAATAGTTTTAGTTCTGTATATAGTTTCAGTTCTGCATATAGTGAATCATACCGCCATTTCAATTTATTGATCTTAATCGACTTATTGAATGAATCGTTAGGAAATTGCTGCAATTATAACTTGTTGTTTGATCTTTGTTCTTTAGAAAAAGAATCCGCTTTCATTATTAAAATTTATTCATATTTTATGGTAACTTCAACATAACCTCACTTTGTATAAATTTAAAGACACAAAGAAGAAAAATACCATTTTACGATTGTTTCGTAGAAAATATAAAATAGCACATAACGAAATTATTAATAAATATGTAGTCGGTACTTACTGTCAGTCTTTTGTGTCCATATCAATTATCAGAAGCGTAAAGTTCTAAAGGGCCAGGTGAAATGTTCCCTCCAACCGCAGTACGGTATAATTCTCCTTCGGGCAATTCTAAAATTTGTGACAAAAAGCACATGTACTATGTATATAGATTAATTTTTCAATGAATTACAAATATGTAAAAAAAAAACACAGAAAAAGTAATCAGATAAAAACAAATTAGGTACTATTTTATTTACTTACTTTGAAAGTTCTTGAAACAACGTGCGTGTATGCAACCAACATGACAGCAAACGGATAAACTCTCACATCCATCAAAATACATACCAACGTTGTTTCCACATTCTTCTCAAGGTTTTTGAAGGTTAGACCGAAGAGTCTAACTAAAGCAAAAGATCAACAAATGGTGATAATATATTACGTCGAAGAACGTAATATATTATCACCATTTGTTGATCTTTTGCTTTTGACAATTCAAGCATTACTCCTATCGGACAATTCCGGGATGCAGTTTGAACTTTGCCTTCGTGCGACTCCCTTGGTGCTCTCCGGAGAGGTCTTCCGAGTGGCCTTCCGTGAACGTAGCGCCTAAAGAAGCTCTTTGAAGTGTCATCTTTATATTTTCATCGACCTCGATCCTCTTCGATTAAGCCTATCCACCAGAATACATACACTGTCACTTCCGCATCTCTAACCAACCAACGGCCCACTCGATATAGTCTACGATGGCACCTTCGATGAAAGAATTTGCTTTCGTGATCATCGATTTCACTCACAAAGTCGATTACCGTGTAAATGGAATCTGGTCCAAGTTTTACCTGGTCGACAATATCCTTCCGAGAGCTGTTTCTGCACAAGCTTAGCTAAAGTCAAACGACTCTGAAAAAAGGACACATTTTAAATCAACAAACAAAATTCCACAGGTCATCTAACCTCAAAGATACTAACGCTTCTTCTTTCGTGCAGGAAAATGATGTTTAAAGAAAATCAGGCTCCTTTCTAAAACCAGTCACACTGTCTGTTTGAACTTATATCACTCGAATTAATATGCCCTAAGGTTATAATAGATTCCAGGGAACCATAACCACAAAGGTATACCCCCCTCATGACTAAAATGAATATTCCTTATACCGGTCTTGACGGGTTTTTTGTAAATATTTGCGTGGTGTTATGTTTCTGTCCACAGGGGCCCCAGCATGACGGGTTTGTACGTTGGGAACAGCTGTTCTCTAGACTCACGCATGCGCAAATCGAAATATCTAGATCGCGCGAATTTGGGCGGTTTTTCCACATACCGTTTCAAATTTTAAAGCCCGGAGTTAACGCGCGTTTTATATAGAGTCGATATTAGCGTACTTTTTGAGTAAAATGTCGTCGCCCGAGAAGGAAATGAAACTCCGGGCGTGATTTTGTGCGTCCTGGTGGCGGAAATACTCACGGTTTGTGCGTCCTTTGACGGCGCGGGCGAAGATACGCTAATCTTCATCGCGAATCGGCCATTTATAGCGGAAAATTCTTCGTAGAGTTACCTGGGGATGCCGGCGATCGTTTTATTTTGATTTTGGCGTCCGATTTACGACTATATGCGGTAAAATTGACGTGCGGTCGCTTAACTGGGCTTAGCTTCAGCCATTTCTGGCCATTTTGTCGCCGTCAAAGAGAGTACTGTCAATTTGTTGATGGTTGGCATGGCGACGCGAATCGATAGTACATTCTCAAAATAAAAAGCAAAAATTTAGTCAAATTCCAAAATTTTTTTTCGAAAATGCGGCCAAAAATCGACGAAGTAAGGAGCCTAAGCACTGTAGTTTCGCGTCCTGTTGCCATTTCGGGCGTTTCGAGCGCACATTTTCGCTTCTTCGAGGAGTAGACTCTTCCCCCAATCGGCCTCATTTTGAAAACTTGCTCTCTTGAGTGTGAGTCACGTTTAGTATATTAAGACTAGAAACGGGGCAGACCTAATAGGTCTGCGCATCGCCTAGACGGGTAGATCGCCGATTCGGTTAGATCGGCGATGCGGGTAGAACGTCGATGCGGGTAGAACGCCGATACGGGTAGAACGCCGATGCGGGTAGATCGCCGATCCGGCATCCGGGTAGAGCGCAGATCCAGGTAGATTGCCGACTCGGTAGATCTCCGATCCGGGTACATTGCTGAACCGGGAAGCCCGCCGATCTGGGCAGATCGCCGATCCTGGTAGATCGCTGGTCCGGGTAGACTGCCGATCTGGGCATATCTCCGATCCGGGCAGATCTCCGATCCGGGTAGACCCCAGATCTGGGTAGATCGCCGATCTTGGCAGATCGCCGATCCGGGTAGTTCGCTGATCCAGGTAGGTCGCCGAACCGGATAGATCGCCGATCCGCGTATATCGCTGATTCGGTACAGCAAAGTAGCGTCTTCGTCGCGACTTTGTATATTGTGTATATCGCGTGTATATCTGTAGGTTCTCACCGATCTGTCGTACTGGGCAAAGTCGCGCAAGCGCGACTTTGCCGTATACAGTGCTCGCAATAATTATTTAACATTTTGACAATCAAGAATTGATTTTCAAAATGTTTGAAAAATAAAAGAACACAAATCTAATACAACCATGTAAAAAGTTTCATATGGTTTTTTGCTTTCATTCAAAGCGTAAAACAAATGTGTGATCCTTTTTGTCAGGGGATAACCTCCTTATTTTTGAATTATAAGCAGGGATGTTATAAAAACATTTTTGTTATTTTGAAGGAAACAAACGTTTTTTTATAAAATGATGTGTTTAACAGAACAATGTTTTTAAACACTACGCAAAAAACATAAACATGAAATAAAACTTGTTTTAAATCACATACAAAAAAAGCAGAATAAAAACATCACGCAAAAATTTTATTTGTCAGCATCCTTTTCATCAAACTGTTTAAACATGTTTAAACAAAATAGTTCAAACAAAGTATTTTACATGTTAAAACACAGTTTTAAACAAACTGTTTTAAACATAACAACTGTTGGTATAAACAATTAATCAAAATTTGTCAGAAGTGCCGAAACAATTAAAGGGAAAGAATTTTCAAAAAATTTTCTAACAGTTTTTTTTTGTTTTAAAGAAGGTATCAGGTAAATATATTTATAATATATACGGTGTTCATTTTTATTAAAAACTTGGTAACATTTTTTTCTAATACAACAATCATTTTTTTATAAAATTGCATATTTTTTAGTTGTAAGCAATTAATCAAAACTCACGAAATTACATTTTAACAAAACGCATTAAAAATTTAAAAAAATAAGTAAAAAGTAACAAAAAAATTAAATAGAATTAAATTAAAAGTTGAAACTGCCAAATTAAAATAAATTTGTATGTATGTGGAGACACATTCTTAATTTGGGGTTTTGCTTATAATTAAAAAATAACGAATTTTATTAAAAATAATACCTACAAAAAATTATGTTTTTTTATAAAATGTTTTTTAACGGAACAATGTTTTTAAACACTACGGAAAAAATGTTCTAACTTCTAAACATGAAATAAAACATGTTTTAAATCACACACAAATAAAACAGAGATTGAAACATTTGAAATCACGCAAATATTTTAACTGTCGGCATTTTAATCGGCGTCTTTTCATTCCTTATTTTACTTGTTAAAAAACAACTGATATTGTATTACTATACTTTCTGAACAACAACAAAAGCTGTTCAAATTTCGGTAGTTTTAAAAACGTTTAAAACACAACACAACAAACTGTTTAAACATTTTTAAAACAAAATACTTCAAACAAACTATTTGTTTTAAAACATGTTAAAAGCACTGTTTTAAAACAAACTGTTTTAAACATAACAACCGTTGGTGTAAACAATTAATCAAAATTTGTGCCGAAACAATAAAATTTCCTAACAGGTTTTTTTTTTAAGTGGCTATCAGCTAAATGTATTTTTAATATACAGTGTGTCTCACGGGACATTGGATTGTATGGGTACTTTTGTTACTATTAGAGATAGAAAGTCGGTTAAATGGGCAAAGTAGTGCATATGTCCTCTTTCATAATCTGTTCAGAAAACAGTTGAATTCCAAATGGCTTCCAAACTATTTTGAAAACCCCAAAAACGTTATATTTTAATTATGGTCGTAACTTCTTTATTTGTGACCCTATCAAAAAAGCATTTTTATATTATAAAGGCATTTTTTTGTCTACGATTTGATTATGTCAGTTTAAAATTTAAAACACACAAATGACAAATATGCCCTTTTGTTCAAATAATAATAATAATCTAGTTGCATAAATTGAGAGTTTCCACCATTACTACAATGATCTGTATTAAAATTATTACTACTAAGATAACAAAACAAGCATTCGGCAAAACCATAGACATAAAACCAGCGACGGTGGCGCCCAACAGTTATGTTGTGTTTATTGTTTACAACTATCACGAGAACTATGGTGGTAATAATAACCAAAAGCAACGTCGATCAGCACCCTTAACTTGGTTATAAAGATATAACAATCCGCCACCTTTATAGTCCGTGATTTCTCTGAATATAAACATTTGTTGTGTATTGCAGTTACCTGTAATACGTGCGTTACCGACTGTTATGTATTATAACTACAGAGATATTACAGGTAACTGTATTAATTTCATGAGAACATATCAAAGAACATAAAATTGATTAGACGTTTATTAAAGATTGTATACAATTATAAAACCGGAAACCGCCTCACATACCCACAACTTAAGAACCTCCAGAAGATTATGCTCCGAAATGAATTACACCGGCAATACGCAACCCTGAATAGACTTTCTATCGACAGATACAATACTTACCAAGAATTATGTCACACGTTTGGCCACATTATCGTAGAAGAGATAATTGAGAAGAGCGAAGAAGCAACATATTACAAGACAAACAGCGAGAGTTTGACTAAGAATAATAAATTGATATCGCTGCGCAAGATGAGAGACAGAAAGGAGAATGGCGCAAGGAGATGGAGAGAAACTACTGAAATGCAGCGAGAGACCCACAATGACATTTTTGCAGAGAATATCACAAACTTAACGAATTTGCCATTTAATGAAGACGAATGGAAACTCCTACAGAGAGGCCACAAATATGCTCCGTATACCACTACAAAAACCTACACCTTACTGCTATAGAACTAGAGGTAGCCGTCAGAGGACACCCAGCTGAGGAGGAGGTAAGAAAGGACTGCGTTGAATACCTAAGAAGAGAACATAGAAGACGGAGAGTGGAAGAGAGAAACAGCAACGAAATGAAGACTATACGATCTATAAAGGAGAAACTGAGAGATAACAATGCACGAATAATAAGAGCAGACAAAAATGCAGGAATGGTTGTCATCGATAATGATGAATATGACAGAAAAATGAAAGATTTTCTAAATAATAATGGTTTCATTCCTCTAAAAAGAGACCCATTACGACTCCTTACCAACTCCACAAAAAACCTAATTAAGACGAAAGAAGAAAGCATTAAGAAGTTTAACGACAAGAACCAACGACTTATTGACATGAACCTCAGCCTACCCAGAATATATGGCCTTATTAAGCTGCACAAGCCAGAGAAGACTATGAGACCTATAGCCACATTTTTTAATACTCCCACCAACAGGTTAGCAAAGATAATCCTACCCACGCTTTCTAACAACATATTTCCCCTTACTTATACGGTGAGAAATAGCAAAGAGCTGGCAGACAAAATAATCCAAAAAAAGGCAGAAGGCATTACACTGGTGTCTTTCGATGTGGAAAATCTTTACACGAACACACCAACACAATATACACTTGATATCATAAAAGGAAAACTCACCAACTCAAACCTGGACGATGACGAAGCTCAAGATACATATGATATACTTGAACACATCGTAAAGAACAACTATTGTTCCTTCGACAACACCGCATACAAAATGGAGACAGGTCTCCCCATGGGATCACCTATATCAGGAGCCTTAGCAAATATCTACCTCAATCATATTGAGGAAAACTACATCATGACTACTAACAACCCATTTTTCCAGAAGATCGAAGGTTGGTACAGGTATATGGACGATATTCTATGCCTATGGAATAGTGACGAGACTGAACTTCAAAACTTTAGTGAATACATAAACAACATAATGCCTAAGCTAAATTTTACTACTGAGATAGAGAAAGAAAACACAATCAATTTTCTAGATGTGAACATAAGAAAAAGAATATCTACTTTTTCAATAGATATATACAGAAAACCAACAGCCTGCGGAGCTCTGATCCCTGAAAGCTCCTGTCACCACCACTCACACAAACATGCAGCTTTGAGAGCAATGGCACAAAGGATGTTCCGACTACCTCTGGGAGAAAACGAAAGAATAAAAGAGCGAGACATCATTATTCAACTAGGAAAGATAAACGGATACGACGCACACCGAATAGATAAAATAATCAAAAAGGAAGAAAGAAAACAACAACCTTTATATGTTAGAGACACGCCAACAATGGATACATCTTGGCGGAGATTTACTTTCTATAACGACAAAATATCAAAATTGGGACAACTATTGAAGAAATATAACATTTCCTGTGGTTTCAAGACCAGCTCCTCCACCATTACATTATTAAAACAAAACGATCCTCCAGATAACAAATTACAGCGGAGTGGTGTATACAAAATAAAGTGTGATGACTGTGATATGTTCTACATTGGAGAAACAGGCAGGTCAGTAGATACTAGAATAATGGAACACCGAAAAACGAAACACCGTTCTGCCTTTGGACGTCACCTACTCTTCAGTGGACACAAGAGCAACGATAACGAGAACATAAAAATTTTACACAGTGAAGAAAAAGGACATAAGTTAACTTTATTAGAAGCTTACGAGATTTGGAAAACCAGGAGAGATGCAGGATTGCTAAACGAACAAGTAGAACTAAACCGAGAACCCTTGTTCAAGATCGTCACAGACTAGGGTCTGTTTTATACAATTTTGACTACCTCTCCTACTTAATTCTTTTACTTTTATATAATTAGAGATTTGTATGTATTTTTAAATGTTCATTTTCCCCAGCTGGTATAATACACCGTTTGTGGCGTTTACCGTTGTTGCGTCTATGTATCGCGGGTTGCATGCCTTTTGGCGTTTAAAAGTTAATTTTGCCGTTCTATTTTTAGATACCATGTGACCTCCATCTCTTGCATTTTACTCTGAATGTCAACCATTTTGATTTGTTCTTGGCAGTTACGAGACACGTTTTTGATAACGAAGTTTGATAATTGGGGGTTTTGTGAATTTTAGTGAGTAGCATAAGAGCGGTTTATTAATTTAAGAGAAACTTTTGTACAGAATATGAATGGACATACATGTTTACAGTAGGAATAGTTTTTGACAGTAAGTCTAACCTATTATCAATTTATAACAAATGAATTTTTGCGAAATTGTACAGGTATTGTTTTGTATCCATAGTTTCTTTCTGTTTTTTGTAGAGTAGTCTGATGATGCTTATAAAGCGAAACCGGTAACTACGAAAATAAAGAATATTTAAACAGTGAAGAACGTTTTCTTTTACTACTCTTATCAGGACACCTGTTTTACACAGCGTATACACAGTTACGATACTATGGAGGCCAGTTCGCCCAACACCATACGCACCTGCTTTGGACTCAACTTAAAGATGGAACGCACAATACTTAGCATACGATTTGTAAGCACATGCCTAAGAGAACACCTAACACCCACGTTCATACGTACCAAAATTGGAAACCGCCTCACATACCCACAACTTAAGAACCTCCAGAAGATTATGCTCCGAAATGAATTACACCGGCAATACGCAACCCTGAATAGACTTTCTATCGACAGATACAATACTTACCAAGAATTATGTCACACGTTTGGCCACATTATCGTAGAAGAGATAATTGAGAGGAGCGAAGAAGCAACATATTACAAGACAAACAGCGAGAGTTTGACTAAGAATAATAAATTGATATCGCTGCGCAAGATGAGAGACAGAAAGGAGAATGGCGCAAGGAGATGGAGAGAAACTACTGAAATGCAGCGAGAGACCCACAATGACATTTTTGCAGAGAATATCACAAACTTAACGAATTTGCCATTTAATGAAGACGAATGGAAACTCCTACAGAGAGGCCACAAATATGCTCCGTATACCACTACAAATAACCTACACCTTACTGCTATAGAACTAGAGGTAGCCGTCAGAGGACACCCAGCTGAGGAGGAGGTAAGAAAGGACTGCGTTGAATACCTAAGAAGAGAACATAGAAGACGGAGAGTGGAAGAGAGAAACAGCAACGAAATGAAGACTATAAGATCTATAAAGGAGAAACTGAGAGATAACAATGCACGAATAATAAGAGCAGACAAAAATGCAGGAATGGTTGTCATCGATAATGATGAATATGACAGAAAAATGAAAGATTTTCTAAATAATAATGGTTTCATTCCTCTAAAAAGAGACCCATTACGACTCCTTACCACCTCCACAAAAAACCTAATTAAGACGAAAGAAGAAAGCATTAAGAAGTTTAACGACAAGAACCAACGACTTATTGACATGAACCTCAGCCTACCCAGAATATATGGCCTTATTAAGCTGCACAAGCCAGAGAAGACTATGAGACCTATAGCCACATTTTTTAATACTCCCACCAACAGGTTAGCAAAGATTATCCTACCCACGCTTTCTAACAACATATTTCCCCTTACTTATACGGTGAGAAATAGCAAAGAGCTGGCAGACAAAATAATCCAAAAAAAGGCAGAAGGCATTACACTGATGTCTTTCGATGTGGAAAATCTTTACACGAACACACCAACACAATATACACTTGATATCATAAAAGGAAAACTCACCAACTCAAACCTGGACGATGACGAAGCTCAAGATACATATGATATACTTGAACGCATCGTAAAGAACAACTATTGTTCCTTCGACAACACCGCATACAAAATGGAGACAGGTTTCCCCATGGGATCACCTATATCAGGAGCCTTAGCAAATATCTACCTCAATCATATTGAGGAAAACTACATCATGACTACTAACAACCCATTTTTCCAGAAGATCGAAGGTTGGTACAGGTATATGGACGATATTCTATGCCTATGGAATAGTGACGAGACTGAACTTCAAAACTTTAGTGAATACATAAACAACATAATGCCTAAGCTAAATTTTACTACTGAGATAGAGAAAGAAAACAATCAATTTTCTAGATGTGAACATAAGAAAAAGAATATCTACTTTTTCAATAGATATATACAGAAAACCAACAGCCTGCGGAGCTCTGATCCCTGAAAGCTCCTGTCACCACCACTCACACAAACATGCAGCTTTCAGAGCAATGGCACAAAGGATGTTCTGACTACCTCTGGGAGAAAACGAAAGAATAAAAGAGCGAGACATCATTATTCAACTAGGAAAGATAAACGGATACGACGCACACCGAATAGATAAAATAATCAAAAAAGAAGAAAGAAAACAACAACCTTTATATGTTAGAGACACGCCAACAATAGATACATCTTGGCGGAGATTTACTTTCTATAACGACAAAATATCAAAATTGGGACAACTATTGAAGAAATATAACATTTCCTGTGGTTTCAAGACCAGCTCCTCCACCATTACATTATTAAAACAAAACGATCCTCCAGATAACAAATTACAGCGGAGTGGTGTATACAAAATAAAGTGTGATGACTGTGATATGTTCTACATCGGAGAAACAGGCAGGTCAGTAGATACTAGAATAATGGAACACCGAAAAACGAAACACCGTTCTGCCTTTGGACGTCACCTACTTTTCAGTGGACACAAGAGCAACGATAACGAGAACATAAAAATTTTACACAGTGAAGAAAAAGGACATAAGTTAACTTTATTAGAAGCTTACGAGATTTGGAAAACCAGGAGAGATGCAGGATTGCTAAACGAACAAGTAGAACTAAACCGAGAACCCTTGTTCAAGATCGTCACAGACTAGGGTCTGTTTTATACAATTTTGACTGCCTCTCCTACTTAATTCTTTTACTTTTATATAATTAGAGATTTGTATGTATTTTTAAATGTTCATTTTCCCCAGCTGGTATAATACACCGTTTGTGGCGTTTACCGTTGTTGCGTCTATGTATCGCGGGTTGCATGCCTTTTGGCGTTTAAAAGTTAATTTTGCCGTTCTATTTTTAGATACCATGTGACCTCCATCTCTTGCATTTTACTCTGAATGTCAACCATTTTGATTTGTTCTTGGCAGTTACGAGACACGTTTTTGATAACGAAGTTTGATAATTGGGGGTTTTGTGAATTTTAGTGAGTAGCATAAGTGCGGTTTATTAATTTAAGAGAAACTTTTGTACAGAATATGAATGGACATACATGTTTACAGTAGGAATAGTTTTTGACAGTAAGTCTAACCTATTATCAATTTATAACAAATGAATTTTTGCGAAATTTTACAGGTATTGTTTTGTATCTATTGTTTCTTTCTGTTTTTTGTAGAGTAGTCTGATGATGCTTATAAAGCGAAACCGGTAACTACGAAAATAAAGAATATTTAAACAGTGAAGAACGTTTTCTTTTACTACTCTTATCAGGACACCTGTTTTACACAGCGTATACACAGTTACGAAATTATAAAAACATTAATTCAGATAAATATAATCAAAATTTAATAAACAAAGATCACAATAAAAGTATTATTGAACTATGAATATTATGGAAACAGATACATATAACAAAGAAACAATGTTTAACAAAGATAATAAAAATAAAATGAATAAATTAATCCCTGTAAAACTTTGGTAAAAATTTTCATGTGGAATTATTTATCAACAAACAATGGGAAAATCAGCAATTTACAACAAATAGTATATATTATAATTATAAAAAGTAAATAAACTAAAGAACACATGCAACAATAAATTGAATAAAAATAAAAAATAAGTCCACACGAAACGATACTATTACCGTTTTTTTTTTTTAATACAATACACTCTAGTTAGTCCGACTACAGTCTAATACGAACTATCCCGTAGTCCGAACAGCCTACAACTCTGCACTACCTCGTAATCTAAACTATGGTAATCTCAACGCCCCACCTGTTTTTTAAAGCTGAAAAATCATAGTACATATGCCCTTGCCATCAATGGGCAGCCTTGTACTCCGAACAACTTATTAGTCCGAATGCAAAAACGAATTCGGATTAGCGCGAGTGTACTGTATTTGCTTTCAGAGTAAAAGCCTTCGGCTTAAAGGTATTTCGTTTACAATTTCTTATAAAGTTACAGAAATGTAAAATATTAACAAAACAAAAAAAGGAAGAAATTCAAACTCATATCAAGCAATGTAACAACAAAGAAACCCCATGAAACTGTAAGTGATAATTTCCTTAGAATGTACATGCCATTCGGTGTAAAGCATCTTATGCAAAACAATGAAAAATTAAGATTCATATAAAAACAATGCCAAAACGAATACTTTTGACTTTTCTTCCAATTAAATATTATTTAGAGTAAAAATTTCATAGAGTTATTTGTTTTTATATAATTACAGTGAAATAATAAAACACAAGTCAAATAATAATAAAACCAGCAATGTACACCAAACAGTATATATTACAATAATAAAAAGTAAATAAACTAAAGAACACCAGTGAAATGCAAAAATAAACTGAATAAAATAAAAAAAAACAAATGAGTCCATATGAAACGCTCTTATTGTTTTTTAAATGTTAATCTGAGTAAAAGGTTTCATTTAAAGTTGTTTTCTTAAAAAATATTAGCAAAACAAAAGCTAATACAACATGAAAATTCATATCAAACAACGCAAAGACAAAGGCAAACTAAAAACAGGAAAAGCACAAAAAAACAGGAAAAACACAAAAAATACAAATTAAATAAATTTAAGAATAAACAAATCCATAAATAAACTTTACTTTTTACTGAGTAAAAACTTGAATGTGAGCATTTGATTAGAAATAAAGCAATAAAAGTTTAACATTTATGTTTGTTTTAATTTATAAAAACATAACTATAAAGACAGAAATGCTAGCTGCAATAAAAACAGATTGTTTTCTCAATTCCTTTCCAATTCAACTTAGTCATTAAAAATATCACTCTCAAAAATACTCAAATCTATATACTCAACCAGCCACACCGTTCCTGAATATAAAATAATTACACCCTATTTAAAAATATTCCAAGCAATGTTTTCTCTTAGTCTTAGTTAGTTTTCTCTTAATACTTAGTTTATTTTATATGTTCTCTCTTTTCTAAATTTATGCAAGTTTTTAGTAGGCCAAACCTGATACGAACATGATGTGGTAAAGAGGATAGGCAATTAATTATTTACCACCCTATGTTGCTGAGCTTGCTCATTAAAGTTCAACCAAATTTGTATAATTTAATAAATGAAATATTACTTTAAATGAATTGATATTATATAAAACTTCTACGTTTTTCATCTTTGTAAGACTATAAAGGAATAAGTGTAATATAATTTATAAAAACAATATCTGAACTAAACTTTAACTGGCAGTGATCAATTCAATTAATCTCTTGGTACTCGGTAACATTTGCTACACAAATTTATTTTAATTTCGGAAAATTAATTTCCTGTCCATTTTATAATTTACTTTTATAATCTACATATTTCTGTCACCATTCTAATGTCTCAATAATTACTTTATATAGATTTCTCTCGTACACGTTTTCCACGAATTGCCTATATTTTGCATCGAACCGATTCATTTCTGTATTCCGGTTGTTAGTTTTTCTTTACAGAGATTGTATTTCTTGATGAAGATCGGTTGGTCGGTTGCTTCTTTCTTCATATTCCTCCAATGCTGTTGATTTCGTGTTCCCCAAACATAGTTATTCCTCAAATAAGAAGATGATTATATTCTGATAATTTTCTTTGACCCCTGCGTATAATAAAAACCTATAAGCAAAGACAATATTTAATAATTCTATTTATTAGAATGCAATTATCTGCATGCTTTATCTTTTCAATTCCTAAAAGTTACAGCCGTTTGAAATATTAACAAAATAATAAAGAGTAAAGAAAATTGGGCAGTGAGGAATAAATTCATTAAAACAAATGGGTCTAACATCTTAAAGAATTCAAAATTTCCATAAGTCCTGAGGAAACTTTTTACTCAGCATGACATTTACTTTCTAAAAACTGAGTAAATAGTTTTAGTTCTGTATATAGTTTCAGTTCTGCATATAGTGAATCATACCGCCATTTCAATTTATTGATCTTAATCGACTTATTGAATGAATCGTTAGGAAATTGCTGCTATTATAAATTGTTGTTTTTCTTTTCAGTAAACTTTTTAAAATCAAATCATTTACTGGCTGCAACATATTTACCCAACTGTTTGACCAAATGACTTAAATGGATAATTGGAACGTGTTATTTTAATTCCCATCATTTCGGAAATTGTTTAGTCTATAGTTTGATAGGGTATATCCTAACATGTGGAAACAACAAAAATTTAAAAAATGAAATACGTATATTTAATTTACAATCTCTCATATTTAAACCTTGGTATTTTTAGCAGCTGAAGCTTAAATATCTATTACATGAGAACATTTGTACGAAAAGGGTCAATGAAGATAATCACATCTGATATATATTACCATTCGCATTGATGTTGACAAAATTGTATAAATTTATAACCAATTACAATTTTTGTGATCTTTGTTCGTTAGAAAAAGAATCCGCTTTCATTATTAAAATTTATTCATATTTTATGGTAACTTCAACATAACCACACTTTGTATAAATTTAAAGATACAAAGAAGAAAAATTTCATTTTACGATTGTTTCGTAGAAAATATAAAATAGCACATAACGAAATTATTAATAAATATGTAGTCGGTACTTACTGTCAGTCTTTTGTGTCCATATCAATTATCAGAAGCGTGAAGTTCTAAAGGGCCAGGTGAAATGTTCCCTCCAACCGCCAGTACGGTATAATTCTCCTTCGGACAATTCTAAAATTTGTGACAAAAAGCACATGTACTATGTATATAGATTAATTTTTCAATGAATTACAAATATGTAAAAAAAACACAGAAAAAGTAATCAGATAAAACAAATTAGGTACTATTTACTTACTTTGAAAGTTCCTGAAACAACGTGCGTGTATGCAACCGTGTATGCAACCAACATGACAGCAAACGGATAAACTCAAACTCTCACATCACATGTTTATCGATTAGTTCTATTTGCTTGAATGTGCAGTACACTTTCTTTCTCATCTTCCGATTTCGAATCATTCTGACAGTCAGGGCCGGCTGTGGGTTTTGCGGGGCCTCGGGAAATTATTATATGCGGGGCCCCTTCCGATGTCAAAAAAAACCCGAAATATGAAAGCGCGGGGCCCCTTTAAGCGCGGGGCCTCGGGAAAAACCCCGAAGTCCCGACGTCTGAGCCGGCCCTGCTGACAGTTATGTGAATCTGGAAACATTTCTCAATTTCTAGCCTAGAAGCACACAACAAACCATTAACTAAAGAATACTAAGTAGAATGTTAAATTATGTACTTACCTACCATAATGAAATTGCACTTTAATAACAGACTTGTTACGTTGATTGTAAACATAATTGCAGAGAATGTATGCCTTGTTCGCGGCTTTCCTTGTTTCATGGTTATGTTTGACAGATAGATACCAACCACGTTCACGTAGCGTGCCGTATATCTATTCTGTGGTACCAACAGAGCTAACTTAGGGTCAATGACAGTCATCTGATTTGGACTTCCTAAAAGGAAATGCATATTTAATAAATACATTAGGCTGGTAGTTGGAAATACTTACATCTATAGAAATACCTAGTTGTTGTCTCCTTACGCGATAATTTCGCTTGTCTAACGTCACGTCTATGAAAGCGGCAACTGACAGTTCGAACGCAAATACCGCCCAAAACAATAATTTCAGACGGTACGATTAGAAAACGTCCCGTAGGCGCTAATCGGACGAAATTCTTCAAAAATGCAGTTTCTGTAGTCGGTATACTTGCGAGCTGATGTTCACGACCGGTTCCTTCGACATTTATGCCCAAGTCGACCCAATTTGAGCGTAAATATGTGACGTTCGGGAAAACTGTCACTACTCAAATTTCGTCCATACATTAATTTTCGCGCAATAAAGACGTCTTAAAATGTCGCGTAGGCGCTCTTCGGGCCAAATCGGTTCGATATACGGGCCGATGTAGGCAGAACCAACATGACGCGCTAACAGGGCCCCTAGCGCGAAAATTTCCCGAAACTGACAATTATTAACGTTCGTAAAGGTACTTACGGTGGCCGGCGACGATTTTATTCCATCTGCGAGTCGATTTTACCGTACTTATTGGGCAAAAACAGCGCATTATCGCTTAGCTCATAGCCATTTCGTCGCCGTCAGAATACTGTCAGTTTGTTGACTGTAGTCATGGCGACGCGAATCGATAGTACAATCCCAAAATAAAAAGCAAAAAATTAGTCAAATTCCAAAAAATTTTTTCGAAAATGCGGCCAAAAATCGACAAACGAAAAAGCCTAAGCACTATATTTTACAAATTAGTTGCCAAAATCGGGCGCCGATTTTTGCTTCTCTCAAAAGTCTTTCCATTGTCCAGTTTGCGTCAAAAAGAAAACTTGCTGTTTTGAATGTGAGTCACGTTTAGTATTATAAGATTTATGTATACAATACTGTGCAATAATAAATTATCGTATATGTTTTTGCAACAAATATTGTTGTACAAATATATATGAATGTTTTCTGTAACGGAACATATTTTTATTTTTAGCCTTGATCATATCTTTTACAAATTATTTATCGCTTCACACATCATTGGTTATTTCATTATTTATTACTTCACTGGTATATTTTTCTTTTGTTTTACAATGATTAAGTTACAATAAAGTATGGTTACATAATATACCTAATACAAGGTTTGAATTATTATTATCTCTATTATTATCTATTATTCTTATTTTAGATAATAGGTTTGCTCGAGCAGCATCAAAATAATTATATACAGCACTTATTTTTACTCTTGCGCATGCGCAATGGGGGTTCTGCCTTTACAAAATCTCCATTGCGCATGCTTAGCAATTAGGAATAACTAATTGTTTTTTACTGATGGGCAAACAAACCAATTATATATATTACAGGTTCTAAATATATCTAGAATGTTATAAATCTACAATTCCAATATGTTGGTATAAATAATGTTCAATCAATCTGTAGGGTGTATCAAAACAACCTTTTTTTGGAAAATCAAAATTTCAAGTTAATATAAGTTGTCTCTATGAACCCACTGAGATATAACATCAAAAATATTGTCCTAATTAAAAAAAATATATCACCCTCAAGAGGCCTAAAGTTTATAGTTTTTCTCAATAAATGTGTTTTTTTGTAGTAGGGGTAAAGTATCTGTCCTGATGAAAAATGTTAACAATAGGTTGTGAAATAATAGTAATGAAATATTACTCTAATGCAATGGGTCTTCCGCACTTGGCATAAAATTGAGTAATTTTAACAAATAATACTTATTTTTGTAAATAAGCTCAATGGTGCTGGGAAAAAATATACAAGTTCATAAAAAGTAGTTTCTATGGTCCTATGTATACAACAAAAAAATCACCTAAATAAAAAATAATCAGGTCTTCTGCAAGGGGTCTATAATTTTTTCATGTTTCTAAATTTTTATTTAGATCATGTGTGTTTCTTGAAAAAAAAATCGGTTTATAGTCGTAATTTGCATGGATTATAAAAATATCAATTTTTTTTAAATTACTCAATTTTATGCAATTTAAGTAGGTTGTATTAGAATTATATATGTTTATACTTTTATTTCACAACCTACTATTGTTAAAATTATTGAACTTGAAAAAGTTTTTTTTTCACTTGCGGGAGTTTTTTTTTAATTAAGGCAACTTTTTTGGTGGATAATATGAGGGCATAAAAATAACTTTACATCAACTAAGAATATTTGATTTTGCAAAAGAAGTCTTTTTTGTAGATACCCACTGTCTATGCGGTCTATCGATTCCTGCGATCTACCGATTCACTGATCTACCCAATAGGCGGTCTATAGGTCCACTAGTATAGATTATTTATATTACCTTTTCGCGCAGGTACAGGAACAATCGAAACGACGTTTTTTTTTTCAAAATTCTAAATTCCATCTTGCTAAAAAGTTGTCTATATGGACCAACATATGCCACAAAAGAAAATGGCCCATCAAACAAATGTTTATATTTGTTTTTTTAATGAAATACAGACTTTTCTTTTTCAAATAGAAAAAGTTTAACAATAACTTATGCAAGGTCGTTTATTGGTTATTCACGTTTTATATAAACTTCCATAATATATAAAGCGACCAACAATTTTTGGACAAAACAAATACGGATAGAATTTTATTGGATATGGTGATTAGGGTCCATTTGACAATATATTTTTATAATAATAACAACTAGAACTTGCAATCAAATGCGTTTTCAATAAGCATGAGTAGTTTTGTTATATGTATATAATACCTTAACATTTATTTGATATGATGAAAGTATCCACTTTATCCAGATTAGCTAATAAGTAAGAAGTTTTACATGAGTATCGATTTCAACATATCTAATGTCATCTTCGGGCCCACTACAAAAGAAAAGCAGGTAAAGCCAACATAAAACAAAGCAGTGAATAAACAAACTTACAGTCGGGGAATCAAAATTTAAACGTAGGTAATTTCTGCAACGGCGACATCAACGGTGATAAAATGTTAAACGGAGTCAATAACAACAGCACGCAAGCAATACTACAGTCTAATCATAAGTCTAATTGACACAAATCAAACGTCCAATCGAACAGGGCGGCAAAAAATTACTAGTTTTTTCTCTCTTTAATATTATTCTTTAATCGTTCCAAAATTGTAGGTTATAAAACCATGAGGTACATCATACTAATTTTAAATTCAATCAAATCACCTTATACAAAATTTAAAAACATATAAAAAATCAAAGGTGTGTTGACTAGTTTATTTAGGTAGAAACGAAACGAAGACATTTTGATGTTGTATGGTCATGGATGCTGTTATATGCTGGGAATAACTGTGTCCGTGGCCGTTGGTTTTCTGTAAATAGAGTACTGTAGTCTATCCAAATTCCTCGTTATGGTCAAGTCCAAGAAATTCAGTTTACTATCCATTTCATTCTCAATAGTGAATTGCAAGGTAGACATATCATGCATTTTTTCAAATTTCACACTCGTGGACAGGCGAATAGAAACGATAGCACGCAATAATGGTTACAGGGATAACATAGTGGATTTCATGTTGCAAAAGTGAGAGATGGATATACCTTAAAACAGGTATACCCACATGTTAAAGCCAATCACTGTTACAGGAAATTAACATACCACCCGATTTTTCATAAAAGTATCAACTCCATACTCAGATTTGGGATGAATAAAAGAACTGGTCTTTATCTGATGTAGTTATTTATTGATCTAATGGCTACCAGGTTTCGAACGTCACGTTCGTCATCAGGCCATGCTACAACGAAAAAGATGCTCGGTTCAAATTTAAAATTACAGATACAGCAGACAAATATCTGAAACAAAATATGTCCCCAGATAAAATCAAAACATTTCAACAAACAGACAAAGATATCGCTGTGCTTAACATTCATACATAATCAGAAACGTAAACAAAACAAAAGTCAAAAATTACCGTCAGTTTACAGCAATCTGATGTAGTCACGTGTCTCGGTATTGGGGTTATGTGTGGTCATGCCGCTGTCAATTTTACTTCTTCGCACAATCATGTAGGTTTCGTATCGTATCATATAAATCAAATATCACGTCTAAAACTAGATAACAATAATATCAGTACTAGGTACCATTCAATCTCTAACGCAACAATTGCATAATTTAATAATTACCTGGATACCAGAGCCCGTGTCAAGTGGTATGAGTGGAGAACGAAAGAGAAATGAATGAATGTGCGCGCGAATCATCCGTTCTCGGCGGGGTCTGGTATCCTCACATATTTGGCGCGATTATCAAAAAGTTTCACAAACAGGTGGTTGTTATTGGTTTCTATTAAGTCATTAAGAAGCAGGCCTGGGTATTTGCTATTTAAACGGTAAATTTCCAAGTCTTCCAAGATGTTTAGTTTTTTTGATTTATCTGCTGCATGAATTAATTGTACATTACTACTATCAATAATGTGACCTTGTTCTACAATGTGTTTAAAGACGCTGGAATCACGGTTGGTCAAGTGTTCTTTAAATCTAGTTAGTAAACTGCGTCCCGATTGTCCTATATATATTCTATCACATTGGCTACAATTTATCCTATAGACTCCGCTTTTGGCTAGCATATTAGTAGGTGGTTTGATGTTGGTAATTTGGTTGCCTAACTTGTTCGTGTTTTTGAAAACGGTGTGTATATCATGTCTATCAAGTATCGATTTTATCTTATAAGATATTTTTCCTTGGAAATTAAGAGAGATATATCTAGTTTTGGTGACGCAATGGGGATAAAGTTCTCTATTGATATGTTTGGACTGTACATTGTTGTAAATGGACTGCATTTCTTGTATCGTGTATTCGTTATTAAGACCTATTGTAATTATGTTGTTAATTTCTTTAATAAAGTTGGTGGTTTCGAGAGGGTTAGTCAGAGCTCTGTGAAAAAGGTATCTAAATGCAGCCTGTTTGTTATTATTAGAATTATGAGAGGTTTTCGGTATAACAATGTCGGTGTGGGTTGGTTTGCGGTATATATCAAAGGTTAGATGGTCATTGTACATGCTCCTGGTAATTTGAAGGTCAAGGAAATTTAAGGTGTTATCTTTCTCATGTTCAATAGTGAATTCGAGATTGCCTAAGTTATTTAAGATGGTATGCAGGGCCAATAGTTGTGCATTATTACCCCGGAAAATTACAAAGATGTCATCAACGTATCTCTTGTAGAAAATTATGTCCCTAGTTATCAGTTCATACTTTTGAGAGAAAAGCTGTTTTTCCAATTTATCAACATAGAAGTCAGCCATGAGACCAGATAAAGCTGACCCCATGGGCAGGCCATCCTTCATGGTATAGTGTTTTTCATTAAAGAGGAAAAAGTTTTGTTCGGTGGTCAATTTAAGTAGGGTAACAATATTATCTACGTCAAAAAAGTCAAGATTGTGGTGTAAGTGCAAGTTGTCAAGCATGAAATTATTAATTACTTTAATTGTATTCTTCACAGGGATATTAGTGTATAAATTTTTAATATCAAATGATATCAGTTTACACTTGTTAGGGATTTTAAGAGTCTTTATTTGATTAATGAGGGTCACTGAATTAGGGATGGTGTGTCTGGGGTCAAACTTAAAATGGTGCTGAATAATTTGCTGAAGGCACTGTGATATTCTACCCGTTGGTGTATTTATGCTGGTCACAATAGGTATTATACCCTTATCGGGTTTGTGAAGTTTGATGAGACTATAAAGAATGGGTAGCCTAGGGTTCATAGGAACAATATTATAAGATTTAAGATTGAATTTCTGAAGTGTTATGGATGTGTCTCTGACAGTCTGTCTGACTAGTCTGTTAAAAACATTCAAGGGGTTCTTTTTAATTTGTGTTATGTTATTATTATCAAAAAAGGTTAAGGTCTTATCAACATAATCAGCAGTGTGCATAAATACCAGGCCTGCGTTCTTGTCTCCGTAGGTTACGGTGTAGTTGTTGTCGCTAATCTTGGTTCGTAATCCTTGTAGACTTTCCTCGTCTCGTGTGGTGTGTCTATTCCTCTTCGTGAGGTCGTGGGGCTTTTTTCTGTCTTGTTTAAGGGTGGAAATGATGAGTGTCCTGAAATTTGGGTAGTCTTTATGGGCTGATAGCTGTGCTTCGATGTCCACAGCAATTTCCTCGACGTTTGTTCGCTCGTTAGTGATACTGTACTTATGGCCCTTATTTAGGAGGGTCATTTCTTCTTGGTCGAAGGGGGTGGTTGTCAGGTTGGTAAATCTTGGTCCAAATTGGTGTATGGCCGGCTTGGAATTAAGATCTATCAGTAATGTGCTATCTCCTTCGGTAAGTCTACTTGCATGAAAAATGTTGCTGCTGTCATTTGTCCGTCTCTCCGTCATCTGCTTGTTTCTGACTAGGTTTTGTAGTTTTCTCCTGCGCTTCTCATCGCTTTCCAGAAGTTCGTTCGATATGTCCTCTTCTATTTTACAGACTACGTTCTCGTACTCCAGATAATGTAGTCTTTGTGTGAGGATTCGGTGGATATATTTGAGTTTCATATCAATCTTCTCGCGTTCTTTATGGTGTTCTTCAACGCGTTTTTTAATAAGTACTCTCTCGATTAATTTGGTGTGTCTGAGGAAATCTCTTGGTAGTTTGACTGTGAAAGCCTTCGGGGTGACATTGTGTTTGAGTGCATCGTGTAAAAAATTGAGGTGTTCAGTGTTCTTATGACGTTTCATCATTGTTCGCTGTAGCTTCCGGAGGATGACGGATATCTCCGCACTCTGAATACTAGTAATGAATTCCTCCATTTGCATCAGTTATAACGATTTGGGATGAATAAAAGAACTGGTCTTTATCTGATGTAGTTATTTATCGGATGATTCGCGCGCACATTCATTCATTTCTCTTTCGTTCTCCACTCATACCACTTGACACGGGCTCTGGTATCCAGGTAATTATTAAATTATGCAATTGTTGCGTTAGAGATTGAATGGTACCTAGTACTGATATTATTGTTATCTAGTTTTAGACGTGATATTTGATTTATATGATACGATACGAAACCTACATGATTGTGCGAAGAAGTAAAATTGACAGCGGCATGACCACACATAACCCCAATACCGAGACACGTGACTACATCAGATTGCTGTAAACTGACGGTAATTTTTGACTTTTGTTTTGTTTACGTTTCTGATTATGTATGAATGTTAAGCACAGTGATATCTTTGTCTGTTTGTTGAAATGTTTTGATTTTATCTGGGGACATATTTTGTTTCAGATATTTGTCTGCTGTATCTGTAATTTTAAATTTGAACCGAGCATCTGCCCGTTGTTATTTTTGTGTTTTTTGTATTTCTTTGATTTTACATGATACGGTGTCCTTATTTCGACCTTTTTCGTTGTAGCCTGGCCTGATGCCGAACGTGACGTTCGAAACCTGGTAGCCATTAGATCAATAAATAACTACATTAGATAAAGACCAGTTCTTTTATTCATCCCAAATCGTTATAACTGATGCAAATGGAGGAATTCACTACTAGTATCCATACTCAGAAACAATGGTATAACAATTGACAACCCAACCCGCAATAACGTCGAAAAGTTGCTGATGAACAACCAAGATCCCATACCGCCTCTACAAAAAAGTGGAATATATTCACTACGTTGTTCTAATTGTGAAGGTATACATTGGACAATCTGGAAGAAATCTCCGCACTAGGTTGCACGAACACAACTAGAAGTAACTCAGCAGTTTATCAACACATGATCGCCGAGGGCCATCACTTCAACCTTGACGGTATGAGATGTAGTTAGCTGCAGTGGTGAACACAAACTCGGATTCTTTTAGATAAAGTTTATTGGCACAAACTGGGCACAACACATAAAACAGTACATATATATGAAACGTTACGGGCGATCGATAATCATGTAGCTTGGCACGTATTCAACCGATTCAACCCTTGACTTGCATATAACTTAACAAGAATGAGTGGTGCCACCTATGGTTTTAACTTATGACTAAAAAGCATACTAAGGTATACATACATTTTGTGATTGCGTACATAACAACACTCCCCTCCAATCGCAAAAATCCTGAAAATGTTTAATCATTATATAACATCTACGTTGAGATTTTTTCTATAATAATAATAATAATAATAATAATAATAAACGGTCTTTATTGGGCGACGTCTAGCAATACAGCTATTCTACTTAACCCTAAATCAAATATATCTCAATAGGAAATAAACAAAAATAAAAGTAATATGTATAATCCTACAATGCTTTGGTGCGCAAGAACTAACAGCTAATGAAAAGAATATAAACCTGTGTCCATATATGTATACATGTTCTACCTACAATTTTACAAATACAGAAAAGCAATTTCAGTCCGCTTTAACACTGATTCCTAAGACAATCCCAGTCGCTTATATACAATCTTAAAATCCTTTACTGGTAATTGCCATACTTCCCGCGGTAAGTTGTTAAGCACAGTGGGAGCCTGGAAAGAAAAACATCTACGAAACATGGCCGTCGCACACTGGGGTCTAGACCGGTGAAAGATGGCAGAAACTTGAAATGTCAAACTTGACACTTAGGTTAATATTTACTAATAAGTGATAGGTTAAGAACACTTGCAACATGTATCGGTGCAGAAATGATGGTGGGAGGTCTCATGCGCTTCCCGCACTGGTCTGAAGTTGCACCTTATATTGCTTTCATAGTAAAGTGTCAAATGCGTACAAAAAACCTCCAGATTTAAACTCACATTTCTTCAATTGCGTTGAATAATTACATTTCCAGTATCATGAAGTCCTCAGACACAGGTTTGTAGTTAACTTTAGCATTACATTTATCCTCATACATTCAAAAACAACTTAGCTATTGTAAAAATAAGCAGTGCGTGTTTCATTAGAATAAGAATTTATAATTCATTTTTATTTTTATAATTATAGTTGGCGACCGTGCACTTCCGGGCTAAGTGTACTACTTTTTATGAAAGCCGAACTAATGAAGTTTTAAAATCATCAATAACATTTTGCTGATATATGCAAACGCATTCACGGTAATTTATTGGTTAACACACTGTCCGCCCGGCTATTCCGACAAGTTGACATAATTTTATTATTTCTTGTATTTTGTTTTGTCCAGGACCCGGCTGCAGTGATGTTGTTTTTGCAAGACGGATATTGTTTGATATAATACAGAAGTCCAATAAGATAAAATTTTAAGAAAAGATAAACATTTTGAAAGTATTCGTGCGAATTCAGACCAAATGTCCGGACATTTTATATTCTTAAATAAGAGCTTATCTTATTTCATATCTGAATTTAAACAGAAATGGATAAAATCTGCTAGAACTAAAACTTTATTTCTTAAATATAATGAAAAATGGTTGAAAACATCCATCAGATTCCCGAATTACTCAATAACCAAAACGAAAAATATTAGATGTAAAGAAAATAAACTGCTTCCGGGTTATGCCGCGTGTTAAGATTTGTAAATGCTGACGTTTCGGGAACCATGTTGCTCGCTTCTTCAAAGCTAATTGAATACTGAAGCCCTACCAAGCCAATCTCCCTCGAAATTCATTGTGTCCAGACTCGTGGCAGTGTTGTGCAACAGCGGACTGTTGAATCTTGCGTAGCCGGGTGTCTCTACTGTGCTCCTTGACTCTACATTCGATACGTCGTCCTGTCTGTCAATCAAGAAAAATGTCCCGACAATTGACAAACCAAGATATCCTTAATAGGTGGTTGATTTCATCTGACCCGTATATATCGTCTATGGAAGAGACGCCTAGGTCGTCTAGAAAGGAATTTAATATAGAAGTTTTAAATATGTTAATTCCTGCAGAAATTAATGTTAGTGGCAGTAATGTAAACACGCAAATAATTACTATACAAATAGTGACTAAATACTCATTAATTAAGCACATAAATGACGTAAGTCTAGTAAAATAATCATTAATTTTTCACATACAAGTTATTTCAATCAATTACCTGCCCAAAAAGCGACTAAAATAACTTCTGCCAGCTTTTCTGGGTCCGGACCCCACTGTGCGTCGAGTGCACGGGGACTACAAAGTAATCTCGAAAACGGGTATTTACTGCGTGCACATGATGGTGCTTACGCAGCTTATCAGAACGGTAGCGAGGTGATATGAGGGACGCAATGGAGTATGCAAATACCGCAAACTGCACACGGACACGCTTCTCCATATTTAACCATTTCAGCTGAGGAAGCTTATGAGAAACATGATCTCGTGAACGAAGGCCATAAATAAATCGTATACAAGCATTCTGAACTCGCTGAATGCGAGAGCGACTGAAGGAGTCAGCGCAATTCCAAAATACCACCCCACAGTAATTGAAATTTGACAGTACCAGTGAATCACACAGCGACCTCCTCAGAGCCTCCGACAAAAAATGCTTGTTCGCGTACAATAGTCGTAACGTCGCATAGGACTTTCTAATTAACCCACTAATGTGATCCCTAAACCTTAAATCCCTGTTCATGATCAAGCCGAGGTTCTTTACCTTGTTACTCTGAGGCACCAAATCCCCACATATCTCCAGTGTAATCCCCTCCGAAGAAAGCCGACATCTCTTGTTCCCAAAAACAATAAACGACGACTTTGTCGTGTTAACCTGCAAATTATGACCCTCCGCCAAACGGACCAGACGCTCAATGTCCCCCCTCTCAGCATATCCGTGTCATCCTGTGCAGTATTGGGATTGAAATGTCGGTAAGTTTGAGTGTCGTCCGCATAAAAGCTACATTTGCTATGTTCAACATCCCTGATTAAATCCGATGTGTACAGGATAAAAAGCAGGGGGCCAAGAATACTGCCCTGAGGGACACCCGCAGACACGCGTAGCGGGCTCGATTCAGCATTGTCTATAACAACTCCCTGGGTGCGGTCTGACAAATACGAACCGATAAACCGTAAGCTAATGTCATCAAACCCAAAAAACGCAAGTTTCGAGAGCAATAAACCGTGGTGAATGGTGTCAAACGCCTTAGAGAAGTCGAGCAACACGAGCATCGTTCCCATCCCCCCATCCCAGGACTCCATAATGTCACTACAGACGTTTGTAAGCGCGGACGCGGTACTATATCCCTTTCTAAAGCCATGCTGAGTGTCAGGCAAAATCCCATGAGATCCGACGTACTCAAGTATCTGCGCATGAACAACCCTCTCCACAATCTTTGAAACAGCCGGCAAAATACTAATCGGTCGCAAATCGGCCAAACCAGCAGGACTACTTACTTTTGGAATTGGATGAACGAGGGCGTGCCTCCACGCAAGCGGAAAATACCCTATTTCCAGGCAACAGTTAACAATATGAGTGATGTATTTAACAATATATGGCATACAATATTTGATCATACTAATGGAGATGCCATCAGCACCTACAGCATCCGATCGAATACTAGACAATACCCTCGTCACCTCCTCCTCACTAACCAGCTCAAGTGCAAACACGCCATTACTAAACCTTCGCCGATCGTAATAAGCAAGAGCGTCACTACAGTCATTCGAAATATGAGCCGCTGCATTAATAAAATGAGTATTAATATCACCTGGTACTTTCAAAAATTCTGGGATATTTTTATTTTTACTACATACGACATTCATATTCCTGAGAGCTGACCACGTGCGTCTGCTACTCTTGGATCGCGCCACGTCTTGCAAGTAGGCCCTCTTCTCGCGTCTTATTGAAGCCAAGGTCTCATTTCGCATCTGCTTATAATAAATCCAATCGGCACTCAGCACAGTTGCTCTGAATCGCGAAAGAGCATCATCCCGTGTTTTCATCATCAACCGTATCGCGCCCGTAAGCCACGGTGACTTAGCCTTTGTAACTCTCACGGTTCGAACGGGCGCATGAGCATCGAACAACAAAAGAATTAAGCTACTGAATAAGGCCACCTTGTCCTCAATATCAGGAACATAACAAATATCAATCCATGAAATAGCAGCAAGGTCAGCAAGAAAAGTAGGGTGAGAAAATTTTTTAAAATCCCGAAAAGTTACAAACCTCGGCGCAATCTTTGGAGTTTCCACGCTCAACGTGCAGTGCATCAATCTATGATCGGAAATCTGGTCAACATTAAGAGATCCACGTTCTGTCACAAGATTTGCGTCAGTTACAAATATCAAATCAATCAACGTACTTGACGAAGCAGTTACACGCGATGGCTCGTTAATGAACTCCTCCAGGCTAAATGTCTCAAAACATTTGATCAACATGTCGGATGCATTATTTTCACTGAACAGATTTACATTAGAATCACCCATACATATAATAAAATCAGCCATAGGAGCAACAGTGCCAAGAGAATCATCGAACTGAATCATGCACTCCGGTATACTAGTCGCCGGCGCGGCGGCCGATATAAAATACCAACGACAAAAACAATACTTTGGTACCTAAAACGAACCCATAGGTCCTCAACCGGTCCGCCGTTAGCCACAACGTCCTCAATCACCTCACAATGCAGTAAAGAATTAATAAAAAGGCATACCCGTCCTCCCCGAGTTAATCGGTCTCTTCTAAAAACTGTATAACCATCCATAGAAATACTCTCCGACGATATGTCACTCGACAGCCATGTCTCCGTCACACCCAGTATATCAAATCTGTGCTCCTCCACCACTTGCCGGAATTCATTAAAACCTGAAATAAGCTACCTCATTAATATTAGCACACTTCAAATGCATAAATCACTCAGCGCAAGCAAATTCTTAAAAATAAAGCAAAATAAATATACAATATACAAGCAACAAAAAGCAAATGCAGGCAGATACAAATAACAGCAGTAAATTAAATTTACAAAAGAAAGATCTCAGGTGACAAGCAAAAAGCAGTGCTAAGCAGAAAAAAAAACAAAAATGAAACTAAATTAGATAACAAAATCCAAGCACAAAAATAACAATCAGAATGTTCACTATGTCTACTTCTATGCGCCACGCACACCAAAGCAGTACAAATACAAGCAAAAAAAATCTGATGTGGCCAGGCACATGACTTTATCATACAATATATAAAATTAATTAGTTTAGCTGCATGAGAATCTATTCTATTGAGATAAATCGTACACTACGTCATTAGAATAAACTTATTTATGTCACAAATGCCGAAAGTACGAAATAGCGCGACGAGCGGTGATGCGGCGCGTCACCGAAGGCGGTGTGTCGCCGTAGCATGTGAGCGAGTCGCGCTATCTACTTTTTGGCAGGAGCGACATCAACGTTTATTGTGTTGCTTTTTAAGAAATACGTATTTAAAAAAAAATAAAGAAATGATTTCTGTATAGTAAATGCTAGGTTGGTACCACTTTGACGAAACGTCAAGTTTAAAGGTGCGTTCCGATTGGTAGGTAATGGTAGCTAAAGGCGGTGGTAGAATACGAAATTATAGTATTTCTTACATATCGTGATAATGACACATATTAGTTTGCATGTACATAAGCATGAGTCACTAGCAATGTTCTATTGGAAATACTATAACGGCGTCTGCTACCACTGCCATTATCACTAATGAAAACGCACCTTAAAAAGGTAATTCAAATTCTGACAGATTTATATTTGTTCATGACACATCCCTACCAACATACTAAAATAAAACTACACTCATCGCTATACTTTATTTATAATTTTCGCAATTTATCGTTTTTAGAATTATATATAAAGACGGGTTGATATTTCCTATCAACAAACAATCAAATTGGTGATATTATTTTATTTGAAATTTGTATTTTATAATTTGCGGCACTACAGCGGCAACGTTCCATAGTGGTTCTCCAACCTCTGATGAGATCAGCTGTTTTCGAATGTGACAACACAAAAAAATAATTGTCAAAATCCTGGCTACTATGTAATTTCATATCAATGCAGATGCGACCGATCTCGATCAAATAGAATTTGCTCTTGAAGCTAAACTATTAATTTTACCAAAAAATGTCATAGGCATAAATTATTCAAAATTTCCTCTACTTTAATTTATTAATTAACTATTTTGTCGAAATTACAGAAATGGCGGCTCATTTGCAAAATCCTTCAAAAAGGCTTAGAATAAAGTACCAGTTTCTTTGGACCCCTTTCAACCAAAAGCTTTTCAGCTCTAAGTTTGGTAACAAAACTTCTAAATATGAACTTTCGTTCCGATACCTTTAGTAGTTTCTCCGGAATCGTCGCCACAAAAATCGTTTACACACAGACATACATACACACACACACACACACACACACACACACACACACACACACACACACACACACACACACACACACACACACACACACACACACACACACACACACAGACATTTTTTTGTACCTTGGTCAAAAATGTTCAGGGGACCCAAAAAGACCTATTTCCGCTAAAATCTCAATTTTTTTTTTCGGCATGATTACAATACTTTATCTTACTGCGTATGATAAAGTAAAAAACACAAATTGAAATTTAATAAAAAGCAAAAATATAGAGCAATGCAAATTAGAAATTTTAACTTAGCTTAACTATATTATCCTGTGATTGACGGAATGTCCAAGCCGGCCCCGCCAGCAGCAGGCAAAATTTCCTGGAGCTCCTCTAAACTGGCAATAATAACTCTCTTCTTATCGTTCACGCGAATGAAAATTCTGCCATCGCTAGTCCATACAGCGTCCCTCTTAAATTCTAAAACTGCACGATTCTACAACCCTAAGCGTACCCTGGTCAAATCCTCGCGCACACTAAGACCCGTACTCTTCAGCATTTTCTTCCTTTGGAGAACCATTTGCCGATCCTTGTAACTCGAAAATTTTATGATAATGGGGCGATGCTTTTCATCACTTTTTCCTGGTAATGCTTTGCCCTTACCACGTCCATCATCCTTTCTTACAAGTCGACCAATGCGATGACATCTTTCAATATTTCTGCTGTCCAAACCAAGATCCATTTTCTGCGTTATTATGCTCATCACAATATCTGTTTTCACCTTGAGTTTCCGGTATCCCAAAAAAACGAATACAATTTCTGCGCGAGTACTGTTCCTGTTGATCCATTTGTAACATCAAGTTTCGGTTTTCTTGCTCAAGAGCGCTTAATTTTGTGTTTAATTGAACGATTTTCTTGTCGTAATCTGCAGTTAACTTCTCAAAGGTTAGGCTAACCAAGTTGGCTGCCTTGCTGACAATTTTTTCGATGAATTTCTCATCACTAAACAGAGAGCTTGTAGCCGCCTTTACCAGCTCCCGAATTTCTTCCTTTGATCTTGTAGTACACATAATCACTGGAGTTGGGATTATTTTCGTTAAAAATATTCAAAGAGAGCTATTTGCCAGTACATACACTAAACTGCACTTTAAAAAAACCTGCTGGTCGGACGGGCCGGTTTCTACGTCTACTCTCGACTATAGCACATTCAGGAATGATGAATATTGAATCTAACTTGTGGCAGTGGTTTTGTCATTATGTCAGCAACTTGATTTTCAGTTTTTAAATACAATAGTTCAATCTTATTATTTATTACTAAATCTCTTATAAAATGGTGTTTTGTGTCTATATACTTAGTTCTTCTAGTTTCTAAGGTCTTTGCCATTTTAATGGTGCTCTGATTATCCTCGTAAAGATTGAACGGGTAAAGATCTAGATTAAAAAGTTCCTTTAGGAGATGACAAACATATAGGCACTCACACAGTGAGAGAATGCGACATACTCTGCTTCAGCGCTGCTAAGAGATACTGTTAACTGTACATTGTTAGTCTTCCAGAATATAGTATTGACATACACTTGCAAGTATTCCGCTTGCTTAATATTAAAATGTAGTTGTTTATTGTGTGCTTTTGTAAATTGTAAGCCGATCATTACTTCCTTAATTTGTGTTTAATTTCTAAATTTAATGTGTTTTGTTAAATCTGACAACTCCTCAAAATATTTGGTAAATTTAGAGTTTAATTCATTGTTTCAATATTTCTGTTTTAATTGTAAATAAAAATTTGTTATTCTTTTATTGAGATTTGAGTTTTACTGTTGAGTAAGTTTATTTTAATATTAGAAGAAAGCAAACCAGCTAATATTTAATGGTAGATATTTTGATTACATTTTTATTAACCTCAAATAGTGATTATAATTATCATGGTAAGTGTGAGGAGCTCTGTCTGATAAAATGCTGCATTGGTCAGATTGCAAGAATTTACGTGCTGAGCGTGTTTAGAGAGATAAATTTCATAATGGTTAAGGTTGCGGTCCTTAGATAAAGTTCTTAAAACTAAAAAGTATGGTTACTTTATAACCAGATTATACCCAACCGACGAACTATTACGTCTGTATAAATAATCCAAACTTAATATAAAACGATTTATTCTTCATTTATAGGAATGTTACAACTTTGAAAAACAGCAGGAAAACAGAAAAATATTGAAAAGGTTTGATTAAAACTTAAATACTATATTTGGAATAGCTAAGATAAATTAAAACTTAATTATTTTGTTCGAAATGCTGCCCGTTCTGCTCCAAACATTTTAAGACTCTTCGCTGTACTTCTGTCATCGTCGCTCTTCGGATTTCAAGTCGCTGATTTCAAGTCCATTAATGGTGGCTACTACTCTGTTTCTCAATTCCTCTAGAGTATTAACTGGTGTGGAATAGACCTGACTTTTCACATGACCCCAGAAATAAAAGTCTAATGGTGTTAAATCTGGTGACCTTGGTGGGTACACCGGCATGGTACCCTACATCTAAACCATCTATCTTCAAACATCTGATTAAGTTGAATGGATACCGCATGCGAAGAATGTGCCGGTGCACCATCCATCTGATAAAAGCAGTCACGTAAAATATTCAGGGGAAGATTTTCGCAAAAATTGTTGGCACAGCCTCGCAAAATTTCTAAATATCTATCACTATTTAAATTATTGTTGTAAATTTCCTATCTAATTTCGTCCCCTATTATTAGAGCAAAAACATTAAATTGTGTTGAAAATTTGCCTGTCTTATGGCATGGGGATTTTCGGTGGCCCAATAGTGTAAATTGTGTCTGTTGATTATACCCTCCCTGGAAAATTTTGATTCGTCAGTCCAAATTATCTTTGATAAAAACAACGGGTCCTCCTGAATTTTTATCAACATAAATTCACAAAATTCAACTCTCCGTGCAGAATCATTAGGAAGGAGCGATTGTAAAATATTGTAGGCATATGGATGCGTTTTGTGTTTTGAAAGAATTCTATGGATAGATGTACGTGATAGACCTAAAAATCATGTAAACAATTTATGTAGAAAGTTGTACTGCAAGGCTTTTAATTATAAGCCATACATAAATCCATACAAGCAGCTCGCGTGGAACTATTCCGGAAAGCAATGAAATTAGCAAAAACATTTATTTCATTTTCTTCATTACCCGTTACAAAAGTTGCAACATTTTTCTGTTTTCCTACTTTACCAAAGCGCAAAAAGTTTGATTCCATGTTCCCAAATTTACGTTTTGTCATTGGCGGTAGGTCTGGATACCTGTGATTGATAATACGACATGTCTTTTCCAAAATTTCATTCTACATGAATGAAGAATAAATTCAAAATGTCACTATGTATTTGAATAACCGTCAGCGTTTTACATTTCGGAACTATTAAGGGTGCCGAAACGGGTGCGTTCCGCACCCAGGAAAGTTCAGCAACGAACTTCGTAAATCGTACAGATCTTTTAATTTTGCTTTTAAATTTGAGATATTTTCCATTCAAAGGGTATTAATTGAATGTAGCTACATCATACGAACAGGACAACGATAACTAAAAAGAGAATACATACCTCTCCGTTCAAACGCACAAAAATCGTCGTTTTTGCTGCTTCGTACCGATTTTCTAATTAAAGCCATTTCTTGGATATTTTACTGCATGTATGGATAGGTGATTTTACTATGCAGTGGATGAAGCAAGGATTTATAAATCCAAAAACAAAATTGTAAGTTATTGTCTATTGTTCAATTCTGACCAATTTTCGGTATGTATTCCCTTTTTAGTTATCGTTGTCCTGTTCGTATGCTGTAGCTACATTCAATTAATAGCCTTTGAGTGCAAAAAATCTCAAATTTAAAAGCAAAATTAAAAGATCGGTACGAAGTACGTTTTTACAATTTACGTGTACAATTCGCGGGTGCGTTCCGCACGCGTTTCTCCGTTTCGGCACCCTTAACTAATTACCACGTACAACTGTATACACAATTATTAGCGATAGAAGAACAAGAATACAAACAAACATATCTGTCAAATGTAAAGATCTATCAAAATTAAGGTAGCAGTGTATTAGCGGCGACCACCATCGGGCGTACATAATAAATCCCGAGCACTGCAAAATTTGCCAAATAAGACATGAAAAGAAAAGTATGAAAATATTAATTCAATAATTCAATTCAAATACACTTTATTATTTAAATACTTCAATTTATTAGATGCCAATTTATAAAAATGACGTTTTGAAAGGTTATCGATAAAGAAATACTTAATCTGCCAAAATATGAGGGCCTCATACAACACAAGAGTATTCAAAATGGATTTAAAGAATAGTGTCAATATCTTGTAACCACCCGGGTTACGGATTAATGTAAAGTATGGGAAATTAGACGCTGGATATAGATTAGTAATAATTATTTCATAGACTTTAATAATTAATAATTGTTGAAACGGGCGCAGCTGCATTTAACGCGGGTTATCAGCGGATGTTTAACAACGGCTTGAAAACTCGCGTTTAGTTTATTTTCTGTTGGTACTTCTCTGTAGGTGCCTTTGTTACGCGGATCGAGAACTTTGAAAATAGAGCTAGATTACATCAACTGTTTACGTTCAAAGACCTAGCTGTGAAACTCTTTGTTCTCTGGCCTGTGGGAATGTCCTTTGATGATATAGACAAATTCCTCAAACGGCCGATGTAAAATAGACGTGGGTTGAAAAATAGCAGAACGGTTATTGGTAGGTTGTTTTTAAAAGTGGGTTTTGTGGGCTGGCTTGGAAAACGTTTAAAGGTGGGGAGAATCAGGGAAAGGGTAAGATGCTTGTCGCGAAAAGTTGAGTATTCATTCAGTTTTGGATTCAGGTTTGGAATTCAGGTTTTAATTCCGGTTTGAAACGCAGTTTGGACTTCTTGGGTCAGTGGGGGCCGTGGGCCCATAGTTGGGGTTTTGGTAGTTTGGTCAGGGTTGAATTTGGTTGTGGAATATTTGGCGTCAATATTGTTTCGTTCATTTGTGAGAGTTTTGGTGATTGTTACGCCGTGGCTAAGAATTGGATTTTTACTAGATCGCAGAAAACACCTGGTAGCATAACACTGTTTTTTTTTACTTTATCATACGCAGTATGCTAAAGTATTGTAATCATGCCGAAAAAAAAATTGAGATTTTAGCGGAAATAGGTCTTTTTGGATCCCCTGAACATTTTTGGCCAAGGTACAAAAAAATGTCTGTGTGTGTGTGTATGTGTGTGTGTGTGTGTGTGTGTGCGTATGTGTGTACCAGATTTTTGTGACGACGATTCCGGAGAAACTACTAAAGGTGTCGGGACGAAAATTCATATTTAGAAGTTTTATGACCAAACTTAGAGCTGAAAATCTTTTGGTTCAAAAGGGTCCAAAGGAACTGGTAGTTTATTCTAAGCCTTTTTCAAGGATTTTGCAGATGAGCCGCCATTTCTGTAATTTCGTCAAAATAGTTAAATAATAAATTAAAGCAGAGGAAATTTTGAATAATTTATGCCTATGACATTTTTTGGTAAAATTAATAGTTTAGCTGCCAGAGCAAATTCTATTTGATCGAGATCGGTCGCATCTGCATTGATATGAAACTACATAGTAGCCAGGATTTTGACAAATAGTTTTTTGTGCTGTCACCACAGAAATGTCTATGGCTGTCACCACGCTGTCACACTCGGAGAACCGCTATGGAACGTCATCTACAGTGTCATGAACGAATATAAATCTGTCAGAATTTGAATTAGCTTTTTAAACTTGACATTTCGTAGAAGAGGTATCAACCTAACATTTTCTATACCGAGATATAACCATTTTTGAATTTTTTTAAAATACGTATTTCTCAAAAAGCAACCAAAAAACTTTGATGTCACTCCTGCCGAAAACTACATAGCGCGAATCGCTCACATGCGACGACGACGCTCCGTCATCGGTGACGCGCCGCATCACCGCTCGTTGTGCTATTCCGTACTTTCGGCACTTGTGAGATAAACAACTATTATTCTGATGACAGTAGGTAGTGTCAAATGCTGATGCTTTGACAATACCTTCGATTGATACTATCGACTATCAAAATATCTGTCAAATCCTGGCTAACTAGTTTAACTTTAATGCAGACACGATTTATCTCAGTCAAATAGATCCTCATGCAGCTAAACTATTAATTTTATATATTGTATGATAAAGTCATGTGCCTGGCCACATCAGATTTTTCTATTTGTTCCTTTTTGTATGTACTGAAAATTGTCCAACTGTTCGTGTATGTTGTCTGATAAAGTTTTCGTTTATATTGTATGAGAGAAAAGTGCTGCAGCCCGTTCGAAGTGTAGGTCTTTTATAAATTAACGTTACATTCGCATGAGATAAATCTTCCAACCCCTTTTGCGCCACTTTAAGTCACCTGTGCATATAACATCAAATAAATTAGCTAACCGCTCGGCTAACCAATACTACCCAGTAGGCAGGGTGGTAACATTGATGTCTTGAGTGTGGGGTTTATTTTTGAATAATTTGGAAGTATAGACTGCACCTTTTGGTTTTTTTTAATTGTTAGAATTTTCTTTTTGCATTAATTAGTTTTTTGTTCTCTTGTGATAAGTATTATAGATTTTGTTTTTCTCTTTATGAAAAATTGCTCTTTTGTGACTTCGTTTCATTACAGAACGCGAGTAGTAAAACCGCCCGGTAGAGTGATTAAGTGTTGGGTTATTTTTAGTTTGTTTTGTTTGGTTATCTATTATGTCGGTAGACAACGACGCCGCTCAGAATGAGCAGGGACGGAATGGGTCAAACACGCCGGTTGTCGGCGGGGCCCCTGGTAGTAGTATGGAAAATATTTCTTCTAGGAATTTCGCCAAAATTTGTAACTCTATAGATCCTTATACTGGTAAGGGTGACGTGCGTGACTATTTTTTTTAGGCTGGAAAAGCGACAGGCGTTAGAAGGATGGACGGATAAACAAATGTTAGATTTAATTATTTACAGGTTGGACGAGGTTGCGTTCAAATTTTTTAGGTCAGAGAACTCCAGGGCGACCAGGTTACGTACAGGGTTTTTAAGGAAAAATTTGTTAGGAAATTTGGTGGTCAGCGGTCATCTGGTGAACTTTTGTCTAGGTTGTCGCAGTTGTTCCAAAGAGAGCGGGAATCCGTGTCTGATTTTTTGATGAGGGTGACGTTCGTACCAATGGAAATCATGGAAGTTGACAGGGAGACCGCAGCTGTGGATCAGCTGGCGGGAATCAAAACTAAGATCGAGGAAATTACCAAGCACCAGTTTAGAACGGGACTTCGTCCCGAGTTGTTAAAACAATGTGGGTCGTCGCTCTTGCAGGGAAATAAATCGCTCGATGAACTAGCGGAGGTTGCTACGTTGGAGGAAGCTAATCAGGATTTACTCAAACGCACGTTTCAGCAGGTGCACAATGTATCCAGAACTCAGTTCCAGGGGGAGCAGAATTTTTCTCGGGAGATCGAGTGTTTCGCTTGCAGGAAAAGGGGCCACATTGCCCGCATGTGCCCGGGATTGCAGTCGCCGGTGATGACAGAGCGACGCCGCGGGGAACAGGAGCAAGTGGCGGGAAGCCGCCGAGGGCCGATTTGTTTCAGGTGTAGAGGCGTGGGTCACTTCGCGAACGAGTGCCGGGATACCGCGAACGGACGCTTACCGAGACAGGAGGGGGCGACGGGGCAGGTGCGGAACGCGGTCAGTGGGCCAAGGCCGTACGCCGGCAATACGACGCTGCGTAGGAATGCTGACCAAACAGCAAATCGGGCGGGATCGTTAAACGAGCAATCTCTGGAGGACGCCCCGGTCGCCAGAGATGGGCAAGCAGCAGGGGCTCCCGCGCGGTTGTAATTACACATATAAATTTCTTTCAGGATGCGCCAGCGTATGTCCATTTACGATTAGATTCTGGGATGTATAAATTTTTAATAGACAGTGGATCGCCAATTACAATAGTACGTCGAGTTTTAGTACGTAATAATTTAATCATAGGTTTAGAGGATACAGCTTTTGGCGGTTTAAAAATTACGGGGATTACGGGTCATGAAATTAGGATGTTAGGCGTTTCAAAATTGAATTTTCAGATCAACGAGGTGCAGGTAATTTCGACTGTTTCGTGTGTTCGGATAATCTTAGCTTGTGTGCCGACGGGATTATTGGACGGGATTTTTTGCTTCTTAACGGAGTGGTGTTGGACTACGCCAGGCGCCTGATTAATCTTTTGGGAACATCTCTCAAAATGATTCCGGAGGCTGATAATATTGATTCTGATTTTATTGGGGAGGCGTGTGCGGGTGACTTTTCTTCGATAGATAATCCCATTGTAGGTACGGCCGAGTTGGACAGGGGGACGTCGAACACTCGAGTAGACCCTCCCTTCATTTCTAGCTCCGCGCGCGCTACGTATGGACTAAGTGATTCTGTCGAGGTAGGGTCTTCTAAGGATGCTCCTCTCTTTAATTATTTGCTAAGCCCTCCTCCGTCGATGGATAGGGTTGTCGAAAAAACTAGTAGGCAACAAATTCGTGTTAAGGAAACTGGACTTCGAAATAAGTCGAAGGAGCCGTGCCGGGATCTCGACGAACTCACAGTAGTCGAAGAAAAGGAAGCAACCACGGGGCCCAGAAAGGGCTATCTCGAAGAAATCAGAATAGAGCACGATAAGGGAAGCGATACAACCCCCGCTCGGAACCATAGCTTCGAACTGAGTAGGGAGAAATTTCCACATCCAATTGAAGTAAATGTGGAAATTATACGCCCTATGGATGATGGCTACAGCAGTGATGAAAACGACGAAAACCCAGTAGTCTGTTACAAAAGCAAGAGAAGGTGTGTCGCCGTGAAGGAACCTAGAGAAAACAAAATTGGAAATGTACAGGGTGAGTCCTCAGAAAGAGGAGGGGGGGACGTTGTATCGGAAACAACGGGAGCTCATAGGAAGATGAGTAGTGATTACAGGAAGGAGCCCAGATGGGACAAGGTTGGGTATATACAGGGTGATTCCTCAGAAAGAGGAATAGTTGAGGTTGCATTGGGAACAAAGGAAACTTGCCGGAAGAGGAGTTGTGTGGCCATGGAGGAGCCTAGATGGAAAAAAACTGAAAATATACAGGGTGATTCCTCAGAAAGAGGAATGGTAGACGTTGTGGCGGAAACAACGGGACCTTATAGGAAGACGAGTTGTGGTTACAGGAAGGAGCCCAGATGGGACAAGATTGGGCATATACAGGGTGATTCCTCAGAAAGAGGAATAGTTGATGTCGCAATGGGAACAAAGGAAACTTGCCGGAAGAGTTGTGTGGCCATGGAGGAGCCTAGATGGAAAAAAATTTAAAATATACAGGGTGATTCCTCAGAAAGAGGAATGGTAGACGTTGTGGCGGAAACAACCGGAGCTCGTAGGAAGACGAGTTGTGGTTAGAGGAAGGAGCCCAGATGGGACAAGATTGGGTATATACAGGGTGATTCCTCAGAAAGAGGAATACTTGATGTCGCATTGGGAACAAAGGAAACTTGCCAGAAGAGGAGTTGTGTGGCCATGGAGGAGCCTAGATGAAAAAAAAATTGAAAATATATAGGGTGATTCCTCAGAAAGAGGAATGATAGACGTTGTGGCGGAAGTAACGGGAGCTCAGAGGAAGATGAGTTGTGATTACAGGAAGGAACGCAGATGGGACAATATTGGGTATCTACAGGGTGATTCCTCAGAAAGAGGAATAGTTGATGTCGCATTGGGAACAAAGGAAACTTGCGAGAAGAGGAGACGTGTAGTCATGAAGGAACCTAGACGGAAAAAGGTTAAAAATATACAGGGTGATTCCTGTGAAGGAGGAGTGGGTGATGGTATAACGGGATCATCAGGGACTAGTGAGAAAATAAATCGAGATTGGAAGAGAGAGCCTAGACGGGACGAAGCCGATAACATACCGGGTGATGCATCCAACAAGGGAATGGCTGAAACTGGAACTGAAGTAACAGGGTCCTATGGAGAGATGGATATCAATAATGACGTATTAGGGAAGCGCTTTGATTGGTGCGAGACTGAAAGGACATCCCGAGCGGAACTTAGCGTGGATACGGAAACAGAAGATCCATCGCCGGTGTTCGTGTGCCATCGAACCCCTAACGGAGGGGGTAGTTGAAGTCATGGTCTCGAAGCAGGATACAAAAGGAACGATTTTATTGGAAGGAAACAACGCCTACAATAGAAATGGCTTGGTAATAGGAAGAGCGATCGTCACCCAAGGAAAGAAGATGGTGATGCCAGTAATTAATTTGGGAGGTAAACTCGTTCGACTTGCAAAACATACTGTAATAGGACACGCATTTCGCTGTACCCCACCTGAGGGTACGGGAATAGGCAGCGCTACACCACCCAGTCCGTTTTCGATTGGAACCATTATGGATAGGGGAAAATGGATTGAAGAACAATTTGACTTGTCATATTTGAAGGAAGGAAACCGGGAAGAAGTGCTACAACTGATCGAAGATTATTTGGATATATTTTTGGAAGGAGAGGTGGAATTTACCCAGACTCATAAAGTACAGCATAGAATAATTACCGAAAATGTACCGCCAGTGACGAAACGACCATATAGGGTGCCAATGGCGCAGAAGGAAGTCTTACAAACCGAAATCGATAGTTTATTGGAAAAAAAGGATAATCGTACCGTCGCAATCCCCATGGTCCGCACCGGTTGTAATTGTACACAAGAAATTGCCCGATGGCTCAGTTAAGCATAGAGTATGCATCGATTATCGTGGACTCAATAGTGTTACTAAAAAGGATTTCTACCCTCTGCCGAATTTACAGGACACCCTAGACTTGGTCGGCGAGGCGTGCATGTTTAGCGTTTTCGATGTTTCTTCCGCCTACCATCAAATTTCGGTCGCCGAAGAGGACCGGGAAAAAACTGCATTTTCTACTCCATTCGGACATTATGAAAGTAATCGAATGATGTTTGGTCTAGTGAATGCGCCCGCTACATTCCAGCGATTTATGAATTGCACGTTGTCTAATCTAATTGGAGCTCATTGTTTGGTCTACTTGGATGATATAATCGTATTTTTCTACTTTGCATTCACAATGCACACATTGTAACACTGTTTTCGGTGTTACAATTAACAAATTGTAATATCGATTTTAGTAACTTTTTTCGAAGATTGGTACACACTGATACAGTACACATTGATTGTTGATATCAAATATCATATGTCAAACGTACAACACATAACCACACACTCCCTCTTTTTAATCGCTTGCTATCGCATAAACTGCGAAATATCAATCTTCTATACATATATAAACATATGTGTAGCCTGCTATATAGTATGTCCAAAGGATTGGGGCTTTCTTAGTTTTGCGGTGTTCATCAAAATACGCCAGCATGACATTTCGGTGACGTTTTGCAACTCGGGTAAGTGATTGTCATAATTCTTTTCAACTAAACATCAAATCCCCTTTTCAGATATAATTCAAGGACCACATTTACTTTATAATAAGGTATTATACGAAGATCAAACCTACATCGTAGATATGAACGATTTTAATTCCTGCTGCGGCATTGTATATGTGCAATAAATGGTTTATTGTATATCAGCATACACGTAGGAAGCTATAGTACATTTAAAGTGTTGAGGATTTCTTAGTTTATGTAACGTAGAAGTTTTCGGTAACATTTTGGACCGCATTCTCCTCGGTTCAATACCGTACTCGTTTTTGTCCGTCGCTTTTGACTACGTCTTAAGTCTGGTTGTGTGCAACGAACTTCTATTACCTCTATCACATGTAATTTTACTAAGTGCAACTCATTCTAATAAATTATTACACCGATATTACAATTTAGTTTCAATTATATGTGCGTGTAAACTGGTAGAAGTCAGTGGTACTAGGTAGAAACTGCTAGTAAACGTTAACTATTAACTATTCTTTGAAGTAACTAATCAGTTACCGCCAAACACGTCTATTCTGAGTATTATATGAAACCACTATTTTAAAGGTAACTTTTTAGGTTATGTTTCATGATTTTATCACAGTTGGGTTTACACTGTTGCCCCAAGATCCATTATGATCATAGTTATGACCTCACTGATTATTTATTAAAACTTGTAGACTAAAGTAGAGTAAAATTATTCACAATTAGATTTTGTCATGATTTTATCCAAACCTTACGCATTTGACAGTTGGTACAGTACTGCCACCTGGTAGTGTGGAACCTGCAAAATACCCTAGATTCTAATTTAGCGCAAAATAGTAACCAAAATTACTAAATTTGTATAAAATTAATGACGCAAAGTAGAAAAAATAGTATATTACACTCGTTTTATAAGACGTATTGGCGCACTTGTTCCATTTGGGCACTCCTCGCTACGCTCGTCGTGCCCAAAACATCTCGTGCGCCAATATGACGTCTTATAAAACTTGTATAATAATATACCATTAGTGGGTCAGGGGTTTCTGATCATCTAGCTAAGCTAAGGTCGGTTTTCGACAGACTGCGGGAAGCTAACATCAAACTCAAACCATCAAAGTGTCAATTTATGGTTTCGGAAGTGAAATATTTAGGCCATATTATTACTCCTTCTGGAATTAAACCAGATCCAGATAAAATTAAGGACATAGTAAACTTTCCGGTGCCTAGGTCTGTTAGAAATTGTCGTGAGTTCCTAGGACTGGTAGGTGGGTATAGGAGATTTATTGCTATTTTTTCAGAGGTCGCTCGTCCTCTTACTAATTTGACTCGAAAGGATGTACCGTTCATCGTGGGTCCTTGCGAGCTGGACGCGGTGGCTAGACTGAAAGCAGCCGTGACTTCAGAATCAGTTTTAATCACTCCTAATTTTAATGAACCTTTTATCCTGGCCACTGACGCTAGTAATACGGGGCTAGGGGCCATTTTAAGCCAGATGAGGGATGGTTACGAGCGCCCAGTGGCATTTGCAAGTCGGAAGTTGTCCAAACCAGAGTTGAATTATAGCACCACCGAGAAGGAATGCCTTGGGGTAGTTTTTGGAATTAAACATTTCCGTTGTTATCTGTTCGGTAAGCGATTCACGGTTGTGAGCGACCATCGCCCGTTGCGCTGGTTGATGCAGCTGAAGGACCCAAGTTCCCGACTCGCTAGGTGGGCCCTCATGTTGATGGAATACGATTTTGACATTGTGCATCGTGCTGGTCGTAAGCACGGGAATGTGGATGCATTGAGTCCATAACAACTGTTCAAATGGAGGGAGGGGAGGGGTCCCTTTTTAAGATCAAGGAAATTACTGGTAATCTGTTCTCTGCTCCTAGCGAATACGTTCTCGCACATTGTGTCTCTCAGGACCTAGCCATGGGCGCCGGTATAGCATTGGAATTCCGGCGTAGATTCGGTAAAGTTGAAGAATTGAGGGCGTTAGGTAAGGTAGTGGGGGAAGTCGCAAAATTAGTATCTAATGGTCGTACAATATTTAATTTGATAACTAAAAGAAGATATTCGGAAAAACCCACGTACGAGCATCTAAGGCAGTCGCTACAGGCTCTAAGAACGGAAATGCTGTCAGCTGAACATAAAAGGCTGGCGATTCCTCGCATTGGATGCGGCCTCGACGGGCTACTTTGGAGTAAGGTTAAGAATATGCTCCTAGAAATATTTCGGAATAGAAGTGGTTGTATATTCGTTGGACCTTCGTACACAGGTAGTCATTAATAAGATTTCCCCGAAGGTGTACTTGCCGATATGGGATCGCGAAGAAATTGCTGAAGCTCAGCGAGCCGACGATTTTTGTAATAGTATTAAGCCGGGCCTCTTGAAGGGGGAAGGTACGAGCGAGTTCTTCTTGGATCACGAGGAGGTTTTATACAAAGAATTGTTAAACCACCCGGGGGTTCTTGTAGCCCCACAAAAGTTGGTCAAACCCATTATGTACACTTTCCACGACTTGCCATTCGCTGGACATGGCGGGCAGGAGAAGACGATGGCCCTCATCAAGCAACGGTTCTACTGGCCGCACATGACCAAGGATATCAAGGCCTATTGTTCGCACTGCGAGTCGTGTAATAGGAGAAAGACGACACCACATATGAAAAAAGCACCGCTTCAAACGTTTCAGCCGTTGACAGCTCCGTTCGAGCGGACTTCGATGGACATTGTCGGACCCTTGGTGCAAACCATGCAAGGAAACAAATACATATTAACGTTCCAGGATCACTTCAGCAAATATCCTGAAGCGATAGCTCTCCCTGATCAGAAGGCGGAAACGGTGGCCAGGGCGTTCGTCACACATATTGTGAGTCGGCACGGGGCACCGCGACAACTGCTGACGGACCAAGGAACTAATTTCGTATCACAACTAATGAAGGAAGTATGTAAACTGCTAAAAATTAAGAAGATTCAGACCACCCCGTATCATCCCGAGTGCAATGGGTTAATCGAACGTAGTCATCGAGTGTTTAAGGACGTGCTGTCACATTATATACATCGTAATCAGCGAGACTGGGACACTTGGTTGCCATACGTCTTGCTCGCCTATCGTTCTACGCTGCACGGAGCAACAGGATATAGTCCACATTTCCTGTTGTATGGTCGAGATATGGAATTACCAATTGACGAGTTCATTAGGCCAGTAAGACAAAGGTACGATTATGATGAGAACTACGTGGCTGAGCTCATGGTCCGACTAAATGAAGTTTATCGCACAGTCCAAGTGCGATTGGCGGGCAAGGCTGAAGCCCAGGCTTGGCAGTTTAACAAAAAACACGAGAAAGGACCTTCCAACTGGGGGATTTGGTACTATTACTAGATTTGGCACATAAACCAGGACTGTCAAAGAAGTTGTCGCAACCGTGGAGTGGTCCCTACCGAATCGCGGAACAACCAGGGCCCGTGAGTTACAAAATTAAGCGAGTAAATGCCACTCAGGAATTGTTGGTTCACGTAAATCGGCTGAAGCCGTACCATACTAACTGGGAGGTTGCCGATGTTCAGCAAAGGGATGTGACCGCCGAAATCTCGTCACTGCTCTGCAAGCTCCTACCTGCGCACTCTTGCGGTCGTCGGGTGCTCCGGCTAACTCCCGGAGGTGGTCGTGGATCATCAAGCAAAGAAGGTCCAAACAAGATCAAATATGGGCGCCACGCAGACCGAACCCGATGACCTACCCGCCTGCGAAGGTATGATGGAAGACAAAGATATGCTACAGGCGAAATAATACAAGCCAGAAAACTTTGGTGAAATCAAGGTTTATTTCTGGGGTGCATCAAACAAGTTAATAAACTACACAGACCTACCAAACAACTGGTCCAAACCAAGTTACAGGATAACAGGTTATCAAAAATACAATAAAACAATAATACAGGGTCAGGCGCCGTTATCCAAAAATTCAACGCATGCGGTACGATAGACCGCTAAACTTATCAAAAAAAATAACTGCTCCAAAAAAAAATAGTAACCGCAATCAAGCGACGTTTGGCCAAACACTCAACTGAAATGCGCAATACCCGTTCCCAAACTTGGGAACACCTAACTAATAAAAATAATAAAATAATAAGCGAGACACGTTGAATTCTTTTTGATGTACAAATACAAGCGCACTTGAATGCCCTGTTAAATAAAATAATACCAGTAAATTGAAAGATAAAAGGTACAAATTTAACCAAAGGTGAATGAACGCACGTTCCTCTTCTTTCCTTTTAATAGTTACTATTGAAATTATATTAACCGATAACTAAAACCAAACTAGGGGAGGATAGCAGCTGGGAGCGGCAGCCAAAATACAAAATGGATTCGCAGACTATGTCAAAGCGAGCCTCCGGACTACTGTTTCAGTACCACTACCACGGCTTCCGATCCAGCAATTCCCTAATTGAAAGCAACTGAGTATGAAAGAAACTCTATTTTAATTATTAAATGCAAAACGAACAACTTAATCGGAGAGCAGCTGGGAGTGGCAACCGAAATACACACTTAAATAAAATTAATAGTCACAGCGCACCGTTAGAATACGGGTTGCTACTAATCGTACGGCTTCCGACACACTATCTATCCCGATTCCCTACCGTCAGCCGATATGGTGAGGTTAGGTCGGTTGGTAACGTTATCACAGTCTCAACGGAAGCAGGCGGAGACGTGGGTTGCACGATTTGATAAAATAAGCGATCGTTTCGTCAAAAAGGGGGACGAAACATCAAACGATCTGACCTGTTTTCCACCTGTGAGCATATAAGGAACCTTCAAGCCTCTACCGCAAACCCAGGAATCGCCGTCACTCTGTCTAGGCCTCCGAGTGCCCTCTACGAGCCCTACAACGGTCGTCCCTCGTGCACAAATCGGCCTCGCAGCAGCAGTGTTCCAGGTCCGCACGCCAAAAGAATCTCCTCGGTGCAGCCTAAAAAGGGTTTAAATCGACCAAATCAGCAAGGACTGCAAAGCAGTCGGCTAGTACCTACCCAAAGATGATTAGGGCCAGTCTGAACTCCTTGAGACGCCTTCCGTGTCGGTACTACGTCCAAAATCCGCATAAGCGTGGAATAAGAATACCAACAATTCCTCTCCCGGCGTGTGTTGCGATAAATCCGCTATATAGCGCAGCCAACCAGCAATTTCCCAATGCTGAACTTGTGCAACAGCACGCGGTAAGTATCTCGGCAAGATGGCGGAGCAGACGACAAAAATTCAATGCGGTTTCACCCGACTACCAAGATCAACTGCGCTCGTAGACGACAGCGCCGAACTCGCATATCAATCGCCCCGCGCGGCGAACCACGAAGCTACGCTACCACAAGCGACCAATAGATGTCACCTTATGTCACAGAATTCCAACGATGCTACAGCCGATATATTCAAGTCTGGAAACGGCGGCCTCAAAGGTAGCAATTACAGAACAACAAAGGAAGAAGAAAAAAAACGTGTAACAGGGAGCAGCCCCCACCTGAGGCGATTGAAGAAGAGAATGATGAGACGATCCCCGGGGAGGGTGATTTAATTCCAAGCGACGTGGAAGGTGAGGACGTTCCGGTTGCGAGAACCCGGCAGCCTCAAGCCGACGTGTGGAGTGATAGCAGCGATGAGGAAGAAGAAGAAGAACCCGTGGATGCGACCCACGAGGAGGAGCCCGGAGAAGACGAAATGGTACCGGAAGGGTTGCCGCAGGCTCCACCTGAAGAGTTGCCGCTGGCCGTACGGCGAACTAGACAAATTATCAGGCCCCCGGTTAGATTGTCGTACTAGAAAGGGACGGCGTGATGAGGGAGAGAATTTGAAGGGTTGCGTTTCCTTCAAGCGCTCTCGAGTTGTATTTTTTTCCAAATTTTAAAAAATGGTTGATCGTTTTAGTAAATTTTAACTTAGTGAATCGCGGAAGGCATTACTGTGCCACCAATATATATGTTGCCCTGTTGTGGGGACTTTTAGAATACCACAGCCGCAAGGACGGCGCGGAGTAAAAGGCCCGAACGTCCACCGGGAGTTTGAAGGACGATTTCATTTCCCTTCAAGCTCTCTAATCAGGGGAATAGTGTTGAAGCTTTTGATTTAACTTTTTTTGTTTGGGATAAGGGTTGTAATTTTATTGTTTACCATGATAAGTTGAGTTTGCCCTGTTGTGGGGGCTTTTAGAATACCACAACCGCAGGACGGTGCGGAGTAAAAGGCCCGAACGTCCACCGGGAGTTTGAAGGACGACTTCACTTGCCTTCAGGCTCTCTATCAGGGGAATATTGTTTATTGTTTTGGTTTTCATTTGCTTAATTGTTTTAGTATGGGATGTACAATGTTTTGTTTTGCTTTTTGAGAGACGCGTTAGCCCTGTGGCTGGGCTAAAGAATTGTGCCACCGCATGGACGGCGTGGGGTAAAAATCCCCTAATGTCCACCAGGGAAGTAGTCCTTACTGGACGGTAAATTATGTTTGCATTTTCTTGTATTTTAGTAGTCTAATTTTATTTTTTTGTGTGTGTGACTATAGACAATCAATGTGTTGTGTTACTTCCGCACGTTACCGAGTAGGCTGGCCTGGGGCTTGCAGCCCTCAGTACCCGGGGGTCGGCAGGCATCTTACGAAGGAGCTAAATGGTGTCCAGAGGACCTGGTGTTTGGAATGAATCGACTGGGGATACAAAACCATCTCCCTCAAGGCTTCTGGTGCGCCGCCAACCCTCAGGGAATCGAGATGAACGCCCTGTTCAGCCCAGAGGAAATGGGTCGACTGGCTCGAGAGACGTTATCCTACTTCTGGGGATGGTTTGCTGATTTCAGCGTGGCTATCAGTGGACTGCATGGAGTCCACGTTATACATTCCGACTGGCTGCGGGTGTATGCTGCAAGCGAGGTTCTGGAACTCGCTTACCTCCTGGGCTGATTCAAAGAGAGTCATTAAGGAGGCACCCCTCCTAGAGCCTTCTCACACCGTCACAATGGAACCTGTCGCATCCAGTGACAACTCCAGCTCGCAATCTGCGGGCCCCTTGCTGCACGACTATTCCAGCCTGCATACTGCGGGCGTTTTGCGGCTCGACAACCCCTGCTCGCTTTCAGCGGGCGACCGAATCGGCAGCTCGAAACCAGCTACTCAGCTGGTGTACCCCTCCTCTGGACAGTCAACGCTGGCAACAGATGAACAACTGATCGCCGTCGCCACGTAATCCTGGAAGGTGGAGGCGCCGGTGATGTATTAGTGTGAAGAATATTTGGTTTATTCCTTGTGGTTGACTATAGTTATTTTGCTAACTGTTTTGTGCTTAGAATTAAGATGGTTATCATATAGGGTGTATTTTACCAGCGTCAAATTTCCCCTATGGGTTTTTGTTAGTAATGTTGTAGTAATGTTCTTGTACAAGGAAGGGTACTTAGAGCAAGTACCCTTCTTGTTTTAAGGAGGGGGCAGTGTAACCACCCGGGTTACGGATTAATGTAAAGTATGGGAAATTAGACGCTGGATATAGATTAGTAATAATTATTTCATAGACTTTAATAATTAATAATTGTTGAAACGGGCGCAGCTGCATTTAACGCGGGTTATCAGCGGATGTTTAACAACGGCTTGAAAACTCGCGTTTAGTTTATTTTCTGTTGGTACTTCTCTGTAGGTGCCTTTGTTACGCGGATCGAGAACTTTGAAAATACAGCTAGATTACATCAACTGTTTACGTTCAAAGAACTAGCTGTGAAACTCTTTGTTCTCTGGCCTGTGGGAATGTCTTTTGATGATATAGACAAATTCCTCAAACGGCCGATGTAAAATAGACGTGGGTTGAAAAATAGCAGAACGGTTATTGGTAGGTTGTTTTTAAAAGTGGGTTTTGTGGGCTGGCTTGGAAAACGTTTAACGGTGCGGAGAATCAGGGAA